>JAYDZK010000070.1:10619924-10671534 GCA_034509185.1 Euphonia xanthogaster | reverse complement strand
TGCATTTCTCATTATTTCAGGAATAAACAAGTCACCTCCAGGAAAGGGAAGAGTGAAGGTGTAGGCCTGGGAAAATGAAGACTGTAAGCAAATGATTAAAGGTTTAGCCCAGCCTCTGAAGTTGCACAGACAGCTCTCCCCTGGAGCTGGTTTGACAGATTTTAGGTTGGCCAAGAGCTTTTCATCAGAAGAGTTGGTTCTTTCTCACTAATAGAAAATGAGTTCTTGTTTCTCTCAGCCTTCTGGGGTTTGGTGGCTTGATGAGATCATCTGGCATGATCTGAAATAAGCTATGTGATGGATTCTAATTGCCAGCATCCCTGAGTTTTGGGATCAGTTTTGGTGAGAACCTCTCACATGATCAGGAATGCTTTTCCTGTACTGCAGCTGTACTGTACTACTTGCTTTAAAAGATTTCCTGCCCTGCCCTGCAATGCAGTTCAAGAAACAAGTTCCCTGTTTTTAAACTCAAAAGAATTAAGAGAAGTGAAGAAAAAATCCCTAGCTTCTTAAACCAAGAGCTGAATATATAACCTTGATTCATAGATTTGAAATCTCTGAAACAATATTTATGTTCCATACCTCAGGTTGATATGAAATTCCACTGGAATACACCGGGGTTGTTTTTTGGGGGTTGTTTTTTGTTGAATGTAGGAAATCCTGCTGAAGTCACACTCTTGAAATGCAAGATTTGCTGTTGGAAAGTGGGGGCCATGAACTCTGTGGAGCCATGACCTGTGTCAGGAAGGGGCTGCTGCAGTCCCTGTGAGCTGAGCTTGGGTGAGCTCTATCACCATGGACATTTGTCTGCACTTAGAGAACATCTGAGGGGGAGGGCTGTGAGATTTTTGTGTCAGACACAAAGCCTACAGCCAGTATCTGCCAAGTTGCTCAAGTGCACATGTATCCAGTGTCTCCCACTTATGTCACTTTTATGCAGAAAAGACAAGAAATTTAGTAATTCCCGAGTTATGTTCCATTTGCTGCAGTGTTTCAATTTGTTTCATTTCTCTGAGCAAGACTTTTAAAACAGAGGGTGCATATGTAAGTGTGTATATATGCATACATTGACTATTCTCCTTTTATATAAACAATATTTTGCTTGAAAATTGAAAAACAGAGTGAATCAATGCTTGGAACATGCAGTTTGAATTTTAAATAATCTGTGGGAGACAGGGTTTTTGTAAAGCATTCTGCAGTATTTCCATCTGAAACCACTTGTCTGGGAGGAAGCATTTCTTTGTGTAATCAGTACCCAGAAAAGAGATTTTGAAAGTGCTGCAGTGAAAATCAGATTGTCTGCTTGTGTCTCTACCCTGTTCAGGTAGTCCTGTAGCCTCATAGTTAAACAACCAGCTTGGGAAATGTCATTATAAATAATAATTCCTGTATGAAAATATGTAGTGATTCATGACATGACATGAGTTTTCATTCTTGTACTGGCTGGAGCAATTTACAGGCACTGCTGTAGCTCTGAGGCCTCCAGCAGGACCTGTGCTTTGGTCTTTGGGTTGTTTGGTTTCTGGCTATTGGGTGTAAAGCTGGTAGCAGAGAATTCAGAATAGAATAATAGAATAGTCTAATGGGTCTAAAAGAATCAAACTTCACCTCCTTCTCTTGGAAAACTTTACCAAGTTCACAGCATTTGCTTCCTTGATTTCAAGCAGCAAAGCTGCTCAAGTAGTTTGAGGGAAATAGTTCAAGGTGAACTACTGAACATCTGGGAGCTTGTTTATGATACAGAACTCATCCCAGCAAGTTTGGTCTAGATATGTCAAGTAATCAGAAGAAAATACTCTAAAGAAAAGGCATTTTCTCATGTTTGGTGGTTTGGATTTTCCTCCCTCCCTCCTCCCTTGTTTCATAAAACCAGAGCTCACCATTTGTGTGTAACCCCAGCTCATCATCATCCCCCATCACCCCCAAAAACACACTTGTGAAACTTCTAAATAAGTAACCTTTTTCCCACTGCAGTTATTCTGGTGGAAGTTTAAAGCTGAACTTTGTACTAAAATGGTAGTTTTGTTGAATCAATAAGCTTCTATCCATTTTCATCTCTAGTTCTAGAGGAAGCTTGTTTGCACTGTTTGGTTTACTTTGAATGATAAATATCAAATCAGCTTGACATACAAGGTAAAACTTGGGCAACACCTCCATGTTTCTCAAAATGAGTTTTAAATTGTTTTCTTTAAGCTGAGATTAAATATGCATTGGTTTAGGTTCATTGTTCTTTATCCTAGCTTTTTTTTTTTCCTGCCTTAACTCTGAGAAAATGGATTAGAAAATTTTCAAAACAAATGACAAACTTTCAGAAAGACTCCTGATTTACATCCTGGGTCTTGTTCCACAAAGCAGAAGTTGGTTTTACACATATACACACATCTATAAATATGTCACCTGCTGGCAGTTTGATTGAAAATACTGACACAATATTCCTTAATGCTTTAATTGTTACTTTTCATAAGACTATTCCTTGCTCTGGCTGTTTGCTTTCTGTGGCTTTGTGTCATTTTCACTTAACACCATGAACTCCAGCATAACATACAGAACACAATGTCTCCCAACAGTAATGCCTAGAAAAATGTCTTTTGAGGTTATAATGCTTCACAAGCATGGGAAGCATATATTTTCTATTCATATAAGACATATTTAACAGTTCCTCTGATATTCAGAAATTTTTAAATAAACCTTAGGAGTTTGATGATAATAGAAGCAAACCCTGAGGGGTTTCCTCAGTTATAACTGTTTGGGTCCTTCCAAGTCATCCTCTCAGCTTGAAAAATTCTCCCCAAAACATTCAGGAGACTGAAATTCACTGCCTTATTTCCACTGAAGTGCCCGATTTTTTTTTTTTTTTTTTTTTGGTAAAATGAAAATTCAATCAGGTAATTTAGGAGTCTAATCCTTTAGCACTCGTGGAGCAAATCTTCTGTGTCTTAGTGGAACAAATTATCCTGCCTGTTTCGGGTATTGCTTCCTGCTCGTTGAGGTTAGATGAAAAATAAATGTTGCTGATGGATGGGGAAGCATCCCTGCAGGCACAGGGGTGAGGCCAGCTCTGCTCCAGCTACCCAGACGTGCCTGTTTCCCTGGCATCCTGCCTTGGCAGCAAGGTTGGAGTTTCCTGCTGAAGAGGGGCCCTTTTTGTCTCTCTGGTGTTTCATTTGATGCATATTTTAGGAGCTCATGTCACTTACAATACTGAAGATGGATTTCTTATGCTCTTCATCTCTCCCCAAAGTGGTGAGTAGCATCAGCCCTGCTTTAGTTTTCCTGCACTCCATGAACTTCAGTGGATGTTCCTATTCCAGGTTGTTCTGTTCCATATTGTAATGCTAATATTTATTGGATTATTTATTGTAACATCCTAGCACTACATTTTCTATCAGATATTGTTATACCTTGCAAAGTAATTTATGGACTCTGTATGCTTTTCTTCTCTCTTGAATTCTTCTGTTCCTTCTGTGCTAGCTAGGTGTATATCACTTTGGTTTATCACTGTAACTCAGCAATGTAATAAAGCATTCCCTTGTTTCACTGCTCTGTTTTCTCCTTTGAATTATACATCTTTCCATTTGCTTATTCTCTTCTTAATGTCTTCACTCTGGCTTGCACAGGTCCTGATGCACCATTCTTTACCTGCCCACTCCTCACAGTTCCTCCCTGAATATCTTTTGTGTCCTGACCTTGTGGGCTTTTTCTTGGTTCTTTCACTGAATTGAGGTTTGAAACGGGCCAGGCATTGGCCCTTGGGTTGGTGCAGGCAGGATCTTGGCTCTTCCAGCACTGGGCCAGCAAAACATATCAGCACAACTGACTGGATGTTGAGTAAGATGTTGCCATGCTGACTGGGATGTGTCTGAATGATGTGTTAAGGTTTTTAAAGAATAAATAAATCAGCCAGCATGAAACTGCAGAGCACAGCTCCAGCTAATTTCCTAAGACCCAGTCTTAAATCTGAGTGTGTGTAGTAAAGCTGATGTCACATCAGCAAATCCCAGTGCCAAGTGTCACTGCTGGGAGCCTTCACCAGAACATCTCAGGGTCATTGAGTTTACCAGAGCAGTAGAAGAGGAGGGGAATAGCTCACGTTATCCACCAAATAATTACTGGGATCCCCTGCTCAGTAGGGAATAGCCCTGAGGAGGAATCTCAAAAAAATGGGTCCAACTTTACCTCCCAGTTTTGTTCTGGCATGTGGAGAAGTTTGCCCACCCCACTAGAAGGTAAACATAGGTGTGGGTCTCATTTTTTGTTTTACCACCTCTCCTTGGACAGCAGCAGAAGGAGTATTAGTCCAGAAGCCAATGCCACTGTCCATGGCAGCAGAGAATTTCTGTCAGCTTCTGCAATGATAATTAGTGCTAATATAGGGCTTAAGAAATGAAGTGATGTGGAAACACTTACGTGTGCAATTTTTGAATTGCACCAAATAAAAGTTTATTTCTTTCCTCAAATTTGTCAAATTTGGGGTTAGAAATAACTTCATCCAAGAGAAGATGGCACACTGAGTCCTCTTACACAGTTCCCCTGGAAATACACCTGGAAAATAGCAAATGCAACACAAAGGATCTGAGTTTTCCAGCTGTAGTTTAAACTCTACTTCTGGTTTGTTCCCCCAAAAGTGAGAGGGTGTGGTGTGGTTACCAAGGGTGTAACTCAGTAGCTCTGAGCACTGGCACAGGAGCTTTAGGAGATGGAAACAGGCTTTATACAAGTATACATTGTTTTCTTTGGTAACTAAGGGAAAGCATTCTGCTGACTCTGGAGATTATCATCAAGCTACTTAGACAACAAAATTAATATTGTTCATCAGGTTTCTTCTTTTGAATGCCTCTCTTTGTAATTCCTTCAATGTACAAGAAACAAATTAAAAGGGACTTTAGACAGCTTGATTTCTTTTGGCATCTCTTATATTCTGAGTAGCCTGACACTTGTCTCATGGAGCTCCTGTTTTCTTTCTCTTCTTCCTGATGACAGAAATGAAGAGTGTTACAAGAGCATTCCTGATGTCTCTGCATTCATTTAATATTGCTGGTCTGGTCTTTAATGGTTTATTGTAATGCAATTTTTAAAATTGGCCAAATACTCCTATGCAGAATTGCTTTAAAATGTCAAGAAAGCACAAACTGATGCAAAGCCCCCAGTTTGTCTGGTAATGTTGTCTCCATCCAATTGCAGTTTGAATAACTTCTCCAAGTCAAGATGCTGTTGGGATGTTTTCTTCCAAAGTTCAGAGGAGGAAAACAAAACAAAACTCCTTCCCTGTGGAAGCACAGTCCTTGTGTAAAAACTGTAGGATTTTTGGGAACACTTCTGGCAGTGTAGAGCCAGAAGTGTTTTCTCTGTGTTTAGTTTAACCCTGAATGCATAAAATGTCATTTATGCACCTTGTAACTGTGCCTTGAGAAGTTTTCTTAATTCCTCCCTAAGGATTTCTTAAGAGCCAGGAAAAGCTGTCACCTTAAATATGCGGAGACAGGAAGGAGGTGTCTTAGCATGTATTCACGTAATTTTTCCTCTTTTTCTTCTTTAAAAGTGTATTTTGCTTTCAAGTCTTGGTTGACTATGTAAACTCATTTGCCAGCAAAGGTCTGGAGTCTGCTGGTTGTCCTATGGATAAGGAAATAGCTGCACATTTTTTGTGTCTACTAATGCCAGAGGTAAGGGATTCTCTGAGTCAGACTTTTGAAGGTATTTAACATATCTGGCTTTTGATATACCCATGCATAAAGTGGAGGTGAGAAATCTTGCATTGGCTTCAAAACTAGCAGAAATACAGGATGTGTTCCAGCTATTCCTATGGTGCTCTGTGCTCTCAGGGGGCTGCTGGGAGTGAACAAGGCTCTTCTGTAAGGCTGAGATCTGCCAGCCTCCAAGTGTGCAGGGAGAGCTTTTGTAGTGCATCAGTCCCATTGGAATGCAACAAGACCCATTTCCAAAAGGACTTAAACCACAGAACTGTCACTGCTTGGGTGCTTTTGGAAACAGTACCTCAGGAAATGTAAAAGCAAACTGTGGAGAGAGAGCTTGGGGGTCACAGCTGGAGCAGCAGGTGATGGATGCATGACAGGCAACTCCTTCCCCCTGAGGTAAAACACAACCAGCTTCCAGGGAATGCTAAATGTGAATACAGGGTTTTAATGAGAAATCAGTTATTCCCAGAAGAAAACTGTGAGACTCAACACCTCTGTCCATCTTAGATAGATTTTATCTTTTTTTATAACTCTTTACTTTTTTTGTGTTTTTGCATGCCCAACACTTGTAGCCTACCTGCAGTTTGAGCTGCTGCTCAAGGAAGATGGAGCTGACTTTTTTTGGCTTCTATTAATGTGTCCCTGAGATGGGCTTTGGTAGCTGCCAGGCATTTCAAAACATCCTACAAGGCTTTGGTTTTAATTTAATAATAATAAGGTCATGTCAATCTACAAACCTGAACATTTTGGATGATGCAGCCAAAACATCTCTGGTCATGGAGTTAAATTCACCTGGGCAGTGCTTTTGCATGAAATCAGGAACAGATTTCTTCTATTGGAATAACTGCTATGGATGAGTTATTGGGCTTGACTTTGATTCCAAAATAGCAGGAAAATTGGAGATGATTTTGCTGGATTTTTCCCTCTGCTTTCTTCTGGAAAATCTGATTAAACCTTGTTCTAACCATTCCTCCCTAGAGGTCTCATTTACTACTAAGAAATTTTAACATTGCTTTTGAACTGCAAAAAAATTGTAACATAAGCAACATTTTAATGATTACCTGGTTATATTTAACATCCATAAAAATTCTCTTGTTTAGGGAGCCCAAAATAATTGGAAATATATTGGTTTTAAATTATGTATGGACTATTGAAGCAGAGCACAATCAGAAGAAATATTTCTTGTAAACCAGCTTTGGCTAAAATAAGCCTCCTGTCTAGCTCAATTACCATGGGCAGTTTTTGGATGTTGCAGTGAGCTTGGGGTGTTGTGCACAAGAGGTCCTTCATCAAATGCAGTAGATCCTTCTCTAGCTAAAGGTAGGATTCTGTAGCTCCAAAATCCAGCCACTCAAGGGGCTGACACTGTTTGTGTGAGCAGCTGAGGGGAAGGGACAATTTTTTGGCTGCAAATGAGTGTGACCAGAGCACTGGCACTGAGAGAAGCAGCCCCAGTGCAGGGGGTGTGGGGAGGGCAGCTGGAATTCTCCCCATCCCTGCTGCTCCCACGTGTGCACAATTCACTGTGAGCTCCCTCACCTGCAAGGTGCAGTGCAATCCAGACCAATGGAATGGAGCTTCCCAAAGTCATTTATCCCCAGCACTGGGGTTTGGTCACTGTTTCTTGCCTTGCTTGCACCCAGTAAAATGCTGACATGTTAACAGGTGCCATTGACACAGTCTGTGGGCAGCTGTAAGATTTGATGCCCACCTTGGCCTGATAAGCTGTTGGCAGCATACATTCTTCAGTAAATAAATTCTGTTTTAACACCTAAAGGGCTTGAGAGGACACACAGTTTGAGTTCATTTTGTTGTGCATTTTGTTGTGACTTGGACACATCCCAGTGTTCTGGCCCAGGGACCAGTGGTGGTAGTAAAAGATTTTAAAATCATAGAAAATTTGGAGAGTTAGAAAAAGCTAGGCTTAGTAGGCCTTAGGAAAATGTTAAAGGTAGGCCCTGGGAAACCCAACATCTTGGGTTGATCCAGCATCATTTTAAGGAGACAGGGTTCAGGTGGATTTCTTTCTCCTTGTATTTCTCTACAGACATAGACAAGTATATATTTTAACTTTTAGAGACAAGTTCTTTTCTTGTTAAGACAAATCCCTTTTATCTGTTGAAACAGTCTGTAATTGCAAGAAAACACTTGTATTTGACACTTCTATAAGAGGAAGCATTATACTAGAACTAAAATAACACATTGTGATGGTAACACATTGCACAGTAAATAACACATTGTGGTGGTGTAACATCAACATGAGCATTCCCCCACTCACCCACACCCTGCTCTGCAAGCCCAGTCCCACAAGATCTCCTCTTTTCATGGATGGGGAGTCTTGGAAAGCCAATGTACTCAAAGATGTCTTTGTAAATCAGAATTATCTGGTTTTGTTATGGCTTAAAAAATGAAATTAACACAAAACAAATATTTTATAAAGGGTACTTGAAACAATTCAATGAAAAATACCTTCGATCAGAGAGATCTGTATCCCTTTTATCATTAATTTCTGTGATGAAATTTTCCATGACTTGAATTGATCTGAAGCAGAATAAGATAGCATTTAGTCAGTGCTTTTTATGTTCAATGGACTATATCAAGATCTGGCTCAATATTTGTTTCATGTTCACGATGTTACAAAGTCTTGGCATACAAGAAAAACTTCTGGAGTTATGTTCTGAAAAAAAATTCACAGCTATCATTGCATTTCTGGAAATATT
Source organism: Euphonia xanthogaster (assembly GCA_034509185.1). Lineage (NCBI taxonomy): Eukaryota > Metazoa > Chordata > Aves > Passeriformes > Fringillidae > Euphonia > Euphonia xanthogaster. Next base: position 10,663,118 of record JAYDZK010000070.1, on the reverse strand, counting down.
TTTAGTTTTGAAAAATTATTTAAAACATAAAAAAAGCAGCAGCTGAAAATTTTTTGCTCTTTAGATGCTTCTCTTTGGCCTTCAGCTGGAATGGGTGAGTGGAAAAATGATCCTGTTTTTCATGCATCCCGGATTTCATTGTGTAGTCCTTGGGAATGCTGTAGTTGAGTTTTCCCTCTGTTTTGCCAGCTAAGTTGGGCACTGCCATTACTATGATTTAAAAGAAGTTTGTTTTTCTGATGTTAAGGAGCCTTCAAGAGCTCTTCAGGCAGAGTCTAATGCACACAGATGAAGTCAAGACAAAGTGACAAAGACAGCTTGTTCCTGAGGAAAGCTAAATATTTTTTCTGGCTAATTTATGTGACACCTAAAGGAAAAATGCAGAAGGAAACATTTTGTAACACTGGGTTTGCCTACAACCACGGCTAATAGAAAGGGACAGTGACTTGTACACTGTCTGATGCAATTTATGGTTTTATTCTGCACTATTCAGATACAAATATGGTTTCTCATTTGTGTTTTGTTTTCCTTGTGCAGTGAAACAGCACTGACAACTGAGTGGCATCTTTGAATCCTTTTTTTTTTTTTATGGCAAGTATCAGTAGCAAAGCATGTGTTGAAAGACTTGATGTCAGTTCATACTTTAGAGACAAATTCTGAAGTGTTTTATCAATTCTCCCAGCAAATGATGTCTGCACAGATCTCTGCTGAGCAGAGCTGCTGTTGCTTGTTTTCAGAGCAGACACTGTCTGTGCTTCTGCCACCACCAAAAAGGCAAAGGGCTGACTCAAGCCAAGAGGAGTGGGAAAAGAGGTTAAAATAACCTTTGGAACTCTAAAAGGAATAGAAATACTTGTAATCACCCTGGCTCTGCACCCCATCCCTGTTGGACCAGAGTTAACTATGTTGTCATTTTGCAGGATACGAGAGTAATTGCAATATTCTGTGCTCTGAATACACCATCAGGCACTTGAGCATTGACCAGTCGATACATTTCCCCATCTGCAGAGGCTGTATTCTTGGGGGGGCCACTTTTAGGAATAATTTAGGTGCAGCTTGTAGAGCCACTGCAAAGCCACCCTGGAGATCTGGCTGCTGCCTGGCACAGTGGGAATGCAGCAGACTGACAAGAGACCTCCCTGTGGCTTGAACCTCCCAGAGCAGCTGTAAATTCAGCAGCAAGAGGAGGTTTAAACAATTTGGGCAGACCCCGTGCTGCTAGGGAAAAAAAAATGCTTTATCCTGATGCTTTGTATTCCTGCCCTTCTGGAGAGGCTCCAGCAGGAAGGTGGAGAAAAGCCAAGCACCTTCCCTGACACCACACCTATGCTGGGGGGCTTAATGCTCCCATTTTGTGTCCAAAATGCTTCTGAATTCATTGACATCTAAAAATCAGAACTTACTTGTTAACTAATTGCCCTAAAATGTCTTTAAGAGTTTTTGAATTGGGAGAAAATACCTTTCAGCCACTGGGTAATAGCTGCCTTTTGTACCTATTTTTCCTTTTACATTTAAATAGAACAAATTGTGTTACTGTGCTGTATATCTGGGCACATTACCAACAGGAAGCTTGTGGAAGGAGATTTCACCCTCTTTAATGTATCTTGGAAGTGGGATATCAGAATGAGTTTTCATTTGTATTTCTTTAGGGCAGCACAAGGAATCAAAATTTTTTCTTACTTGATTACTCCAAGCATTTCTAATTGTGTTTTTTGGCATCCTTTCAGTGCACTTGTGCTAAACTTGAGAGTAAGAACTGGAACTTGTGAGTGAAAAAAAGCCATGATAGAATTCTCCCTAAATGATTGCCTGAAGTGCAAGCACTCCACCTGTATTTATTCATCTAAATGCAGATTTTAAGAATGTCATCTGCTCTAAATAATGCCGTGGTTTCTGACACAATGCAGGAGCTGTTGAGAATCAGTTCTGGGAGGTCTGTGAAAACACCACGTTGGTTCTGCCCTTTGTGGGATTCATTCCTACTGAAACAGTGCTCTTGAGTGTTTGTGCTCAGGTAGATTTTATTGTTTTCCCTCACTAACCCAGCTGCTCCTGCAGCTCAGGCAGGTGCACACTCCTGAGCACGCAGAACTGCAGTGGACACAATGGAAAAAACCAGTTTGATTTTGCCTCCCAAATGACCAGCAGGTCTGGAGGTGACCTAAACCGTTTTAGGTGCTGAAAAATATCCCCAAGGTGGGAGCAGCCCCTGAGCATCTGAATGACCCAACCTGATGGATAAGAGCACCTTTGGCTGTGTGCTTCTCCACCTCAGTGCCCCCTTGACCACATGCATATGGAGCACCAGGAGAATGGCCCAGGCTTTCCTACAGCTCTGCAATTCATCACTGGGCAAAAATATTCCTCATTTTCGTCTGCTGAGACACTTCAGGCCTCAGGACCAATTTATTGGCGCTCCTGAGCTGCTTGTTGTGGCACCTGCCTGGTGCCAAGTGCCACCACTCTCTGGTGGGATTTCTCCTCATTGAAGTTTTTGCAGCCCCTCCTGAGCTGTGGCCTGGCCTGACAGAAGGAGAATCATGCTGGAGGCTTGGCAAGGGAGCAGGGTGTTTATGATGCAGCATAAAACTGCTGCGTGGGATTTTTCTGCTGGTATAAGTCATCTGGCTTCTGATCACATTTGCTTGGGTGGTTTTATTAATCTTTTAATTATTATTAAGGAAAACCTTCTTTTGTTATTGTTTTTAGAAACAATCAAATCTTGGGAATCCTTTCCTTTTAAAATTCACAGATTCATCTTTCCCATTCACTTCTACCCTGGCCATCATGGCCTTAAGTCTCATTTTTAGGGAAGCTGTCTATTACCAATGTCTTATTTTGAAAGGAAGAAAACATTTTTGCAAGCATTTGCAGTCAAAACATTTTGAGTGCTCTCTTTGCTCTCTTATTCTCCAGCATTCCCTCACAAAAATCATGTGGTTATAACAAACACAGAGATGTGATTTATACCTTTTAATTTTTTTTCATGTTCTCTTAAATTAAATCTAAGCGGGTGACAAGGGGCAAACATCTTCTCTAAAGAATTTGAATTAGGGTCATTTCCATTATGGGACCTGAAATGAAAATTTAATTCCTACCACGAGACACAATCATGTTCAGATTCCTTGCTGGACTCAGCACTATGATTGAGTGGGAAAAATATTTAGGTGGCTTTAAAATAATTTATTTTAAGGGGATTTTTTTGTGTGGCTTTTTTTGTTTTTGAGGTATACTTTTTGGCTTGCCCTCTTTTCATTTGCAACTTCACTCTTAACCTCTTTCTACACTCAGATGTCTGGGGTGTGCAGAAGGAGGTTGTTTGTTCTTTGTTTCCAAATCTATTCAAAGAAAGTAACAAAAGGAATTAAAGTCTGCAGGTGTGTTAGAAAAACATTTGAAGTGCGTGCTTCCATCTCAGACTTAGGAGCTGGAAGTTGGAGGAGCTGAGCAGATGGAGGTGTCTGGCTCAGATGATCCCCTGCCACTGAGTGCATTGTTAAATAATGGCTGCTAGAGAGTATTTGTGATAGAAATCTGCACAGAGAAACTGGTGAAAGCAATACTTGTCAGACTTGTTACCTCATCAGGAGGCAAGAAAAGCCATCAGATTCTTAGGGGAAGTCACACAGTAATTTACCTGAACACCTAAACCACTGCTGCTTTCAAAAACACTTTTTCCAGACAACAGATTCTGCCATGGATGGTTCAGTTCTATCAGGGATTGCTTTTCTCCTCTGTAAAATCAGGAACATTTTAATTATTTTTATTGTTGCAGAAAACAATACTTTTGCCTCAAAAAAGAACAAGAAAGGGTGAATGAGACCAGCCCAAGCCAAGGTGCATTCCCACCTGAGCTCAGAGAGTGACAGAGTGAAACTTTTGCCATGGAAGAGGAAGCACAGGCAGATTTTTCCTTTCTGGATGCTGCCAATAGTTTTAGTGTTTGGTGGGGAGTTTTTTGTCGTTGTTGGTTTGGTTTTGTTTAAAATCTTCATTTATTGAGACTGACTCCTGATTTTTGTGGCATTTTCAAATCAGTGTAGATCCTGCACTCCTGTCCTAGAAATGGCTTTTCCCTCTGCAGAATAAGAGCAGCCAAGGCCAGCGCTGCATTCAGGGCACTGGGCTGGCTCAGGACAGGGCTGGGCAGCAGCAAAATGAACTTTTGTGCAGCAGAGGTGGGAGCTCAGCCGGGGAAAAGGCACGTGGTGTTCCCAGGAGCAGTCGTTCTTAATGCTCCAGTTCATGGAGTCACAAAATTGCACAGGAAATGAGACTCTAATTAATTAATGATATGATATTTGTGACAGAGGGAAGATTGAAGTGTGTGGCAACACTTTGTATTTCCTTTATTCCCTCTCCCTTTTAATCCCACCTGTTACTCTCAGGCTTTTAAGTTTTAATTCTACTCGGGGGTTTTGTTTGTTGGGGTTTTTGTTGTAAGGATGGCATTTTGGGGGTTTTTAGTTTTGTTTTGTTGATTTGGGTTGGTTTCAGGTTTTTTTTAAGCCATATTTGTATCTTTTACACAAGGTTTAAAAAGGGAAGAAACTAGAGAATTATTTCATAAGGGAAGTTTTTAAACACTTTTTGTACCTTCAAAGGCAGTCATATTTGGCTCCTATCAAGCTTTGGAGGCAAATTCACTCATCCCTAAAGAGATATAAAGAGGAGGATGGTGGAGGTATAGCAAAAATTCAGTGTAAAATGGTCTTACTAATGCTGCTCTGAAGTGTAACTATTCAATTAAAAGGAAAAATAATGATGCTTTTATTAAACAAAAGAACACCAGCAGAGAACATTGCTAAAGCCCAAGGACAAGTGTAACTCTTCTACCAACAATAATGCAGATTTTTTGCATATATTATGGATTATATTCTCTTTTCAATGCACATGCATTAGCATTAATGGGCAAAAAGAAGATAGATCCATTTGCACTTCTGCCCAGTATTAGCAGCAAAATTCATTACATTCACACTCTCTCTGACTCTTGATTCCTTTTGAAATAAATCCAAATATTCATCATTCAAGGACTTTAGGGAATAAATTATTTTACATTTCTAGAGTGTCCACAAAAAGATCCCAATTATTTCATTTGGTATTATAATTTACTCCACAAACTTTGGAGTTTGTTTTTCCTCTAATTCCATGGGTTGTGGAAAGGGTTTGCTGTAAAGTCAGTGCTGCAGATGCTGCTTGGTGAGGATTGATTTTGGAACATTGTTGGTTTTTTTTTCTCTCCATTTAATTCTCCAAGAAGAGGAATTATTTTATCACATGATGTAGATCTCAGTGAGACTTCTGATAACAACCTTTGAGGGGGAATTCCTTCTCTCCTTTGCAGCCAGAACAATGTGAGTTCAGTGTCCAAAATCTCTTTATGGTATTTCTTGGGAATCTCTGCAATTATCTGTGACCTTCAGGGCTAATGGTGAAAAAAAATTTAAAAATATTTTGCTGCCTCTTCCCTGTGAGAAACATGGTTTGGATGTTTGTTTTTAGTGAAGCACCAGAGAAGGGTTTCTTTCCCCCAAACCAGGCAGGTGCAATCACAGGGATTTCCATGTGTGGAGCTGTGGGTTTTTCTCAGGATGTTTTTATCAGCAGCCTAAAATCCTCTCCATTGCAGTTTTCCATAGGAATGTGGGAATCAGTGGGAATTGGCACATTAGAGATGCACTTTAAATCTTTCCAGGTTTGAAGTCAGTGGGTGTCTTCCTACAGTTTGGGATCCATCTGTTACTATATCAAATAAAGTCTGGGGGAGAGAACTGCTTGGCATGGGTTTGGTTTGCAAGGAAAGGCTTTGAGGTTGGAACATTGGAGTTGCAGAGATGAAAGGACCTGCAAGAATATAATAGAAGTTTAACTTTTGGGCTATTTAATGTTAAAAATGCTCAAAAGTATTTGGAGATAATATTGCTGATGTTCTTCAAATGAAAGACGTGCCTGGATTGGAAGGGCAAATATAAAGGGACAGTGGGAATGTAGAATGGGGGTTTGGTTTTTTGGGGTTTCTTTCACATAACTGAGAGGTTTCTTCCTCTTTTTAAAATGTCCACTGGCAGAACCAGGGAGAATTCCCTAACTGGAGATGGTGTATGAATATGTACAGGTATAATCTAAAAAAAAATTATTTCCAAAAGCAGCAAGTGGGAAAAAAGTGAATATTCTGTAAAATTTAATTGCTTTATCAAGGTTTCAATTTCTTTCTTAGCAAAAATGTGTAATTTTAAAGTGATATAGGCCTCAGGCAATGAATACTTACTGTCAACAAATTATGCAGGATTCATATATTATATTTTTTGGAGTTTTTGCCATTCAATACAAATCTTTTTGTTCCTATGGCAACCTTGATGTGATCTGAAATGTACACAGCATTAGATACAAAGGGTTGAATTGAGGCCTGGTGTCTCTTCTGGAATGAGAGCACCTTCTTCTGCAATGAGGCTATTCCAAAGCAAAGGGACCAAGCAGTGACATAAAGCCAACCCACTCCATTTTTGGCCCATTTTTCACAGCAACACTTGGTCTGGGGTAGGAAAGAAGAGCTATGCACCCAGGCTGACCTTTCTTTGTGCCTCAGATGAAGAGCCAGGCTTGTCCTGGTCATGGAAGTCATGAGAGTGTCCTGAAATGGAGAAGTGGCTCTGTGTTCTCAGATCTCTCCAGACCTGTAGCCTGTCATTATGTGTAGGCTGTGCTCTTTCAGGGCTCATCAAAAATGTAAAATTGCTGAATGCCTTGTCATGAACTCAGGGGCAAGTCCAGGGCTAGATTATAGGAGTGCCTGCTCTGCCCTTTCCATACATCACAAGTTTTTAATTAGTGGATGTACTGCTGCCATTACCACATCTAAATACCAGAGGCAATGTTTTCCTTGCAGAGCATGAATAAGAGCAAGGTTTAGCACTAAGCTCATGCCTCCCTCTAATACAGATACTAAATGATTCATGTTCCAAATTTGCTGTTAGGAGGGGGAACATCATACCATCCTTAAGTTCTTATTAACTGGTTCTACTTTCTTTAAAATGTATTTTGTTAAGCAAGCAAAACATAAAAACTTCACATACCCTGTGATTGATGACCTTTCTCACAGAGCCTGTGAACAGGAGCAACTGAGGAATATTGGAGCAATTAAGAAGTTTCTGCCCAGGCTGCACACTTATCAAAATGACACAGGCATTCAGCTGGATCATTGCCCCTCATGCCTTACCTGCTGTCAGATCAGCTCTAACAGCACCCACAAAGACTATTTTAGGCACATCATCAAAATGCCACCATGAACTTTGAGCAGCAATTATAGGCATAGAATATATTGGCCTTGGAGTGAGTTAAGATGAACTCCTCAGTAGCATCTGTCCAGACACTCATCTCTTAGCATGTACCACTGTTCCTCCCCTTACAGGTATTAGCTGTTAAGGGAGCATTCACATTTTCCCAGCCAAAACCCAGATTTTAAAAGCTAAGCTAATCCTAGTGGCACCAGAGCACTTGTGTGGAATGTCTCCCTTTGAAATGCCAGTTACTGATGCAGGAGGCTCAATGGAATGGAAAGAAATTTAGGCCAGATGGCAGAGCAGGGAATGTCTATTGGATATTAATGTCTGCTGTTCTGGAATTGGTTTTTAAACATCTTTTTTTAGGACTACAAGAAAGGAAGAGAATTTCAATGAGTGTTGAGTCAGGCTCTTCTGCTGCTGATGGCATTGTCCTCTGAAGCCCCTTTCTTGTGCTCACCACAGCTTCTTGATGCAGTGAGGGTTTTATATAGATTAATTATAGGGCTGCTCAAAAAAAATTGTTTTAATATTTATAAACCTTAAAATCCTAGAATAGTTGACTGGAATGAACCCCTGGAGGTCGCCTGGTTGAGACCCCACTTGGAGCAGGGCCGGCCTAGATCAGGCTGCTCAGGGCCTTGACCATGGAGTTCTGAATATCTGCTGGGATTAATATTCTTTCAAATGAAATCTCAGCATGTCAGTGCCAACACTGACCTCTGCCTTGAACAGATCCTGGTCTCCAGTCATGGACAATCACTTGGCTTCAGATGATACCTGAAGTCTTTTAAAGTTAAATTTTCTGTGTATCTGCAATAAACACAGAACTTTGGTTTTGTTTTTCCTTGTTTGTTTGTTTCTCTGGAGCTTTTGTTTTTTTTTTTTTTTTTTTTGGTTTTTTTTTTTTTTTGTTGTTGTTGTTGTTGATGTTTTTTGATATAAAAAGATTTTTAGTGGACTGGCAAGGTAAGATAAATTACTATAAATTGAGATTTGAAGAAAAAGTTTTCAAGGGTACAGAGTGTTTCAGGCTGCAAAGAAGTCAGTGCTATGTATTAAGTATAAAACAGTTTCCAAAAAGTTGGATGTCATGAAGTGGATGCCATTAATGTACTTTTAAATTTGTCTGTGATTTCTTTTCTTTCTTTTGGTCCATTTATAGCACTCTAGCTTTCTTTTGAAATAATTTCTCCTAAAACTGTATGAATTGATTCATTATATTTGAGTGGAATTTAAAACAGGCAAAATGGCCAATCTGCTTTTCATAAAGAAAAATAGGACTTTCAGTTTCCTTGTGGCCTTTAAATCCTTTTTCTCCAGCTGAAGTCTCATTGCAGTTTATGAAGGAATATTCTCTGAGTGCAGAAGAAAGCCTGAAGTGGCAGAAAGGAAAAGAAACTCTCAGCTATGGAAAGCAAAGTCCAAGAAGCTCTTGGCTGGTGAAGTTAGAGCAGATTGAGGAGGTGATCATGGATCTCCTCATTTCCCCAGTCACACAGGAAAACCAGAAGAAGGAAGAGGGACAGTTTTGTAGAGAGAACAGCAAATGCCAGTTTGAGTAGGTGCTCCCTGAAGTTGGGGAATGGGCAGTGCCAGGGTGCCAGTGCTGCTGCCGCAGTGCACGAGGCAGCTGGGCCCTGATATTGGCAACCTTGCACATTTCTGTGCAATCCCTGCCTTCTCCCTATCCCAATTTTTCCCTTTCCATGATCCCTCTGTTCTTTTTCTGCATGGCCAAACCCACAGCTTGCACTCCTCAGCTCTGTGTGGGCTGAAGGTGAAACATCTTTATCTGATGTAAGAGGGAGCTTGCTTTCCACCAGAGACAGGCTGCTCCTTTGCTGAATGCATACAATATAAATCAAAGTGTGTGCCATTATTAATAAATAAGGTGTTGGGTGTGCTTTGTCTGGAAGTCTGGTTGAAAGCACTGATTAGGATCCAATAACTGCTGAAAAATGCATTGTTGCCTTTGGGATATTGGAGCATGGAATAATTAAACTGCAAGTTTGCAAAAGCAGGGCTGTAACCACAGAGAGGGACTGTTTTCAGGAGCTGATTCACTTGTAGGGTTAAATATCTTTTTTTCCTGATTTATTGATAAATATCCCACTTGTGCATATCAGAATACCAAGGAAATTATTGAATGTTTTCAGTAGATACATTTCAGAACTGCGCTGGTTATCGAAAATCAATGGTGATTGAACCTGCACTTGGGGTTTGTGGTGCTGATATTTAGGATTTTAGGACTGTTATGGACCAAATAGGAAATTTTGTGCAGCAATGCTAAATTCAGATGCAGCATCTATTGTTTTATTGGAATTAAGCATATCTCAACTCTCTTGAACTTTTACTCTTGCACAGAAAGTGTAGTTGTGCTGTAGCTAATTACAAACAGGAAAGTTATTTCTTCTGGCTGCTTAGTCTGGCTGTTTCTGGGAAAGACTGGAGAAAAGGTGCTGTTCTGTCTGTGAAACCTTCAGGTCCTGCTTGGATGCTTCCTCTGTCACCAGAGAAAAGGAATCTGGTCCCTGATCCTCTGTCTTGTGTAGGATCAATCATGTGCAGCTGTGGAAGTCACAGGAGAGGGAGTCTGATGTTTCATCCCAATTCTTTTCCAATCCCATATTTCAATCACATCTGTGTACTTCTCTTTATATACAAAACATTTCCTGGGGACTGCATGGCCTGAGGATAAGGTTTTCCAGAGGTGTCACTTGAACAATCTGCAATATCTCCAGGGAGAAGCTCTGCCCAGTCCCTCTGTGCTGTGATTAATAATCCCAGTGCATCTTAATCCATCACAACTTTGGGAGAGTGCATTACTGTGCCTGAGAAACAGATAATGCTGCTGTAGGACAAGGGAGGATTTAACACTCAGCAGCAGTGATAACAGGAAAAACAGTATAAAAGTGCAGAATAAACCAGTTTTCTGTCGCAGCATTAAGCTGGAAGTACATTCTGGTCTTGAAGTTTAACGGGAATCTTTAAGGATGTCATTGGCACTGGAATCTTTGGGTTTGATAGCCTGGAGACTGACTTTTACAACAGGTTGCACCCTTTTCTTTAGTTTGCAGATTCTCAAACTAAAAACCTTTCAGCAGCATGTACTTGTTCTTCAGATCTCATCTCAGAAGGCTGAATGTTGCAATTAACAATTCAGAACTCTTTATATTTTAGTAGCCATGCATAAAAATTAACTCAAGCAAATGTAATTTAGAATAATAATAACATGTTTTCCAAATGTTTCCTGCATTAATCATGGTGAAGATGGTTACTATAGTACCACTGCTGGATTTTATTGAAAATAAAGTAATTCACATGTTCTCTTGAGAGCTTTTCTGTGTGTTTAAAAGAAGTGAAGGATGTGAGTACAAGACAGCAAGGGAACCTTCTGGTTTTTGTTGAGTGAATTCAGTGCTTAGTAACATTTTGATACAAAAGCAATAGATCAATGTTTATTTTCAGGAAAAGGTTCTGAACTTTGCTATTTGTCAATGGATACTTCTAAAATTTCCGTACATATGAGAGGCAAAAAGAATAAAGGATGTGTACCAAGTTTTCTGCCAAAATAAATATTAGACCCAAGATAAATAGTTCACCTGGGTTATTAACTGTGTGGTAAATAAACCCATTGAAGTTTGCTTGCTGCTGTTTACCCAAGGTATTTTGCTGACATGAGGCTGAATGTGCCACCCAGAGTTCTAATTAAATGTCACTGAGGAACCTGTAAAAAGGTTTGACTCCAGAAACACACACAGGAGTCACAGGCCAGATTTTTTGCTGAATGTGGTTGTAGCTTGTTTACAAATTTCCAGAACAGCTTATGCACACAAGTCTTTAAGGATGTGTAAGAAGTTAAGCAAAGAAACTCTCCCCATGAAATGGGCACTGCTAGGTGAGACAGCCTCTCTCACTAAGTTGCTTGAGCGAGGGTAATATTCATGGTGTGGGTTTGATGCTCTAGGTTCTCCAAGTCCAGAGGGAATCTTATTCTGTGCATCTTGGGTTTTGTACTTTCTGCTGGTTTTTTGCTTCCCCCCTCTCTGGGAATGTGCCTTCATCCTGTTCTCCTGCTGGATGTGAATTTGGTGCACCTGTTCTCCTGCTTTGGACCACCATTGAGTTGGGCCTGACAATTGTGATACTGCTGAGTAAAGTTGAGGTTGTTACTCGAGGTCTACCATCAACATTCTCTCATTGTGAACAGGTTGCCATCAATGAATTAGATCCACAGCCATTTGCCAGTGTATGGCCATGGGAAGTTATATGTGAAAAAAATTCAGAGAGTTGTTTATCTCTGGCCTGGCACATACAGAAACTGAGTCCAAAGAGAGAAACAAGAGCTTGTCCTCTCTGTTGGCTCCTAGAGGAGCTCAGCAGAGACTGGGAGATGGTGTGAGAGGCAAGTTTCCCTAGGGAAGGGAAGAGTTGAGGAGTTGTGCAAATCCAGCTTTGAGCCAGTGGATGGGATGTGATGAGGGAGAGGAGAAGAGCCTTGGGAGGAGGGGGTTGGTGTGGCTGCCAGCCAGGACCAAAATAGTTCTCCTGACAGTCAGAGGGGTTTGTTTTTAGCACCAGACCAGCTGGATAGAAGACTTTCCTCCTTCCAGTGGGCTGGCTTGTGCATATGCTGCATGGCTGTAATTTCTATATAAACTGTTGTATAAAACTTGCAGATTTGGCACAGAGAAAAAGGATGAAGTTAACCTTCCTTCCAGGTTAAGAAAGCCTTCTTAGGTTTTGGCCTAGACCCTTGAATTCACCTTAAATTTGCCTTATTTGTTAGGGAAGAGGTACAAAAGCCTTTTTTCTCTCCCACTGCATGCAGCTTTCAGTAGCGTGAGGCAGGAGAAGGCAAAAGAAATTCAAGTGGCCTTTTTGGCACCTGGGTTGCACATGAAAAAGAAGTGCTAATCATATCTCACATCTCCGTGTTAATTGCTTTCTTTTCTGCCATTAGCACATTAAATGTGTAGCACAAATATGTTCCTCTTTAGATGATGTAGTTTGCCAAGTTTTTCTTGTTGTGTAATGTACATTTTCTTTTTGTGGCCATATTTTTTTTAAAGTTATGCATCAGGTGCCTTCAGTGGGTCTGTGAGTCTTGAACTGAGCCTTTAATGCTTATTTAACTTCAATATGTGAAGAGCACATTTCACAGAACCCACCTGAATGAATGTTTTAGGATCAGGTGGAATTTTTCTAATTCTTACCAAAAATAGATCTCAGTGTGGAAATTTCTGAAAGAAGATACAGGAGGATGCTGGGGAAATCCTGCTTCATACTGGTGAAGGAACTTGGAACTGATTGTCAGATCCAGGCTTGTGTGGCTGTGGGCATCTCATTAGAGAGATAAACTTATATAACAGCAGCCCTGTACAAGGTTTTGTTCCCTAGTTTTGCCTTGTTTTCATCGAGCTTGTTTTTTCCTTCTGGCCACAATCAAAGCTGGATCTTTTCTTTGAAACTTTTTTTTTTCAAATCCTGCAGTTCACATCTGTATGAAATATCTCTTAAGGCTCATGTCACATGGAAGCAGTGGTAGATAAAAGACAAAATGGATAGATTGCAAAATAGCACCCAGAAGAAAAGCAATTTTCTGAAATTCCTAAATAAATTGCTCTCTAATTCACAAGTAATGCAGTACATATTTAGGTTGTTAGAAAGAATGATTACTGAATACAGAGCTCAGAATTCATAAGAGAACAAAAGCATATATGGAATTGCTGAGAAAGAGGAACTATAAAAATACAGAACTTCTAATATTTAACTGATTTCCTTCATACATCACCTGCTGCTAAATGCAAAACAGTTGGGTATCAGAAGCAAAATCATTTTTTTAAGGAAAGTAACCTTCAAAAGCAGTTGTGTCTATCATAAATTCTGCTTCAAATAGTGTAAATAATGTCTCTAGTTTGCATATTGGAGAACACCTCACACTTTGCTTTTTGCTCTTGTCAATCAGAAACAAGAATCAAAAAAACAAAATCAATAAATTGAAGATGAACTGTTGGTCCATTTTGATTTACTTAACACAATAATAAATGGCACATTAGAACACTGTGCTTTCATCCCTGAGATATAGCATGGAAACAGAGCAAATGGTGCTAAACTTGGGGCTCACTGGAATAGGCAGAGGAGCAGAATCAGGGTGTCCAAACACAAAATACTAGGGCAAAAATTCTGTTTCATGCCTTTTTCCCCTGAAATTGACTTTCAAATTAAAACTGGGGTTTTTTTCTTTTTTTTTTTTTTAATTCAGCTGGTCTGAGTTTTTATATTTGGCCGCCCACAAGAATGTTTTGACGTCTCAAAGTTGCTTGGTTAACAAGAATTATTTCCTAACATTATCCTTCAGATTTGATAGACATACTTTGATTACTGCTTTCCAAAATATTCTGCTTCCACCAGAGAAACCTTTTCTCCAAACATAATTACGACAAAATTCCTCTGAAAACTTTGAGGAAGACAGGGTGCTTCATCAGGATATGGGGAGCACAAAAGGATAAAGCATTCTCTGCTGTATTTTGATTAATCAGCTCATTTTGCAGCTGATGATTTGTGGCACAGCATTTCTGGCTTTTATGATGTTACTCACAATGTCAATGGTGATTTCATCAAAAAGGACCAGAGAACTGAGCTCTGTCAACAGCCCTGGGTTGCTGATGATTCTCTGACCTTGCTTCATCTAAGCAGGTGTTATCAAAGCATGTTTTTCCTGTTTGTGGGTTTGTTTTTTTTTTTTTCATTTCAATCCCCTTTATTGGACCCTCTGTCTCTGATGTAAGAGCTTGTGTATTTTTGTTACTGGGAGGCAGAAATTTTTGAAACTCTTTGTGTTCCATCTTGTTATTGCTGCTCCAGCAGCTTTTGTGGTGGTCAATATTATATGGGTGGAGTAACAGAGACATTTTTCCAGACTCCATCAAGTGCACAAGGACACAGAGAGAGCGGGAATAATAGCAGTGGCCATCTGTGTTCTTTGTTATTGTCAGGGCAGAGGCACGGAGCCCGCTCACTACTGAGAGCTTCATATGTACCATGGCAACAGAGAGATGATGATAAGGGATGCAAGTCAAAGGATATCAGGGATGTATAGAAATGAAAGGAATTCCCTGCTTCTGAACCCAAAAGCCAACCCTTAAATAGCTGTTGGTAGTTGTATTTTCAGGGCTCTCAATTCTTTGTGCTTTCCTGCCCATTCCATCTGTAGGGATAAAGCCAGGAGCAAGAATTGCCTGTGGAAGCTCAGTGCAGGCTGTGTTAGCAAAGTTGTAGAGAGAGAAATGGCTTTGAAAGGTCAGAATCAAAACAGGGTTAGGACAAATAGAAGCTGCATCTCCAAATAAGTGAGATATTCTACAAGATCCAAAATGCAAGCATAGGTTTGGCATAAGTAGAGTTGAATTTATCATTCTTTATTTCTGGTTGATTCCTATATTTCTGAAAAGTGTCGGGTCAGAAGTCAACACTAGCAAGATGCAATTTATAGCTCCTGATCCTGGATGATTCCTGATACAGGAAGTTCCAGAAGGGTAAACAGAGAATTTATATAAATGTCTTTTGAGTCCTTTAGTCTTGATTTGTGTTTTAGAGGAGCCCATGTTAAATCCAAGGTTTAATTTAGGATTAGGAGCAGTAAGGCTCCCAGCCTGAATGCCTACAAGAGGTACATTCTGGAAAGTAAATTGACACCTAGAACCAGCAATTTCAAATTTCTTGGTCTTATTTTTTGTTTTTCTCATAATAGTTGAGAGTATTGCAGTCAAGAACAGCAAGACAACAAAAGGAAAACTTTGAAAGCATTTGCTGTATTCCAAGGAGGGTAACAGAGGCTTGGTATAAAGGCTCCAATTACTCATTCTCGTGGGGGATTTGGAGCAGGTTCTTATCACTTCATGTCCCTCTTGGAGCTCCTCAGTATCTCTGGAAGTTCTGCTCTCTGTTGGAAAGCAAATGTGAGAGTCTTGACAGGTAACAGAAATGAGCCTTTTGAATTCAGATAATTGCTGATTTTTCAGGATTGTATTTCTTACAAAAGGCCACTTGGAGTTACCTGGCTCGACTTCTCTTCTCTGAAGGGAAGAGTGCTTGTAGGTGTTCCCAAATGTTTTTAATTTTAATATGAGACAAGTGTTTTCCCATCAAAAGACCACGTTCTCACACCTTGGAAAACAGCTTTGGTAACTTCTGCTTCCTAGAAAATGGAATGAAATTGGGCATGGAATTTCTCTAAGATGTAAAGGGCTTGGAACAAGAAAAGCCTCTTCAAGAATAAACAGTTTACTGTGTTTAATCAAATGAAAAATGTGATTCTTGGGGAAGAGGGACTTTTTAGCTGCCCCTTCCACTGAAGGTAACAAAACATTAAAAATACATTTGCCACTGATAGGTTGAATTCATTTTAGCTGGCATAAATGGGACAGATGAGCTATTCAAATGTCTGATGAGTACTATATAGTAAAATATTTATCACCTTCTCATGGTCACTGCATGAGAAGCCAATAATTTGTTTTCTCTCAGCACTGGTATTTTGTGGTACTTATAATAAATTATACATTGCAAGCTCCCATCCTTCACCTTCTTTCTATTTACCTATCTAGTCTGAGATCTCATCCATCAACATGTAGCTGGGCTGGGGACAAAACTGAGGCTATAAATTCATGTGTTCTAAAGAATCATGGAACTTATAATGCACAATGGAAGGGGGCAACATGGCTGGAGTGTGACTACTGGGAACAGGTGACAT
Source organism: Euphonia xanthogaster (assembly GCA_034509185.1). Lineage (NCBI taxonomy): Eukaryota > Metazoa > Chordata > Aves > Passeriformes > Fringillidae > Euphonia > Euphonia xanthogaster. The sequence goes on along the minus strand of JAYDZK010000070.1, from coordinate 10,647,083 downwards.
TTGGAGCTGTTAAGTGGGAATTGAGTGGAATTTTTAGAAATATAGAAAAACATAAATTTATATAGGAAGATGTTAGCCTTGATTGTGCTGGCTGCTGATTTGGATTTAGGATCCAAACACCTCTAAACAATCAAAGCTGTCCAGATGTTGGCTCATTACCAAGCTCAAACTGATGCCAGAGTTTTAATTCTTCTCATGACTGTCAAATTCTCTAAAGCAACTTTCCATGTCAGAGATATAAAACCTTTTATTTGCTTTGCATTGATGCAGAGTATTTAAAGAGGGAAATGTTAGGATGAAAGAGGTATTCCCAAATGATAGTCTTTATAGCATTTAGATACAAAGTTTTCAATGTTAAAGGGTTTTGTCTCAATGTTGAGGTTTTATCTCAAAAATTGAAAACTTGGCCCTGAGATTGCTTCAAAATATGAAGGAAATTAGCACCTTTAGTTCTCAAACATTTTTTTTTTCCCAGTGTGGAGGGGAAATAAAATTCTTGCTTTGAACTGACAGATTTTAGCCAAGGTCTCCGGTTATAATTCTTGAGAATTCCTTCTGGAGACATTTGGATGGAACTGTGCTGCTGTACAGGAGAGTGATGAGGTCTGATGTATTAGAAGGCAGAAATTTTTGTCTTTTATTCTTGCTGCTTCCAATCAGAAATCGTTTGACCTCAGCACAGAGATAAGACCACCACTTGCCTTACTTATTCAGGAAACTAAATCAGTCAGTGTTGAGGAGGATGGCAAAGTTCATTATTCATTGCTCAAAAGATCTTTAGAAATCTATCATTTCTGCAAAGTCTGTAAGCCTGTAAATTAATTTCTCATGACAAAATCATTTAAAATGCACAGCCTAAAGGATTTTCAAATGACCTTCTATGAGGATGATACAGGGAAAATAAACCCAGTGTCTTTCCCAATCAATCCAGTTCAAGTCCTGTGTGCATTTTGGTCGTACAGACCATGGGTCAGGTACAGTTTTGGGGAGGTTGTATTGCCTGAAGACACAGGAGATTTGATTCACGTTTTGTGTTAAGGCCAGGCTTTGGCATCAAAATTCCTGTGCTTCAGAACCTGGTGTTTCAGTTCAGTAAAGGCTTTGAGGGATCAAGATTGCAGATCTTGGAAAGCCACACTCAGAGTTTAAAATTCCCAAATTTTTTTAAAGGCACATTAGGGTTACTGATCCAAACATTTTTATAAGTTTACAGGACTAACTTTGAGTTCCATATTTCTAAAAATTCTTTTTCTTCCTCGGAATAATTTCCAGCGTTCCACAGGACAAAGGTTTGGTTCCTTTTTGAAAATATTGTTGTAAGTACAATATGCCAAGAAATGTTCCTCATATCTATATGGGAAGATTTTTCTTAATGCCACTTTCTTAGGCATCTCTGTAGAAAGAGTTCTGCAAAGGTTTTTGGAATTAAATCTATTCTTATGAAGCAAGCAAAGGGAAGGAATGACTAAAGTAAAATCTGTTATCAGGATCCCTGTGTACTGTGTAAAGACAAAGACAGCATGTGTGTTTTTTGCATATTTTATTAATAGATAAATTAGAATTACTTTCATGGAGTTAGTGGAATAATTTGTTGCAAAGAAATTACTTGCTAAAACACACTTTTTCCTTTAATTGCTTTTGTTTGCATATGCATGTGCAGATAGATACATATAGGCATAACTGCTAAATTCCTTTGTTATCTCTATAGATAAATTATTCTACCAACAGATTTTAGCCCTGATATGTCTGCAGGTCAGGGAAGGATGGGATTAAAGGGAGAAGAAAAGAGTAGCTCCACTGTCACTGACTTTCAGTGCCGACTTGTGCATTACAATTTCAAAACCATTCCCTTTTTCTAATATTGCTTTCATAGCCAGCTCCTTAGTACTGCTGCCTGAATTACAGTTTGGGGGGTTCTTTTATTTTCAGGTGAACAGTAAATTAGGAGTGATGGCTAATCAGTTCTTGGAAAATTTATGGAGGTAATGATGAAAAATTTTGAACAGTCATGTTGAGCTCAACTAAAATGTTAGGCTTACTTCACACAACAGTGTGCTCATGAATTTTTCAAGTTATGCAGTTTTGGTGTTTTTCTCTTGTTATACATGGAATACTTAATTTAATTTAATAATATAGTAGTAAATTCTATAAATGAAAATAATATATCCTAAATTAATAACTAAGTTTTGAAACTTCAGTCTTTTAACATACTGCAAAAGTTTAACATGGAATTTAAATCCTATAAATAGCTTCTTAGTCTGCATACCAGAAGTTAGTTTAAAATACAACAAAATACAAGTTGTCAGCTTGGCCTTAGTCTTGACATCAAAAGTATTAAAATGTTTCTAAGAAATGAAATGAGAACTAAAGCATTATCTTAATCAGTTTTAAATCTTGACAAAAAGTAGGGTAGATAAACTGGAATTTGAAAAATAAAGCCAGATGTTTGCATATAGAAAGGTATCAATATAAAATAAAGGTCTTTACTCCTCCAGTAAATATAGAGAGAAGTAAGCCTGGAAAGATTACTTATTAAATTATTTTCTATAAAATATTCTGTTACAAGCCAAGGCCAATATTTGTAAGACTATTTTTACAACTTTGTGGGCTGTGCACTTATGTAAAAAGAACCTTCATTTCTTGATGGAATTCTGGCTTCAATTTGTATATCTGCATACCTGTATACTCCTTTTTTGTTCTTGCACACTATTTAAAATACAAATTGCACTATTAAATGGTGCAGTCCCTTCCTGACTGTTTCCTAAGAGCAGGTTTGCTGGGAGAGGGAGGCTCTGAGGGAATTCCCTACAGCTGAAGTCACTCTGTGCAGCCCCAGCTTTGATTTATTGCAGTGACCACCGAGCTGCCATCCCCCTTCCTAAAGCACATCCTCAGGACTGTGCAGCCCTGACAGGTTTCAGGGAGGAATTTCCACAGTGCTCACACCTGCCCGGGCTGGCCTGAAATCTGTATTTCAGCACAGCCCCCTCTCAGCAAGGGGGGCAGCTCTCTTCAAGTACAGCCTGGCAGATTTTCCTTTTGCACTCTGGCTGCAGTGATGGAAGAGCCCTGCGTTGTGTTGTGCAGTTGTGCTGATAAATTATTTAATGGCAGAAAGGAGCTGACTACTTGAACTTTCCTCTTGACCTAAGCTGAAATACCAGCCTGGGTGAATTTGTGTGTGAGGCCATGTAAACTGAACTTCTTATCTTATATGCAAAGCCAGGGTTTCCTAATGCTTGTCACTGTGCTAGGGAGGCTTCCTGATCCCTTGCAAATATTTGTGCTTGCTTCTGCTGCTGCACAAGTTCCAATATCCGTGTGTTCTGCAAATCCATAGCTCTTGTGGGAGCTGGGGGTGAAGTTGTCAACAGCTTGGCAAATGTGAAATTACTCTGAGTATGCTGCAAATAGTAGAGGTGTGATGATACCTGCAGCAATAAAGGCTGAGTGCAGACACGAGCAAGGACTCACAGAAGGGAGGCTGATTTTCCAAATATATTTCTAATTACATGCATATTTTGCACATAGAGATAGGAAGGCTCTTTTGATGATTGGCTGGTGTGTGGTTGGACAGATATTGCTTATTCCTGCTTTCAGAGGGGAGAAAGAATGTGCTGCCACAAAGCAGCAACAGGAAAGGTGCTCCTGCCCAAATACAGGGAAGGCTGGCTGTTAATGAATCAGCACGTTGTAATTTTGGTAATACAAATGTTTAAATACCAACCCTCAATACCTTAAGTGATTGTGAAACTTCAAAAAGAGAAACAGGAAGCCAAAGCACTCACTCATATGTCAGGGGAACTCTCATTTTTAGGAGTACAGCAGGGGGAGTAAGTAAAATATGAGACTGTGGCTTTGTGGGATGTCACCCGTGTGCTGGTTTAACAATTTCATACAAAAAGTGGTTTTAATTAAAAATTGTCTTCCTGTTTTTCTGAAAAGATTACTGTTACAGTAGAATTAATATTAAACTGTTCTAGTTATAAATTATTACCTCTGTTATTCTGATGTTTAAAAATTGCCAGACTGTTTTCTATCTGTTTTTTTAATGTCCCTTACTAGCAAGTGTATGTGATTAATGCTAAAATTTACTTAGGGATGAACTCAACCAGCCAATCATTTCCAGGAGCAGTTATTATCATGGTTTTTTGTATTGAAAACATATTAAAACTCTAAGAGTTCAGAGGCATAAAGCAGGCACAAAGCAAAGCCTATTATGGTACTGTTTACCAACAGATTTATAATTAAAAAATAAATTAAGCGTGAAATGGAACACTTTTCATTTTCTGCCAAAATGGTATGAAATATTTGATGCTAGTTTACAGATTATTCTGGAATAGCTTTGAAAGTGAATAATTCTGAAGGTTGTCATGGTATTTTAGTGGAACCTAAACATATCTCTGTTAAAACACCCATGTCCTTTTTCCTGCAGATAATCAGAATGCCCCAGGAAGGGGGAGAGGCTATTCCAGAACTCAGTCTTCCAATCAGAATACTGATAATGCATAAAACAATTAATTTCATAAGGAATACAGAGTGCCAATATTCTCTCCTTCATAAATATCTTAAATTATAACAGCAATACAAAATTATGGAATGCCTTTGAGTTGTTTGGAGGATTTTTAGTGGGAAAGCCACATCTGAATGCCTCTAGTTCTGTGTGCCTACAATTCTGATTGAGCTCTGGACCTTGAGGGAAACAGTTCACTAAAACTGGCCATTTCTCAGCATCCTCTTCAGCACCACATCCTGCATGCCTTCCCTTCAACTGTTGCTTTATTTTTTTCTTTTACACATTTGAGAAGAGCTTTAATGAGCATCCTTTCCAAGGCTGATCCTTGACAGCTGATCCTTAGGAATTTGGTTTGTTGCTTTGGGTTAAAAACCCCCAGCACCAGTGATTGGAGAATTGGAGGGCACCTTTCCACTCTCTCAGGCTGTAGAACCCCTCCCAAAGCTGGGAATCACAAACACTTCTGCTGGGCTCAGGGCTGTTGTGTGAATTCTGCATCCCCAGAACCAGCAGGGATCTCCACCTAACTCTCACCCAGTGTAACTGCTCTGTGCACCCACCAGTAACCAGCACCCCGCTGCCATCAGGAGCTCCTCCAGCTCAGATTCCTGCCTCCCCAAGGCTGGGATGCTCCCTGCTCCCTGTGGTAAGCAGCAGGCTCATTTCTGTGATTAATGCCTGAGCTGATCCAGAGAAGGGGCTGCAGGAAGGGCGAGGCTCTCAGCGAGAGTTTGGTACCTGTAAATCATCACCCATGGGCTGCAATTTGAAGAACTTTTCTCCTTATTTTTCAACAAAACTAACACATACGTTTCACACAGAGGAAGTCTGGCTGTTTTCCCTGTTTCTGCCATCTCCTGACTTTTCGTTTTCCGGCACTCATTCCAATTCAGGAAGATAATGAATATTCAAGCTTTCATCTCCTGTTAAGCAGTAGGATTTAAAAAACCTAAATGGTGTTTGTTTTTTGTTTTTTTTTTTTTTGTTTTTTATTCCTCAACAGTTCCAAAAATGCATTAAATGTCCTCAGTTTCCACAAGAAGGAATCTTTTCTAAAAGTTGGGCTACACCACCGTAGGATGTTGCTCAGCATTTACTCCTGCTATCTATCTCCTGGAAAATGCTTTGTTCAGGGGCATTTTTCCCTGGGTAAGTGTCTGAGTGCCTGCCTCCAGAACCAGTGGAAATTTTCAGATTGGGTGTTTTGAATGCTGGTGGTTGACAGCAGCATTGCCCAGCTCAGTGTGAGGTGTTGGGGCAGCCTGACCCTGCTTGCTAAAGGCTCCTTGCAACCTCTGGGAAGATGTGCTCCTCTCCTCCTCTGTGCTCCTTCCAGCTCTCTGCTGTAAGAAATTTAGCACTAGCAGGACTTGCTGCAGCCCTTATTAGTGCTGTGCTTTTTTGTCCTTTTTCCTTGGGTTCTAGTGTTCATTTTTACCTTTTTTTTTTTTTTTTTTCCCACTTTGATTGCAAGATCCTTGGCCTGGGAGTCTTTGTGCTGTGTTTGCCTGACACAAAGGGGTCAGCTCCATTCCAGCCTTGTGGTGACTCAGCTGTAGGCAGGCTGTGGTTCAATCAGACAATGCAGCAGCTCTCTGTGCTCTTTCTTGGACTCTCTGGGATTTAGTTATCTCCTTGTCAGGATTATTTAAGTTGGACTGGCCAGTTGTTGGAGCTTAGCAACTTCTTCTGTTAAATGTAGATTTACTGTGAGGATTCATTGCCATAGCTGTCTCCCACAGAGATAGAACAGAAGGCTGTAAATCAAGCAGATTTTAGTGTAAATTATTCAGTTTTTTTTTTCTCTTCATTGTGTAAAATTCCCTGCAGAATATCACTGCCCAATGAGGTACTGCTGATTCTTTCTTGAGGTCCAAAACTATATGTAGCTCACATATATTATATATGTTCCTTTAAAATCAAATGAGAAGGAACATGTTGGACTTGGTCCTCTCTCTGAGGAGAGGTGCATTAATGAATGATTAGCATACAGTGGAAGCCTCATTGCTGAGCTAATAAAATCCAAATATTTTGAGAACTAAGACTATAATACAGCTTGATGGCTCTGCATCATTGTCACTTTTTAGTGGGTTTAGCACTGTAAAACTTTACATGTGAGTAGTTGCTGGCTTCATAATTGAAAAACTGACTTTGACTTATACCCAAAAATGTTTCTAGGATCTGTCTTGGTTTTTCTGAAGGTGAGGCTTGACTGGGAGGCACAGAAGGTCCTGGTACTTTGTTTGACTGGGAGACACAGAAGGTCCCGGTACTTTAGAAATCAAAATTTCTAAAGTGCTATTGGTTGTAATTACTGAGTAGAAAGAAGAGGCAGTTGAAGAGTAATTGCTTCTTAGGCAGGAAAATGTGTGGCTGAAAACTAAACACAGCAGTTCACAACGATTTGACTGCATGGTTTTGAGAAGATCAAAGAGACAAAAAAGAGTAAAGAATGTGCTAAACAAGGATAGAAGTTGCTGCAACATTCTGGGTGTAAAATGGAATTTCAAGTTGCATTTAAAAATATTCAATCTACCTCTTTTAGCAAGAAGAAAAAGCTTTCTGTGGTAATATTTTAGAATATTCTTATTTGATAATGAAACATCTCTCTTCAAATTTCTCCTTCAGACAACTAAATTTAAAGTTGGATGCTCGGTGATATTCAAGAACACAACTTAGAATGCATGCAGCAAAATTGTCTTGTCTGGTTCTTTGTCTGAGGCAAACCCTTTCACTCCAGAAATACTGGATTTTAGCTGCAGGGGGAAAGGGTCAGGATTGGCATTGGGGTTAAAAAAGTGGAAATTTGCTAAGATGCAGTGAGAAGGTTTCTGGAGCTGGTTTTTCCTTCCAGCATTCAGCAGAAGTGGCTGCAGTGAGTGGCTCCCAGCACTGAGTGTGTCCATCCCTAACACCAGTCTTGGAGGAGAGAAATGCAAGTTGGAAAGATCCTTCCTGTGTACAAAGGGAAGGGTAAGAGGAGTGTTTCAGCACATGGTAAAAATCCTGCTGGAAGCTGCAGGCAAAAAAAATAAAGCAGTTCCAGGAGGGAGAGTCAAGTAGGGCCACCAGACTTGGCTTATTTGAAAAGCACAAGCAGAGAGCCCCTTGGCCAAGGCGGGCTCCAGTGCTGCATCTGTGTGAAGTTTGACTGTGCAGGTCACTGGGGCAGCCTTTATTCCCTGTCCTGCTGCCTCAGCCATCTCTTTCCCCTTCCCCTCCTCTCATGCCTCTTTTCACTGCTGTGCTCTTCAGTCAATTCTTTTATTTTTCCCCTGGCCTTTCCACCTCCAGTGCTACTGAAAGGTTCTCCTACCTTGATATTCCTGCTCCCCACGCCCTTGTATGTTATTTAGTCACCTCTATCCATGGTGCAGTGAGCTGCTCAGCTGTTCTTCAAATGACTTTGTTTCTGCTTCCTGGGACGTGTAATGTGTGTAGTTGGGTGCAGAATTTTAACTCAAAAATAGAACTATGAATCAATTAAGGAAGAGAAATTGCAAAGTGGGAATCTCTGCCTCCATACTAATTAAACCTGTGGAAAAGAGCCATATCTCAATCTGCAGCTACATTAAAAAAAATATTTTTTTTTTTCATTTCCTTCTCCCAGGGCTCTTATTGCTTTCTCTGACAAGGGGAGCACACATTCTGCTGCTGTGTGGCAGTTAATTCTCCAGGTTGGTTTTTCACAACCATTAACATAAATGGTGTGTTTACAGTTGGATTATTCCTTCAATTCATGTTTCAGGTAGGGAGCTCCAAGTCACCTCCTAGGAAGGAGATTGGGACTCTCTGCCAGAAGGTGGGGGAAACAGAAAGGTGCTTTGCTTGAAAGATGAAACCTAAATTTCTCATTTAAAAGCCAAAGAAGAACATGGAAGTAAAATAGTGATACTGAAACTACTAAGCACTTGATTGAGTCAGATGCAAATGTTTTCAATAAACATTTATCCCTTTAAATTCTTTCTTTCTTATTTTAGTCCAGATGTAGGCTTTTGGGGATAGAGTGTTGAGCTAAATCATTTTAAACACAATTGCAAAGAGGGGAGCTGAATGTTTCCTTAATGAATCCGTGTGTGCTGCTGTTGCTGTGATTATGGGCACGGCGTGACTGGAATGGGAGCTGCTCCTCCTCCCCAGACCTGCAGCCTCAACTTACTTCCCATTGTATTCAAGGCACCTGTTTTTCCTGTTAAGAATGCAAAGTGTTAGCTGGAATCAGGAATGTATGAAAAGCAGCCACCTAGCATGATTTTAATAATTCTGTAGCATTTATTACATTCTCTGTTGAATCACTTCTTGATATTGATGGCATAATTAAAAGTGACAGAAAGGAAGGAACATGACCTTTAATGTCATGACATGAGTTGTCACAAAAAAGGAAGGATGAGCTTAATTCAGCCAAATGGCTTCCCAGGAAGTCTTGATACATAATAAACTGAGATTTATCTTTGGCTGAGATTACACAGCTCAAGCTGTGATTTTTTCTTTTAGATGAAACAAACTGACTGAAGAGAAGATGAAAATATTGTTCTAATTTTGATCTTCATATTGCATTACAGCAAATTAATTCTGGTTTATAACAGGGAGCATGTAAAATATGGCAGCTTGCAACAGAGGAGAGCTACATACAGTGATTGCTAAGGTGTTTTCCAGAACAGAATCCAATGTTCCTAAATAACAAAGTGGTGATATTGCTCTATAAGCTTTGTCATTAGACACAAATGTGCAATCAGCTGTCTAGAGGCACCACATTTCCCTTCTGCTGCTTAGAGTCCTCTTGTACTGATCAGTTTTTGTAGTAAATCCCAGAAGAAGGAGCACAGATGTTTTCAGATGTTGTCACCGATGGTGTCCAGTTGGTTTATAACTTTAGCAGTGAGGAGAGTCACCATTTAGCATTTAAGGTGGGGGGCATACAGAGGTTTTTTGGATGAGGAAAAAGTCAAGGCATTAAAAAAATAATTACATTCTCTTTGCAGATATATACATCACTTGGAATTTGCTTCCAAAATATGTCCTCCATTTTTAAACAAGGTTGCATAGAAAGTCAGCATAATAGGTTTGGAAGAGAACATATATTCTTCCAGAGGAGATCATATGGCAACATCCTAAAAACTTGTTTTCAAAAGAAGCACGTGTTGAATCAACTTTAAAACATTATCCCTCTTGATCCTCTCTTGTGGCTCAGTTTGATACAGGCTGCTTCAGCACTGTGCTGATATGGAATTCAGAGAACAACAGGGAAAGGTATCAGCTTTGCACCAGCCTTTTATCTCTGATGGTGCTGAATTTTGGCCTGGGTGTCATCTGTCTCAGCCTGGGACAGTCAAACCTGAGCCTCTGCTGGTGTTTTCAGATCTCAGTGTGCTCTGTGCTGGGTTTAAACCAGAGTGCATCACTGGCAGAGCCTCCCTCAGGTTTTCCATGTCAATGTGCTTCTGGAGTTAGCTAAGCCTCAAGGATGTTTGGGATTACTTGGTTGGCAGGCTTTTTGTCACAGTCTAGAAGGCCAGTTCCATTGTTGGGCTTCCTTTGGTTTGAGCTGCTCTCAGGGGCTCACAGGGTGGGCAGCCTGGCCTGTGCTCACTGTCCTGCTGGCTCTTAGGGAATTCATTAACCAGCAATTCCTACAGCCTAACTGGCTAACAAATGGAATCCATTTCAGCCTGACAAACCCTGAACAGACCCATGATCTGCTCCAGATCAGACCCAGTGCTGTATCAAACTAGCAAATCCAGTAGTGCTGTGAGAATTGATGAAATGGCAATTATTGTAGTGGATAAACTGCCAAAAATATGTACAGGGGGTAGGGGACATCCCTTGTCTGGACTGAGAGAGTGTGAAACACAGCCTGGAGTTTAATTTTCTATGAACCTCATTTATAAAATATTAGTATCTATTTTGCCATGCACTGTTCCCTAAAGAACAGTAACACAGGGAATACTGAGGCATCCATCTAAGTAGAATTCTATACTAATTACTGGTTTTCTTTTCATTAAAAAATCCATTAAGAATAAAATGTAAAATATCTTTATGGATGCACAGTTACCAAAAGCAAGTGCAAATAAAAAATTTCTTCCAGGAAGGTGCTGTTTAAAAATAAAATACTATGTTCTTAGCATTAGAACTTAGGCAAAATAATTATTTGGGGATTTTAAGAGAATTTCTAATTTGCACGTTGCAGGATATTAATTAATTTTTTCAATTTATCAAATATCAAATAGCAGTATTATAAATTAGAATATGAATATAATTACTGTGTAAAAATATAACTATCTGTGTAAAAAATAATAACACAAAAGAATTAAAAGAAAAAGATGGCTTGAGGCAACGAGAAATGCTTCTAAATGACTCTGTGAAGCTTCTGGATCGTGGTCAAAGAGCTTGAACTCAGTTTGAAAGTGTTTATGCTGCAGTAAGAGTGACTCCTTCTGTGAGTACCATGGTTTCAAAAGACACTGGTGACTGAAAATCTGAAGAACTAGAATATATGGCTTTGTTTCAATAGTTTGTTACCTGCCATAGGAAATCATCCATCACACAGGGCCACAGGTCTTGAAATAGTCCCAGAATCAATCCATCCCTCAATAGATTCACACCAGAGCCCCTTATTTCAGAATGATCCATCATTTCCTTAAGCAGGTTATTGTTTTTTGAGGAGTTTATCCTATCAGATGTTTTTGTTTTTTTTTAATCCAATTATACCAGCACATTGATGAGAAAAGTGAATTGCCAGCTGAAATCCTGGCCAGTGTGTGTGTGTGTGCTACAGGAGCATGGCTGGATGCTGCTTGGATTTCTACATCATTTTAAGAACAGTGCCAAGAGCTAATGGCTGTGATTTGATCCTGCATTAGCAGGGCCCTCGTTATTGAAAGGATTCATCATGCATAGGAATTATTTGTGCTCTAGCTGGAGGCCATATTCTGAGCTCTCAGCACTCGGTGTGGAACATGCTGGCTTCATTTCTACTCACTTACCCGTGAAACAAATGACAGAAGGGAAGGGACAAATGCAGCCTATTTGTCATCTTCCCTCTGTGCCTCCTCTCCCCCAGGATCAATAGAAGAAAGGAAGGAGTAAAGAACAATCCTGCTAAATACAAAACTAATGAAAAAGTGCCAAGTGTGAAGTGACCTTTTTGGTGGTCTGCTTTTAATAAAGGCCCAAGCCACAAAGGCAGAGCAGTTTAACTCCACTCTGCTTTCCAGGCCCGTTGTGTATCTGTTAGCTCTGACTGTTCACAAGGGAGTTCTAGCTCTGCTTCCTGACAGCTGAGAAATCCTAGCAAAGTTCTAATATCCTCGTGCTGTTTGAGGGGTAAAGCTTCCCATGAGAGTGCAGCTTCCACTGGCACATCCCTGGCAATCCCTGCTCACGTTAAAGGGAATTCCCTCAGCATCACAGACTGAGCCAAGAGCATTCCCTCTGCAGGAGAGGGTAAGGAGCTCCTGCCACAAAAAAAGCATCAGCACAGCCTGGCCATGGGACCTTGGCAGCTGAGGGACACATCAGGGGTGGTCTTGGCTTGGGAACCTCCACTACTGGCAGTTCACTTTGTGTGGATTGTTGGAAATATGAGAGATGAAATTTTAATATTTACTTCCTCCAGGGGACATTCAAAAGTTGTTTTAGTACAGCTGCAAGATCCAATTCATAAGGAAATAGTGTACTCAGAGTACAGGTATCAACAGTATCATCTCATTTATTTTTAGTGATGTGAAATAAGCCAGGAGCAGCAGCACGTGTATTTAAATGTAGCAAAGTTCCATTTAAGCAAGCTAAATGAAGCTGAGGTGTCAGCAAAGCTTCTCTAGGCTGGATGAAATGGCAGGTTAAGTGAGTAAACTTAATAAAAAATTGGCACCTTTTAAGTGTAGATGAAAAGTGACTCCATTAAGTCACCCAATAATTCATCATCCTCTTGCATATCTACATCATGCTGCTATTGCAATATTTGTTGTTGGAATTTAAAAAATTTAATCCTTAGACTTTAGAAAGGACTATAATCTTTCTTCCTTGAAATTAACCCCCACTAGGTAATAGAAACTCACATTTTACAGTAATTCAGCAACAGAATACATTCAGCTTCTGTGTGTGAAGAGTTTTAAGTATGGCAACTACTGGTAGTACTTGGTGATTTTTAACACTTCTGAATATCAGGAGATTTCTGTTTCAATTTAATTGACAGGCAAGCTTGTGTTTTAATTGAATCCAGTCATTCATGACTAGAAAATAAATGTCTTTGTGATAAGGCAAGATTGATAAGAAAACAGGAGCTTTAGTCCACTGTGTATATCATGCATAAGGAAAATCTACATTTTTTTATAGTGTGCCTCCAAGTGACTTGCTGCCATTTTCCCCATTCTAGTTTTCTGTCTAATTACTTCCATACATTGAATTTTGAAAAACCTTCCCTTAATCAAGCCCATATTTAGTCTTATTACTTGTTCTTGCTTTCAGTCAGTTCCCTTATTGCCAAAGCAAGCCCTTGCTCTCATCCCCTACCATGAGTGATTAGTTCTATCCAACTAAATCTTGTTACCACTTCATCACCATTTGTTTTGTCCCTTAGGAATGTTTAGGTTCATGCTTTCCCCTTGCTCCAGCAGCCACACTTCTCTGGAGAGCTCTCTGTTACACACTGTATATTCTCTGGGCCCTGAAATTTCTGCTTTGAGCCTCAAAATAATATCTGAGATCCCAAACAAGGAATAATGCTGGGAGAAAGTGCATTTGAGCATTGATTGGAAGTAAGTCATTGAACATTTTGGCACCCGTTGTAGACCACAAGTGTTGTTTGTGCTTTTGGGGTTGTCCTCTATATGCAGGAAAGAAACTCATCACAAATCAGATCTGACAGGGGGGCAAGAAATGAGAGATTTTGGAGGTGGTGCTGCTGCTGTTTTCGTGTTTCAGGTGCTTTGTACTGAACTGCAGTCTAAAAATCCCATCTCTTCTCCCTAAATCTTGCATTCTCAGGAGAAGAAAAAGACCACAGCTGCTTATGAAGGAGCTTGAATAGCCCAGGAGACAATATTTCTTAAGATGTAAAGCAGGAGTGTCAATCCTGAGCTGTCCAATTCAAGCTGTCACTGTTTTTGTGGCTCCATTACAGCGCTGGAGATTAAGGAGGGCTGTAAAGGGAACAAGCAGTGCCTTTGCAGATGTTTACCAATCATTCTCTTTAGGTGAGCAGCATGGGAGGAAACAAAAGCTTTCCTAAAAGTTTAATATTGGAGTCATGAAGGCTTTGCTGTAGTTTATCTGGGACTGGCAAAGGCTGCAAGGTCTGATATATCAGCACTGCTGTTTCCACACCAGCCTAATTTTTGATGAAAAGTCATGTCTTTCTTGCCACTTAGCTAAAAATCACTTCATCTAAATACGTATCTGATAATAGTTTGTTACATCTCAAATTTTGAGATTTTTTTTTTTAATCTGTGTATATCTTTTCCAGCTGATTTTATTTCCTTGATTCTGTGCAGAGCTGAACTTCGGGGAAAAGGAGCATTTCTAAGTTAGCATCCATGATTTCTTCAACTTTGAACTGAAGTACTTGCTTGCCCCATTAAGCAAAGCTCCATGGAATTTGCATTTATTCAGTTGCTTGTTAAATAGGGACAAGTTTTGCTGCAGGGGCTTAAAAGCTTCCTTTTCTAGAGGAGCAAAAGGACATGATCATCAGTAGGTTCTTTTGGCATCTTGTGAAAAATGAAAGATGCTGCTCAGAGGGGAAGGAGAGAGACTGATGGTTAAAGGATAAATCTATTTATGGAGGCACTTTTCACAAGCCAAATCTGCAAGTATTAGCACACAAACTCCTCCTGGGTCTGGTCTAGAAATGGTACCAGGGATGTAAAACTACAGAGCCAGAAATGCTAGATATTTGTTAAAACACACCCATTTCTATTGCAGCTCCTTCTCACAATAATTGTGATCAGAAATTGGAGGGCAAGTGAGTGAATACTCCAGTATTGTTCTTCTCCTGTTCCCAAAGATTAAGCCAGAGATTCACTGTGAATCCAGCAAGAAAATGGAATAAAGAAGTGTAAAGGCAGGAGGAAGTTAGAGGTAAGCAATGCTGAAACACCACACCATCCCTCATATCCACCAAACACAAATTAACCCATGTTTTCTCTTCCAATCTCTGGCCTTTTGGGTTATTCAGTACAAAAACTTTCCAGGAAAAGAAACCTTACAGTGTGTATTCCTATAGCACCAGGGTACTGTGAGTATTCAGTTTCTGTAAGGAATTTGGAGGGTTATTGTGTTAAATACAGCAAATTATGTGTTATTCGCCATTGATAATTGCCATTAAGTCCTGCTGCTGAACTTAGGACATTTGAGGACAATGTCACAAGGTTTTCTCTGTAAAAAAGAAATTAAAAATGCTTGATAAGTCAGAGGAGCAACCCAGCTCCTCTTGAGCTGTTTGGGGTGGGCATCTCCTGGAGCTGCACAACAAAAGGAGCTGTTTCCATGTTGCTTTAACAGAGTTATGGCCTGAAGGTGCCATAAATCCTGCTGCTCCAGATGTGAGCCTAGTTAGGCAGTAAAGTCAGCCAAATGGACTGCACCTCCTCCCCATGCAAAGCAGTGTCCTCTTGCAAGTCATTAAAGGATGTGTGATTTGTCGTCTGTTTATACAAGCATTTATTGGGCCTTTCAAAAAGAATTATAGTGGGGATGCTTGGAGCAGATTGATTTCCATGGCACCACGAGTCTTGCAATGCCACAAGCTGTTGTTCATTTCTCTGCTGTAATTCTTTGGACACAGTTTACTTAAAGTTCTTGAAGCCAACTTTAGTGCCCCTGAGTTCTGGAAGAGAGAGGAGCACCCAGTGCAAATCCTAGAAATCCTAGCACATGATGGAATCTGGAAACCCTGAGAATTTAGGTCACTCTAGGTTTAATAACAACCAGTCTATGAGGTGACCCAGACTCGTCAAAACCAGGTGTAGTAAATATTTTTATTGACAGAAATTGCTCTCAGATCTGCTTGGGGCCAGATTCACATTGTACCAATTGTTTTTGGGTGTCTTGAGGGGCTTTGCTAGGAGAAAGATGTCCATGGAAATGAAGTGCTGGTTATCTCAGTGAAAGGCCAGCTATCTTGAGGCTCTGGTAAACACCCTCCATATTTCAAGAGCTGGTTTATTGTTCCAAATTGGAGCTGATGCAGTGCTGTGAGACAGGCATGATTACAGCACAAGCAGGAGACCTGGGACAGCTTTTATCTGGCAGCTCTGGAAGTGCTGGGACAGCCTGGATTTCAGAGTGGACTGTCCAGGGGTGTCAGTGAAGCATCCTGGACATGAACTGAAAGAAAAATCAATGAGTGAGGTCTGTGCTGCTGCAGTTCCATTGATTTCTGGCACTCTAGGTATATTAAAGATAATTCAGATACGGCTATCTCTGTGGCATTCTCTGCTTGTGCAGCAGCACACCAGATCCTAAATAGAATGGTAGCTTGTCATATGGAGATAATGGTTATTATTCAGCATATCTCCTCTATGAAGATATTCAGGCAGTGTCTCTCCCCTTATGAGATATTCATCTAATTCTTTCCTGAGGCTGTGAGTCATAGAACATCAGATTTGGGTTTAAAATTCAGAACCAACTGTGCTAATATCATATAGTGTCTTTCTGGCAAACACTGCAAATTCTCAGAACACACATCTGCAATTCTAAACGTGCTGGAGACTTGGGTTGCAAAGTTGAGTTTAGAAGGAAGCTGCCAATATCCACAAAGAAAAAAACAAAGTTACTGCATCACAGGAGCCATCAGCCAGTTCCTGAGGGATTGCCAGTCCTGCCTGAAGGTGGCCTAAAAGCCTTCATGCTCACCTTACCTGAAAAGGCAATGTTATTTTTCAGTTATATTTCAACAACTCTCAAAACAAGCATTCTCTCCAAAGCCCTCATCCCACCAGGGCATCACAAAGATTTTACATGACACAGTTTACCAGATGTAATCTCTGTGGTAAAAATTAATCCTCGTGGATGAGATGTTTGTGTTCTGCTCCAGAGCTGCTCAGATGAAGTATCTAGGGAAGATACTCAAAAATTAATGATCCACTGGTTTTAGTGCTGCAGTTCTCTGTTAAAATTGTATTTATTGAGCACACAATAAAAAAGGAGGCAGGAGATGCCCGCGTCCCTCATCTGGACAGCAAAATTGCAGCATTTGTGTGGACATGGTGGAATTGTAGCAGGTTTTTTAAACTCTGCCCCTGAAGCACCTAGAGAGGCAACAGGTTCATGTTCTTGTTACCTGGGCTGTTGCTCTTTGTGAAAATAATTAAATATTCATCAAAGGATGTGTAGGTGGGATCAAAAATATTCTAGGGAAAGCACTGAAAGTATTTCCACCAAATTTGGCACTATTGTGAAACACAATTCAGTGACTGAAAAACAACAATTGAGAGTCGGGCTCCTAATATCCAGGAATTCCAATAAAATGGGGCCACTCTGTAGAAGGCTTCAATTTCCTGCACTGACCAGAGGGTGAAGGCCATGGCCTGACCCTGGAGCAGCAGTTTGGCCACTGGAATAGCTGTGCCTCTCCAGTGACCTGTGCTGTCCCTACCTCTGAAGCAGGCTGATGGCAGCTGTCATGTGGATCAAGCTGATGCAGATGTATCTCCATATCCCTGCACATTATATGTACGATGTGTTTAAATTGGGGCTTTGTTCATGCTGCAATTTAAAATGAGTGCTTTTTTCAAGTTCTAATTTTATTGATGCAGAGAAAATACACACAGCTATGTCATAACAACAGGATAACCATATGCCACTCAATCATCTAATTTACATTATGAAAACAGAATCAGGGTTTTCTGAAAACTGTCATTTTGGGATGCCTCAGCTCACAGCTAAGTCATTCTTATCACAGAGGAAAGTTCCCCAGCCTGGAGTATTTCATCAATGACACTTCAACTGAAGAATTTTTAAAATATGCTGATTTGTTTGAAGGGGAAAAACTTGTTTGAAAATATCTGCAAAAAGAAGGTTTGAGGAAGTTTTTAAATTTGTATTTTAAATACAAATTATTTTGAACACATATATGAAAGGATAGGTAATTGTCCTCAGAATCTGTTTTATAGATGGTGAGGCATGTGAGTGTCTAGAATGATGTAAATGTGTGTTCATGCAAATATTTATAGAGCTATTACACCACAGAATGTGTCAAATTAGAATTATTATGGGGTTTTGGTCAAGATCCACTGACCCATCTCCTGTTTTCTCATATCTAAAACAGCTTCACAAGGAATGGAGCCGTTCCCTGTTTATGTCCAGCCCAGGGACTGCTTGGTCCTTCCCCAGTGCTTTGAGGTGCAATTAGGGTTTGTTCAGCCCATGAAAGGAGCAGCTCCTCAGCTGCTGCCTTCCAAGGAGAGTGGGGAGTTCTTTCCCACCAGCCTGGTTCTCTGCAAGACCCAGGAAAAAAATCCCTCCTGCTTCCAAAGCAAACAACAGGCTGCAGATATTTATTATTGTTCATACTGAATTCCCTTGGACCTTGCACCTCACACAAATCCTGGACCCCCCATGGGTTTGGCTCCTTTCTGGCTTCCTTTGGTCCAGTAGGGACACTGGGATACAGAGCTTTGTGGGCAGGATTTCAGGTGGGTGGGGTGTGCTCCTGGGCTTTTGGGAGATGCTCAAGACTGGAAAGGTTGGTTTGCCCCTTTATTGCACCTTACAACAACTCAGGTCTGTAATTGCACTTCCTGCTGATGAAGATCTGCCCCACATCTCCTCAAGGGAAGTGTTTAACTCGTGGCCTGCTTTCCAGGGGCTGGAATCCCTCAGCCAGGGGAAAGTCTCTCAGAAACAGTGCTGTAGGGAGTGTGAGTCTGCTCGCTGTGTAACAAGAGAGGAAAGGAGGAGCAGCTGCAGCAGCACTTTTTATATGGGGCACTCACCTGGCAAGAGGAGACCTAAACTGAAATGCCAGCTCTGTCTGTGTGATGTTAGGGAGTTGTTCAATTGTTGTGTCTCACTTCCCCATCAATAAAGTGGAGGGAATATGCAGTTTACAAGGAGATCTGGAATAGACAAAGACAGAGAACAGTCAGAAACAGTGGGGGAAAGGCCCACACAAGGAGCACAAACAGGCAGATAGATCATCATTATGGATTTTCCCCTCACAGCCCAGTGAGGTGGCTCTTTACATGTATAATCCCCACAGTAAAAATCATCCAAGTGAATTAGATGTTTGTGTGCTGTGCCAAGAAATGCTCCTTATGTGAGAAATCTCTGCCTAAATAAGAATCCTCTGGAGACACTTAAGGTACAAATAAAAAATGGTTATGTCAACTACTGTGTATCTTTTAAGCAAGAGAAATGTTACTTTTTTCACATTGCCTCAGTCTTTCTCCTGATTTAACTGCCAAAAAGTCCTCTGATCACAAGAGTGCTGTTGTATAGCTTGACCTGCTGTGCTGAACCTAAGCACTGCAATATATTTTAAGGTGGAATGAGCTGTGAGCATTTTAAATTAGGTTATGTGCCTTAAGGTGGCAGTTGCTGCTCCCAGGCACAATTAGAGTAATGAAATGAAAGCTGATTTAATGGTTACAATAAAAGAAATAAAATAGAGAGGTTTGGCCAGACCAGTTTTTATTCAAGTTTCTATTAAGAAAGAATGGAACTCATAAAAATAATACCAAGCTGGAATCATGATGTTTTTTCATATCATGATAAAGACTGGATATGTTCTTGCTGAGAATTTTTTTAAAATAAATTATTCTCAGCTTATAATCAGCACCAGAAATGCATTTCAGAGGGTGTTCTTCCAGGAGAAGACTGGATTACATTCACCTGAGCTACATTTTTCCAAGAGAGTAGTAAAAATATATAGAGAGTCACACCTGGAAATATCTAAATGGACTATTTGTCTATCCTCTCATTGATCTGCAGTGAGAGGGATATTCAGTAGCTGATCTGGAGAATAAACACACCCAGGAGCACCCCCAGGGTCTCCTCTCCCCAGGAGGGGCTCTGTTGCTGCAGCTGTGCGTGGAGCACAGCCCAGCAGAGCTGGAGCTGTGTCCTGATTCCCACCCTGGGTGGTTTTTCCAGCCAAATGTTGAGTTTGGGAGCTCTGTCAGGCCTGGTCCTGTGGCCCTGTGCACCTGGTGCCAGGCTGGAGGGGAATCCCAGGCTGCAGGGATTCCTTTAGCATGCTCCATTGCTGGGGAGATGTGTGGCTGACAGGGGGGACTCGTCCCCGTGGCTGTCAGGCTCCTGCTGTTGGGGATGATTTCAGTTCTTGTTATCCTGGGATTGGGGCCAGAGGCAGCAGGTGCAGGAAAAGTCTGGAATTGTAATTTATTACCCTTTACCTTCTGAACATCAGCTGTCTTTAGCAAGGAGAAGTACAGCAGCTTCTTTCATAGTGAGTGCTTTTCAGAAATCAATAAACATTTATTTCCAATATTCTTTGGGAAAATACATAAATAAATTCCTGAGAAACATGGATTCTAATAGTGCAGAAGGAGAATGGTGTGCTTTTCATGGAAATCTTTACTTCCTAATCTACCTTTCCCTTGAGAACCAGGAATGGATCACTTTTCTTTCAGCAACAGCTCAAGTGGCTGGATAGTTTTGGGAATTAAACACATCCTCACATCTTTCACCAGTTTTGGTAGACAATAAAAATCAGCCTCGTCAGGCCAACTCTCAAACATTGCTGCTGGCTTTCAGATATTTGTAACAAGGATGAAAATAAATTAAAGCTGGAGGGCAGATTTTACATGTATCTTTGTCTATCTAGAAGCTATATCATTGTGGAACTGTAAATAGAGGGACTGTTATAAATGTAGAATTATTTAGTGGAATGCTTAAATGCTTAAAACTCTTACTGGCATTGGGATTGGAGGAAAATTGGACTGGTTTCCAAAATACAAAAATTCAAGGGAAGGATGTCGGTTCTTGTTGGGTTTTTGTTCCTATATATTTGTCTATTTTGGTAATGTAAGTTTTCTTGTTGTTTATTTAGACCCAGATATTGCACTAATAATGTACAGTCAGTATGCCATTAATAGACAATAATTTGGGATTTGTGTCACATTTAACCTGAATCATAACTGGCCATGAACTAACTCTAGTCTTAAAGATAATAAAGAAATAAGCTACAGGAGCTGCAGAGACTCCAGGAGGCTGTCCTGTGGGATAGAAACAACTTTTAGCACAGAAATGGTGTCCTACAACCAGGTGACCACAGACCAAGCTGTGTCCCCATGAGGGGCTCCTTTGTCCTTCAAGGAAAACTGCAGCCACACTGCTTAGCTCAGCACTCTGAAGTTCATGCAGATAAGGAGACCTTTTCTTGTGCAAAACAATGTCTTTTAAATTAAAATAATAATTTAAATCCACATTTCCTACAGCGGCAGTGCTAGGGAAGTATTACCATTTGTAATTCCAATTCACTGTGGGCCACATTTATCTGCCTTATGCCTATTTTACATTCATCAACATGACAATTAGGTGTTTTAAGCAGCTCAAAACATTCCAGACAACTAAATATTATTTCTTGTGCAGAACACATTAGCCTTAAAAAGATTAGTGAGGTCTAAGCTGCAAATTATACCATTTTTTTAAAAAATCTGCTCCACTCACAGTTGTGGTGCTTTTAGGGGAGTGATGAGCATCAAACAGAGCAGGGCAAAGCTGCACTGCTGAGGTCAAGATAAACAAAACTCCTGTGGGTTTGTCCAGACAGCAGGCAGAGAGCTGGTTTAGTGTGGAACCATCCAAATATTCCCCTGGCAGCCAGGTTGGATTCAGCATACTCATACATCTGGCATTTTAATATGACAGAGAAGAGTTGAAATATGTGGTATTTTTACCCTGACATCCCTTTATTTGTATGCACAAATGTAAATATATTTATATTTTGCAAGTGATTTCATAAAGGATCCCTATGATAGGACTTCAGTGATCCATAAGTTAAATCTTGTGGAGATACAGGATCATTTTGTCCTGTTTAGTAGTGCAAACCCTTTCCTGTGATGTTCACCAACAATGTCACCCACTCATTTCTGTTCAGATTATTCCTGCTGAAATATTACCTTACATTCTGTAATTTATCTTCTTCCCTGAACCAATTTTTAACCATTTTCCCTTTGTGAAGCCATATCTCACTTCTTCTAGGATGTAGAGGTGGTACCTTGACTTCCCACCAGCCTGACAAGTGCCCCATAGATTACATGCAGAATTTTGGTGCCTTTTCCACGTTGCCCTTGAGGCTGCCCCTAACCCTGAGTGAGACAAAACCATTTCCCCTTTAGAGCCCTCCCGAGGGAGCCAGGCTGCCAATGTGCTGAGATCTCTGCCTAAAGTGCTGACCAAAGCTGTGCCATGCTTTCCTTGAACTGTCCCTGCTGTT
This sequence comes from Euphonia xanthogaster, assembly GCA_034509185.1. Lineage (NCBI taxonomy): Eukaryota > Metazoa > Chordata > Aves > Passeriformes > Fringillidae > Euphonia > Euphonia xanthogaster. Next base: position 10,625,166 of record JAYDZK010000070.1, on the reverse strand, counting down.
GTCTGTCTGTTGTCTGACATCTCCAGTTATAACCCTTGTCGTTCAAGGACTTGGATTTATTTCTCTGCACAGTGTGTTAAGGCCACAGACTGTAAGTGAGACAATTGTTTTTCCACAGTAGTGCAAAACCTGAATGTCTGAGGCAGGGCTAAGCCATGCAGGTCAATACCCTTGAAATCAGTGTTCCCCAGGACCTTAGGTGGAAGGAACTCCACAAATAAAGTTTTAACTTAAGGAATGCATTCTGATATGCAGAAGAGCTCATCTTGCACTCTGTGCAGTTGCTGTGACCTCACCTCTGCTGGCTTTAATGAGAGTTTTTCCAGTATCCCTGGTGAGTTCTGGAGCAGGTCCTCAGCACAAGACCTGTGCTTCTTTTGTCTGGTTTTGGCAATTAAGGGATGATCTGATTTAATTGGCATCATCAGGAGGCAAGGGTTTGCGAGTGCTCCTCCTCAGTCTGCTTTCACACTTCTTCCTGAACTTTGAACAAGCATTATTGAAAATGTGAGTCATGATAGCACATTAATTATTTAAACCAGTTTAAGATTTAATCCCAATTTATAGTGCAGCTTTGTCTAATTTACTGCATATTACACAATTTCCTTTACAGATAACTTTTAGTGTGTTATATAAATAATAAATCAGTCTCTCGTGATTCTCAATTGTTCCAATATGGTTTTATATTAAACTTACATTTGCCATCATTTAAATGTTGCTAGACCAATTTATTTTATTTTTTCTCCCTTACCTACTCAGATTGCACATAAGTTCTTGTAAAATGTTATAGGTTCTATGCAGAAAATTACAGCCACTCAAGCATTTCAAGTTCTTTGTTGTCTTTTCTTTTAAAGCAGGATGGAGACAACCTTGGCAAGCATAAATGACAGAGCAAAAGCCCAGGTTCAGTGGGTCACAGCAGCTCACCCCTAATCAGTGACACTGATTCTGGTGTCAGTGTGTTCTCTGTTCTGCCCACACAGTCAGCTGAGGGATCCTCTTCTTGCTCCTGCTCATGCAGCTCTTTGTGTTTGGTATTGAAAATGTGCAGCCAGGGGAGAAACTCTGCCATAGTATCAAAACTTTGAGGTTCTATAACTGCCCAGATGAAAATTGAACATTTTTATCTAATTTCACCAGGCATTTAAAGGTTTGGTGTGGTACCTGTGAAACTTTATCAGCGATGTCTCTTTTTCTCTGGTGGATATTCTCAAATGTTTCTTTCAAAGACATGAAGGAATCTGTTTCTAAGGCAATTTCATAAAGGATGAAAAAAAAAATAATGAAGAAAAAAAACTTGGAATTATTTAACTGACCTTAATTTCTACATAATACAAACAAGAAAGTAAATATAAGGGAAATAAACACATTAAAGACAGAGTTTGGATGTTGAAAACCATTACTGACTATGAAAAAATACATCATCTTTCAGGGAAAAGAAAAAAAATCATTAAAACTCACTTTTCTCCCAAATCAGTTGGGAGAAACTCTGAAAGCAGAAGAAAGAAATAATACATTACACAAAGGGGTTACAGCCTATGGCTATCCTGAGTACAAAATTTGGGACATAAAGGTAACCAGCAAGAAATAATGATGTGTTTAAGGCTTAACATCTCAACAGCTTTTGTTTTCTATTCCCACCTACTGATAGTATGTACATTAATGTTTTATTTAAAACATTCCTTCAACCTGAGTGTAAATTGGGCAGGGGGAAGATCTTAAATATTGAACAGCACCTATTCTGATAAGCTCCTGCTGAAGAAAAGGGGGATCTGTAAACTTTTACTCTGTTCAGACATTCTCAGGAGTGTGACCTGCTCAGAGCACCAAGGCCTCCTGCCTGCCTCCCCCAGGATTTTTGCCTGACATCCAAATGGAATTGGGATTCGGGGCCATGCAGTTTCTCAACCCCCACTGACCAAAGTCTGTACAGTCAGAGCAGCTGCTTTCACCTTAACAAAGGGCAGTTTTTAATTTGTAGAAGAATCTGCCACAGGATGTGACGCAAAGGTCTGAGCAGGTTTTGGAACTTGTGGAATAAATGGCCTAAGGAGGTTCATTGAGGAAAGCACTGAGTATTTCTGGTTGTTATGACAGAATCTGATATTTCAATTTGATGTTGCAATCTTTAGGATAACTGATGCTGTATAAAGTCAGTTTTGGGCAGAATGAATGAAATATCTCATTTCTGTATAACTGTAGCATTGGATTATGAGCTCTGTAATTGACCCCTAACCTCTGGTTATCATGAATAAAACAGCAAGGCCAAAACAACTTTGGGAGAGGATTTAGTGCTGTTCCCACTTATGGTCAAGATTTTAGGTTTGGCATTCTAAGTTTATGAGTATTCTTCCTGTTTTTTAAATAGTGTCGATATAAAATGAACTGGCATTGCTTCAGCCATTGTCCTTAAAGGTGAAAAGCTTTTTGTAACTGAATTAATAGTAATCTTGAGGACAGATCTCTTCCAGGGACAAACTTTCCTCTTAATGAAGAAGTTTCTGTGTACCTTAGAGTTCTATCTTTTTATTATTTAAATCTAAATATTATTTAAATAATTGGCCAATATTACACAACATTTATTTACTTTTCTTGGGTCTTTTAAAATATCTATGGAATTATGTTCTCTGTGGGTATCTCGTGCTCAGCTCCTCTGGCTGCCTCTCCAAGTGGTCTGCAAATTGATCAATAATTTTTTATGCACTAGAGTAGGAGCCAACTGCAGCAATACCACAGAGCTGAATTCTGCTTTTATATCAGCACAAAGTGAGTGAGTGCTGATCATGCTTGTTTGAAGTCAACTTTGGCAAATCTTAGAAGGCTGCAGGATGTGTGGCCAGATTTTCTAATAAATGCAGGCTTAGACTAAGCATCCTTCAAAACACAGCACTGCTGCTCTCTGAAGGGCTGTTTTGTTACTGTCTTGAGCCAGAAGACACTTTAGGGTTAGATTTAAGCGTGGCTGTAGCAGTGCTGTGTTGGTATTTGTGTTTATAACCCCCCATGCAATGTAAAAAGCACCATCAGGTTCAGTGTGCGTGTCTAAAGAAATGAAACCCATTTGTCAGCAATCCCTGCTCCTCCTGCCCAGGCTCAGGGAGTGTCTCTGGAGCTGTTTGTGGCTCCTGGGAGTGCTGCAGGCCAACCCCTTGCAGCTTTTACTGAACTGCCAGCAGAGCCCTTGGCTCTGTGCCTCTGCAGTCTGGAAATCTAGATATTTAGATTGCTTTTAGTAGAGGTTCCTCTGTAATTGCTGAGCCTAGTGCTCCTGTTAAATCCAAAATTTGTCTTGCTAGGAGGCATTCCAGCATCAGCCCATGGAGCTGATCTGTTCTCTGTGGATACCCAGCTCCAGGGTTACCAAAACCTGTGTGGGACACATCCAGCAGCATCCCTGCATTTCTGGGTAACCACAGCAGGTATTCCAGCCACGTGGAATCTACTGTGAGCATCCTTGTAAAAGCTTTTAAGCAGCAACTCGCAGTGTGATTGCCTCTGATCATTCTGAGGGAAACTTTGTTCAAGATTTTTCAAAGGCTGAACATTGATCTGGTGTATTATTTGTGATGCAGAACAAGTGTGTTTACATCTCCATGCCCAGAGGAGACTGAACTACAGCTAGATCCTCTTTAATGTATCTGCTATATTATTTTCAGCTTTGAAAATACACATGCCATAGATTCTTTTATTTGGACAACCCATGGTCTTATTTAAAGTCTGTTGATTTACACTGGGCTGGTTTGTGCTCCTTCCCGAGTAGATCAACCATGAAACATTGGGGATAAGCAGGGTATGGGATTCCAGGACAATTCCAGGCATGCAGAAAATCAGGGGTCACAAATATCATGTCAGAGCACTTTTACAGGGTTTTTTCCTTCATCTAAACTGTTTCCTGTATGTTGTGGTGGCTGTACTAATCAATCCCACTGATTTTCTTACCTTATTTCTCTCTCCAGTAACACTTGCTGAGAGCCCTTCAGCAAAATAATTCCAAACATTAAAATCAATGTCCAAAAAGATGCATCCAAGTGGTTCAGCAGGGTCTCGAGTCAGCCCTCACCACCAATGGAGGCAGAAAAAAGATGTATTAAAAAACCTGAGGACTCTACACTGCCTGAGTCCTGAGCCTTGGAACAGCCTGTATCCTGTTTATCCCAGAGTGGAATTTAAAGCAGCCTTAATCTGTTCTTGTTGCCCTTTGTTTAGGGAGTCCCAGGTAGGGATGAGGTGAGGGTGTCTCATTGGCACAGGGGCTCATTCCCTGCTTGTGGAAACAGGAATGAAGCAGGATCCATGCAGGGCAGGAAAGCAGCTCTGTTGTTTGGTTGGGGCTTTATTCCCTTTCTGCCTTCAGGACTTCTCTAGAGATTTCTTTTGAAAGTTTTCTTGTTTTATAGTGGACTAGCAAAGTGTAGAGAGCATTGCTCACCGTGAGCAAGAGGACAAAAAGCAAAGCAAAATTGTTTTACATTAATCTTATTTTTCAACTTTATATGTTTTTCTTATCAAGTATTCACACTTTGCTTCAAGTGAAGAACAATATGATAAATTCATTTTTGTTTTGTTTCCTTTATAGCACAGCACTTGCCCTGCAGGGAGAATCAGCATTTCTGGATCACTTGAAAACTGCAAGTGCATTCATTTGAATTTTACCATCGATCTGTTCTACTCTATGACTCACTTTTGTGGTGCTTAATTTCTAACACACTACTTATATACTCCAAAGAATGTTGTTGTTTTTTTTTCTCTTGCCCACCTTAATCCTTCTCTAATGAATAAGTTCAGGACCAGGCACTGCCTGTATGGATCAATATTCTGAGGAGTAATTTTGCAAGCAGACAAAATGGAATGTTTCTGAAGGGTAAACTGGTGAACTGGTGGCTAGCAGAGACAGAATAGAAATCTTTTACTGGGAATTGTTTCCCCCCAGCATGGGACATAGGACATGACCAGTTTATGGTGTAGGTGCACAAGGGATGATGGTTTTACCTGGAGCTCTCCTGCCTTGTTGCTCTGAGGGTAAAAACCATCTGAAAACTCAGCCTGACACGGGAAGGAACCTGTGATGCCTTGAGAAGGCTGACCTAGAGCAGAGGCTGGACTGGGTTAAAGAATAAAGTAGGGATTTATTAAAAAGCCTCCATGGACGCACCTTGGGCAGCACCAGAGCCCAGCCAGGGCTGCACCCAAGATGAACCAAAATGGCCCCAAAATGCCCGGCCGGGCCCGGGGTCTCTCCCTG
>JAYDZK010000070.1:10608564-10619834 GCA_034509185.1 Euphonia xanthogaster | reverse complement strand
CTCTTCCAATCTTTGTGCTCCTGGGCTGAGGTTTGGATCGTTTGTCCTTGGTGCCCAGCTGGAGCAGGAATTGTTTTGTCTCCCTGCTCTGTGCACAGAGCTCACTGTCCCCTAACGTGAAGCTCAGACCCACCCACTAAAGCAGCACGGAATCGGAAAAATACAGAAGTTAAAACCTGAGACATCAGTACATTTTGCAAGAGCAGTCATGTCTTGTGATCCATCTTTTGCAAGCCCTCTCACATCCTGTGATAGCCTTGCTTCATGCACAATTTTAGTTACCTGTTCACAAAAGCAATTACAATTTGCACTGTACCTACAAAAGCAGTTACAATTTACAATAATTTGCAAATGCAAATTTATTATAGTGGACAACTGGAGTTGTGCCCTCTGAGCTGTGAGAGACCCTTGCCTTGAGTTCCAGGGTTTATAGGACTCTCTTGGGCAATCAGATACAGTCACAGGGTGGAACATTTACTGTTTTACTTATCCAAAGGAGCTTGCAGAAAATTTCACCTTTTCCTTTGTTATAGAAGAAAAATTAAGATATATGCTCATGCTCAGACCACTTCTTAAAGAAAAAGGAAAAAAAACCCAAGTGGCCTGACCTGTCATTAGTTTGTTCTGCAGGAACACTGTTCTTTTGCAGGGCACAGGTGCTCTGCTTCTTCTCTTATCATACTTAGAGGAAAAACTGAGCTGTGGAGGGGATCTGAAACTTGTTTTGAAACCCAGTCATAAATGCAAATGAATGATAAGAACACGGTTAGTCTTACTGAGAAACAAATATAAATATTGTGCAAAGAGAGATCTGTGCCACTGGAGTGCATACATCAGGCTATCAAGGCATCATGTAGTTGTTTCATTTATTCCAACTTCTTTTCATCCTGTGAACAGCTGTCCCTTTATTTCTAAAAGCTATTTTAATGTGGCAAGGGTGTTTTTTATTTAATCTGCTACAATACTCCTTTTGTCTCCTTGTCATACTTCCAGCTTTAAAATATTAATCCAAGCTAACAAAGAGAATTTTTGATGTGTTCTAAAATCCTGAATGCAATGTATAATTTAAAAATGAAAACATTTTATTAGGTTATGTTCATATTTAGATTCAGATATGTTTGGCTGGAGTTAGGCTCCTACTTGGAGATGGTTTTGCAGAAATAAATATTTATTGGGCATTAACAGTCTCCCTAAACATAGCTACATGCTACAGTGTGTTAAGTGCCCTTTCTGTGCCAGTAATGCTAAAGCTTTGCATTCTCATGCTCAGAATTCTCTTTGCCCAGCCAGCAGAAAGTTGAAGATTTCACATTCAGTTGCAGTCATGAAGAAAATCCATATACCCTGGGGTTCTGCTCATCTCCCCTCCTGGGATTGACATGCCTGAAACACTCCTCAGACCCAAATTCAGAAATTTTAGGACTAATGATAAATAAAGATACCAAATGGAAATAAAAGCACTCATCAGTAAATGGTTTTTCATTCTTAGTGAATGTTTATTTTATTAACTGAAAGTCACTAAGTCTATCCATAATTCTGGATATTTGCTGAAAAGGTGTGAAATGGTTGCTGAGTCCCAAAATTTCAAATACTTTAGGATATCCTAGTTCTGGTACACAGGTTTTATGTACCTATGTGATTTCACTGGAAATTCTATACATAAAAAGTTACAGGTATAAAAGCCATATGGCTTATTAAAAGCACTTGGAAATTGATCATTCAGAATATCTGATATGCTACATTTGCAAAAATTGTGTCTAGCTGGGAAGTGATTTACCAGCTCCCCAAAAATGGTGTGGTTTACCTTTAAAGTTTAGGGTGATCTATTCCCCTTCAGATACATCAGCAACTTTATTATTTGTAAACTCATCTCTTGGCATTTAGATAATGGTATTTCCCAGTGAAAGGATTTCAGAAAAAAAAAAAATTATTGCCATCTTCATATTTCCAGCACAATTGCAATTAAAAACCACAAGGAAAGAAGCAGTTTGGAATTCTGCTGTGCTACAAGTCTTGACTTCCCTGGTCTGATATTTTCAGGAGGAAAAGAAACAAAAGGGAAGCTGTGCTGGGAGTAGCTATTGATAGCATTTACCTCTCTAATTGTTCTGCAAGTGGCTAATGCAGGGCAGGGCACCTGAGACTTGTTAGGGAAGGGTTTCCAGTGGTGGAGCTGCATTCTGTGATTAGCAGAGGAGCTCTGCTCTTGCAGGGTGACCCAAATCTTGCCATGGGAAGAAGCAGCCAGTGGGCTTTTGGTGCTGGCACCGCTGGGAGCTGGGTCACTGACAGCTGGGGTGGGGACAAGCCTGGGGTAAGATGTACCTGCTAAAAATCTGCTTTTCCCTCAGTTTTCTTGAGGTTTGCATCCTGCCTCACGTGTGGTCTGTTAAATCTGCTGCTCCTGGGCTAACACTGGACCAAATATGTAGCCTAAAAGGCTGGACTGGAAAGCCAAGGAAAGAAATATGACAAATTCTCCTGCAGTGGTATCTGATTTCTCACCTGAGATAATATTAGACTCAGTGGCTGATAACATTTCAAGATTGGCACTTGGCTGAAGTGTGTTCAGTCTGGAAGTCAGGAGCCATAACACATTCAGAGATATATTTAGGATAGAGAGGGTTTTCTGCTGAAGTGCAAACACACAGTGGAAAGAGTTTTAATTCTGTTGCAGCCAAAGCAGTTCCAGGGAATATCAGCCCAGTTTCAGTGTTTATAGCAGAGCATGTGCCAGACTGTCTCTGCCTCAAAGCTTCCTCTGGCTCATTTGGCCTTTAAGCCAGAACAGTTTGTACCAGGCAAAGGTTTGACCTCTCTTGCTTCCCATTGCTGTAATATTCCTCAGGAAAGGCCTCTCCATCTGAGCTGTGTATAGCGGCTTTTTTTTTTTTTTTTTTCTCAGAATGGTATCTGGAGCTGCAGGAACTGACCAGTTCATCCCAAGCTGAGCCAGAACCAACTGAACTGAATTGTCAGTTTGCACAGGCTCTGACTCCTGTGTGGGGTTTGGATCCTCTCTCAGAAGAGAGAATCACCTTTGAATGCAAATGCTTTGAACAGGCTGGGCTCAGCACTTGCATTTAAACTCCTTTCCCCACATAAAGGCACAGTGCAACTGCAGTGGAGAGAGATGCAGGGCAGTGTGGAAGGAGGGGGGAGAACTCAGCAGAGCATCATCTAAAGCAGGACTTTCCAGCTCATTGGAGCTCTATTTGCTGCATGCTCAAGAGACCACTGGAACAACAGAAAGCTCTGCTTGAGTGTGTAGGAAAGGAAAAGACAGCTGTTGTGCAATCCTCAGCTAAATGAAACCTGATTGCTGGGTTGGTTGCCCTTCTCCAGTTATTAGAATGACCATCTGGGAAGTCAGTAACAATTAGTCATTGTTTGGCCAGATAGTGCCAGGAATCAGCTGCCTGCATGGACTTGTAAATGAGCTGGGCCTTGGTGGAAAATGAAAGTGGAATTTATTTCCATGATAGAATGTGGGTCTCTGAACATGAGGGAATAATTTTGCACCCTGAGGTAAGAACCCATGAAGAACTGTAGCTTTTAACTCTGAGCCTTGATCCTTCCTCCTGTGATTCCTTTTCCCCCTTTCTTGTCAAAATAACCCTTCTCATTCCACACCTCCTTGAAATGGCCAAAGGCTCCAGCTTTTCCTTGACCCAGGTGTGCTGCTGCTCTGTAGGAGACAGGAGCAGAGCAGGGCTCTTGTCCTGTGCTCCTCCTGCACATCTCTTCCACACCAGCACACATCAGAGCTGGGCAGTGGAGCCAGAGCAGGTGGAAAAGCAACAAAAGAATTGTCAGATTTCTGGCTACCTGGATCTGGAGCTTTCAGCCATTCTCTGCCTGGCAAGGAAAGCCAACTGCATTTGCTGGAGTACACTCATTTCTGGGTGTGGGGAGGGTGTTGGGATGAGATTCCCAAGGGCTCTCTCCCTGCAGGTGTGACTATTTCAGCTCCCTGCAGGAAGGGAGGCTGGCCCTTTCCCTCCCTGCTGTAACAGAACACTCCTCCCAAACAAACACTGACCCTGCAGGGACCTGCAGCTCCGTGCTCTGCCCACCCAGCACCAGCAGGTACAGGATGGCAAAGGACTTGGTGCTCACCTCAAACAAAACTGATTGTTTTGCTAATGAGGTAAATTAACACATTTGAAAGCCTTCCTTACAGGAACAAATTGCTGTGCAGCCATCTGCAGCGCTGTGGCTTATGCTGTTTGCTCTAGATGTTAATGTCAATTAAAAACCAAAAGGGAAATGTCCTTTATGGATGGGCTATTGTTTTTAATCCTTTTAAATACTATTGATTTCTAGTTTATTCCTTTTCATTTCTTTTTGGACTCGAAGTGGCTTTACATTGATTTTGCTTGTTGTCTTGTTTCAAGTTCCCTTTTATGTTCGTATTTCATGCAATTTTTGTTGCTTACCTTTCAGTTGTGGGTGTACACAAACCACAAAGGTGCAAGTTTATTTCAGTTCTGTTACATTTCTTCCTCCCTATCTTTTCCTTTTTCCTTGTGTTATAATTGTTCCTTCCTATCCATTGTATCTTCATTTTGATATCTCTCTCCTGTGCCCTGCAACGTACGAGCTTTTGGTAATATCTTGTTGTGAGTTGTTTCTTAGTTTTGGGGGGTTTCTCTCCTCCCTCTCCCCACCTTCCAATATAAAAAAAGGTTTTGTTAGAATAGAAATTTTTCAATTATTGCCTGTAATTTTCAGCTATTGTCTGTAATTTATGCTACGCTGTTGTTGACAAACACAATATTCTATACATGTGATACCTGAATTTAAATACTCTAAATTATTCCATTTTAAACTTAGAGGTCAGCATTCAAGTTGGGGTTGAGTGATAAAATGTGCCACCTGCATAAATGCCCTATTGATCCATTTGATCAATCAAATGGATCAATCTCTACTTGAGCATAGGTTTTGTGTGTTCCCTGGTGAAGCTTTGAGAGCCTTGGTGTGAGTATGAGCCCATTGTTGATGACCTAAAAGTAGGAAAACTCAGTGATCAGGTGCACATTCAGTGCTTTCAGAATGACTTGCCTCGTTTGAATAGAATCAAGAATCTGAAGGGAAAGAATTAAATACAATTCAGATATGAAAAATATAAAGTGTTCATGGCAAAAAAGCACTTTTAATCTATAAAGCAGGTTTCAAGGTTAGTCAAGTGTGCCAGTTCATTTATTCTAAAGCTCCTGTTGCTTAGATTTTAATAATCATTCTGCACTATGATACTTTATTGTTAATATGAAACATATTGGAGAAAATGAATAGCTAATGGTATCACTTTTTAAGTGCTGTTGAATGCTTTCTTCAAAATGGAATTAAACAGCCTGAACCTTATATAATTTTTTTGAATAGGCTGAGTGATAGCAAGGAAGAGAAGAGTAGAGATTGAAATGTTTGTTGCCTTTCCCTAAAAACCAAGTTAACCATATTAATTAGAACCAGAGATGTAAGGCTGGTTGTGTCTATATAACCTTGGCTCCTGCTTCCTCAGAATTTCTGAGGCCTCTAAAATACTGACACAGCAAACAGGTTGAAGATAGGAGGGGAAAAGTGCTGGAAAACAGCCAGAGAGGGGAGGACTCTGCCAGAGCAGCCCCTCAAGGGATCCCAGTCCCACAGCCCCTCCTCTGAGCTTGCAGGGATGGCAGTGGGTGCCATGGCCCCTCTTCTTTCCTTGCAACCTGGAAAGGAATCACAAATCTGAACTTTTTGTGTGCCCTCCTAATCAGGCCCAGACAGCAGGCAAGGCACTGTCACTTTGTGAGTGCAGCTTCCTTGAGGAAAGCACACTCCAGGTGCAGCCAGGGGAATTTCAGTGCCAGGGATTTCCTGTGCCAGTGCTCTGATTACCTGGTGGCTCTGGGTGCCTGTCCCTGCTCCTCACCTTCTGCCTCCCTGCTGGGGATGAGCAGAAGGTGGCTCTGTGGGGTCTGGCTGAATGGAAAAGAAGGAAACATCTGAGGAGGGGAGAGTGTGGCCCTTCAATTTTGGTGTCAGGACATTGGGATATTGCCCCAGCAGTTTGCAACTCACTGCAGCACATTGTGCTGCTGTCTGAACACAATACCTCATTTTTCTTGGCAAAATTAAATTATTCATTGAGGGAGTGGGAATTTTGTACCATATTTTTCCCCTTCCTGTTAAAATGCTATTTTTAAAGGGAGGTATATCCACCTAAAAGCCTTGCTGAAACCACGGGCAATCCTCCGTGCTACAAAGCAAGATAATTCCTTCAAAACTAAACCCCAGCAGCAGAGGATAAAGCAGTGAAAGGTGGTACATGATGTGCATACACGTGTGCTGTGTCATTGCCAGTGCCTACAAAGGGCTCCTTTATCTTTTCTCTTGCTCAGCAATCCCGTTGGGCTGCAGAATAACAGCAATCAAGGCACTTGTCTGGGGCAGATTCCCTGTTTGTTGGCTTGCTTCCCTCTAATTCTTTCAGTGCACAAAGCCCTCTATGGTACTTGATGTGATCAGAAGTTGGTTTTAGGAGTGTGTCTCTCAGAGTAAATAATCTCACTAAAGCACTGAAGGAAGCTGGTGCCAATTTCCCTTTTTTTCTCTAGCTGCCTGTTGGCCACATCTGCTCCTCCTGCATGAGCCCAGAAATCAGGGAATGAAGTGCAGTGGGAGGCAGAGCACTGCCTCTTGGTGGCCCAGCAAAACAGGAGGCAGCTTTTCATCTTCAGCTTTAGCCCTCATTATCAACGAGCTCACAGGCTGAGGTGTATAAATTACATGGAGCAAACTGCTGGGAACAGATTTTTTTAAACCTTTCTAATGTTTAGTCATGCTGAAATGACTAAGTTTGAAAAAGTGTTGAACTTACGGTCATTCCACCAGGTCAAAAAAAAAAAAAAGAAATCTGGAAGAATGGCCAGCTTGCTCTCCTGACCATTAATTTGCTGCCAGAACAGAAAATAGCAGGTGTTAAACAACTGGAAAGGCCAGACCAGACTCCTGACGAGTAACTTAATAATCCGTTGAGGTGGTTCTTGGTTGTCAGAAAGTAGATTTTTCTTGGGCAACTTAGATGTCTCTGTGAATCAAATTTCAATGATGTCAGGAGATGGAGCTCTCCAGTGCAATGTTCCTGTAAGAGCAATACAAAAAGGTGACTTTTTTGGGGGAAAAATATAGTCTTTTGCATAGAAAACTAGGTATTTTTTTAGTCCCTATTATTTCTGGCTTTTATGTGCCAGAGCATTCCTGATGTTTCTTTCTTTGTTCTTCTCCCTCCTTAATGGTTCCCCTGGACAAAGAAAAGAATATGTACAACACCTGCAATCATACTGTGAAATAGAAATTATTCTCATTAATCTGTGAACCTTTTCCCCTTGAATTTGATTCAGGGGATCCAAAGCAGCAGCTTTTGTAAAAATAGGCTGCAGGAACATTTCCTGTGAGCAAGGGAGCAGGGCCATAGTGTGGGTTAGCCTGACCTTGTTGGCTTGAGGCTGCTCTCCCTAAATGCTTCTTTTTTTCATCCTTCTTCAAAGAGTCAAGGGGAAACCTTCTCTTGTTTGAAGTCAGTGGTGAAACCCCCATTGACTCGAGGAACATCCAGCTTTCACCCCTGAAACATTTCAGCCCTTTGAGAGGGTTTGAAGCAGTTGCAAACACAGAGATGCAGCTTCCTCAAATGCAGAACAAGAAGCCATCCAGCCACCTGGAAATATCCTTACAGCTTCTTCTAAAAATGATACCATGCCTGCTGTAAGGTTCAATTCTTCTGCATCTGTTAAATTGCTTTGCATGAAACTGTAGCTCTCAGGTACCATGGCAACCATGTTTTCTAATCTGATTTTAAATTTTTACGGTGCAATGCATAAAATATTGGTACCTTTTCTAGTTTTTGATTTATAAGTGGGAGTAAAGATAGGGACAGCATTTTAAAAGGCATATGAATCTCTACAGCTAAATGCTTTCTCTTTTTTGGATGATATGTTGGAAATAGTTTCTTATTTTATTATGAAAAGTAAATATTGATTGGCTGATTACAGATGTCTAGATTATAGCTGGCATTTGAGGTCTTAATAGCAAGAAGTATTTATAGGCACTATGTGGGACCTTTTCCACTGAGTTAATGTGGATTGTAGAAAATTCAATTGTTTCTTGTACTTCCCCATATGGAGTAGGTATCTAAATATCTGACAAATTCTGCCTCTTACTGAATATATTAAGTGTGGAGATAAGTTCACTGTTTAAGAATGATTCTGAAAGACCTGCTAAAACACATAAAAATTGCTCTTTTCCCAAGAAAGCTAAAGATAACACTTAGATTTTTAGCCTTGTATTGTATTATGCTCTTAATATAATCTGGAAGTCATTATTTTTCCAGAAAGGTTCTGAGAAGAAAATCCCATTGTGCTTTTAAATGATTGTATGTGTGAAATGGGTCGTGGTCAGTGTGAAGCCTCTGTTAGCAATTGAATTAAGCTGGCACAGAGCACATTCTGCAATTCAGATGTGCAAGAATGTCCCTGAAAGATGTCAGCCCCAATTCATCTCAACATTTGACCTGGTGGCCACTGCACCTCCCTGCCATGGAATCACAGCCTGTGCTAATCCACAAACTTTGAGCTGGGCTTCAGTCGAGTTTTATAATTGGAGAAATTGGGTTTAGGTGGAGGGAGGATACAAAGGAATTTTTTGCATGAAGAGAAGAAGAGAAAAAGGACAGAAATATCTGGGAAGTGTTATAATTCATCAATTAACTTTTCAGCTAGGTAGCATGACCAAATAGCCTTCCTGTGAACCCTGTTCCAGTCTCTGCATCACACCTGATACCTTAATAAAAGTCCAGGCAGCATCCCAAAGAGATAAGAGGGGAACGAGCTTCCTGTTGCAAAGATCAGTGGGCAAGAAGCCCTGGAACAGCAAGAGAAACCAGAGCACACCCACTGTGGCCATTCCAAGTAGCCTTGGTGCCTGCAGGAGCCCCATTAACAGCGGGATGATCAGAGGGGATCCTGCATCTCAGCCCTTTCTGGTCAGTTCAGGGAAGAGGGGGTTGCACGTGTGGGTTGGCAGTGAGCACTTGTGTTTCTGCTGAATTAGATTTTCATTGCCTTTGTGTGCACAAAGGCAGATGACAGCAATGTGTGAGGTTTGCCCTAGAATGTGTAGATGACACAGAAAATGAAGAAAATCCCTGGAGTCTCTAGTGTACATATTGTTCTCATATGGTGTATAAACATTTTAGCCATATCGTTGTACCTCTCTTTTTTTTTTAATTTATTTTTTACTTTCATTTAAAAGCAGGAAATTGTCCTTATTAAAAGTGGACTTGTCTAAGCTATAATGTAGATAAAAGGAATTTGTTTCAGGTGTTTTAGCTGACGTTGTCTTGTGCAAAGTCACTTTGGATTTTGTGTCCCTCCTGGTGAGTTGTATCATAGAATAAAGCAAGACTGATGCAGCCTGACATCACATGCCACAATGTGATTTTTCAGCTATAATTCTGAGCTAATTTGTTTTTCTCAAAGCTGTAAATTCCTAAAACTTGAGCTTTCTGGGAAGAGGGAAGGAGCTTGAATGAATATCAGTCATTAAAAGTCAGCTTAATAAAGAGGAAAATAAAGCTGTTTTCCCATTAGTTTTCTTAGTTTCATGTTTTAATTTCCATCTTAGTTACACATCTGCAGAGCAAGAGTAAATACACTGCAGCAAATGGTTTACAACTGTTAGAGCTCAGCAACTGATGCAGAGTGCAAGTCCTCAGAAGGAAGCAGTGAAATGCACATTTTGCTACAAAGAATTCCAGCTTTGCAGAAATCTCCAAGTATTTGTTTATGGAAAATGGAAGCCTAAGTTGTTCACAGAATACTGAGCAAGGGGGTGTGAGCTGATTTTCTTTGTGCTTTAAGAGAGGTCTTTAGATGAATGTAAGAAAAAGGGGATGGCTAAATTAATATATAATCATATATTTAATATAATTTATATTTTTTTATTATAGTGTGTTCTGTATCTTTGGTTAGTGTTTGAAAAGGATATGTGGCCTTGACTTTCCATTTGTATTTTTTCATGCTGATGTAACTGGGAAAACTTGCCTCTGAAATCACAGCATATCAGCTGATTGAGTAAATAAGCTCTAGGAAATATTTATTGACAAATGTTTTGTGTTGCTTACATAAATATATGCATTTCCTCTTAGCTGTGCTCCAGAGCTCAGTGTATTAATTGATGTTATTTGCAGTGCTTAGTTTTAAAACTTCCATAGAACTTCAAGACTTGGAAAAAAAAAAATCAAAACACTGCCAAGTAGTGGGAGACAAGGAATTTTTATCCCAGCCAAATATAAGCACTGTGATTTTTTGAGTGTTGGCATAAATAAACAGCAACAAAAATCTTCCCTATCCCCCTTCTGCTCAGGAAGGATTAAACTCCATAGTAGGATGTGCTTTAAGGGCTACTTTCCTGCATTTTAATCAAGCAAAATAGGTTCTCACATTAGAAATGGGCTGACAAAGGCTTACAAGGACAAAAGTTTTGTGTCTCCTACATCTTCTCCTGGCACTGACTGCTGGAGCTGCCAGGAGAAAATGGATTGAGAGGGGTGAGGAAAAGGAAGAGTGTGCAAAGATGGCTCATTTATTGCTTTACACAGCTGTTTTCAGGTGATTTCAGCTGATTTCAGGTGATTTCAAACTACATCACATCCATGTGTGTGGTTTGATGATGAGAGAACACAGAACAGTCACCATCTCAAATTCTCATGGTGGTATGAAGTTAGAGGCTCCTAGAGTAGATATCATTTTTAAAAGAGGCAACCCAACCCCTCCATCTTTGTCTATGTATAACCTCATCTATCTAAAATCAGCACACTTGATTGTGCTACACATTTGCTTCAGGTTTAATGTCAAAAATGTTGTGCTGGTCTACAAAAAATAGTGACATGTAGGAGCAATCTAATAACAAAGAGTAAGCTGTGGTATGAGAATCTCTTTCTTAGGAAAAACTTGGATTTCAGAGGATTTTATAGAGGTCACAGTAGAAGTTTACACTTATGGGTCATTATAGAGATAAAGCGTTTTCCATTAATAAAAAAATACAATTTTTTTGCATTCAAAAGAAATATTATGGGATTATATAACATAATGTTTTTAATTTATTATATTAAAATATAAAAATATATTAATCTATTTATATAGTATTTCTATATTTACATACATGTATTTATATATATGTATTGTATATCTTATATTTATAGATTTGTTTATATTGTTTATAAATAT
>JAYDZK010000070.1:10597835-10608551 GCA_034509185.1 Euphonia xanthogaster | reverse complement strand
ATATAGTATATAGTATATCCTATATAAGATATAAGATATAAGATATATTTATATAATATAATATATATTTATAGAATATAATTGATTTAATTTATATAATACTATGGGGTTATATTTTTCAAGTAAGACTTGAAAATGGCAGATCTGGGCGTGGTAAAGCATCCTTATTCTAGTATCTCTTTTGGCTCATCCAGTGGTACTTTCAGCTGTAACCATGAGCTTTTGCATGTAAAAATGTGACATTTTGATGACTCCATGCTTGATGTTCTTCTGGCATCAGATTAAAAGGCTGTTTAATCCTGAAGCACAGTTTATTCCCCCTCTTAGTGACACCTCATGATGGTCCACGAGTGTGAGTACATTGACTTTTCCACTCAGGTTGGATGTTCACAGTTTCCCTCCCCTGTAGATGCCACAAAGCCAGGTCTGCTGTGAGCAGCTGAGCACACTTTGCTTCATGGTTTACCTGGAAGGAGCCTGCTTGCAGCTCAGTCTGGGCATTATTAGCTCAGCCTACACCAGCTTCATTTCTTTGCTTCAGCAGCTCCACAGTTCAGTCTCTGGTATGTCAGCAGACAGATGACAGCTGTCACAAATATGCCAGGTTGAAGATAAGATGCCTATTTTCAGATCTGCTTACAGTCAGGTGCTGGAATTTGAAGTAGTTCAGATTTCTAGTAAAGCAGGTAATGTGTCTGAAATTATTTGCATTTTCCCCCCAAAACTGCAGATTTTCTGTTGGAAAAATTCCCTGAATTCAGTTTCTTTGGAGTGTGACCACCTGAGTCCCTCTTTCTAAGCAAAGCTTTCTCTTTGCCCTGCATTTCCACTTCGAAGATCACTAAAATTGCTGCTTCAAATACACCCTCAAGGAAATCAATAAGAAATCAAGTTAGACTCAGAGATTTGTTGATGCAACTGAGTGAGGCTGCCAAAAACCTCCAAGAAAAAGTTGTTGATATCAGGATGGGAGCAGCTCTGTCCTGGGGGTGTCCAGGCTGCTTTGATACCTTCTCCTACATCATTAGGTCTTGTAGGAGCTGCCTCATTCCTTGGTTCCCTGCAATGCTCTGTGGCTGTACCTGCTCCTGTTTAATGAGATTCAGGCCAAGCATATGAGGTACCACAGGAGAATATTTTCATCTTCTGCTTTATGTAGTTGTAACCACATCTGGAGAATTATTTCCTGCCTGGTTTGGACCAGATCATGAAATATTTACATTTTTTTGCTGAATGGCGTTCATGGTTTTTGGTGGTCCGCAGGTTGTTAGAAGTTGGAGGGGTAATAGGTGCACCCACCAGAAAAATCATGGAATATTTGCCCACTTAGTTGATATCCTTAGCAGAGAAACCAAGAACCAAATTGACAGAGAAGAAAAAGATGTTTTCCAGAGTCAATTCAGAGCAATGAATTAACCTGCCAGTCTATGGCAGAGTTTTCCAGGGTCAGCAGAGAACTGCATCAGCAGTCCGGGGGAGGAGAGCTCACCTTGGCCTGTCAGAGCTGTGCAGTTCTGTGTGACTGAGGAGTTTTGGAGGTTGTGTTATTTTCATTAGTGCTGTAGTTCATTTGACAGAGGTCACTATTTTGTAAAATTTATAGTTGTCAGTTGTCAGGGTAAATCTGCATTTTTTCTTATTTGTATGAGAAAATACATGAATTTACTTTATTAAGATTTCAGTCTACTGTATCTAATGTACTTGTTCAGAGAAAAGACTTAAGCAAGAATAAACACATTCCTCTAATTAGTCCATCTATACATTAAGTACTAAAAAATATCTGAAATACAATTAATGCATATTTTCCAATTTTTTTCCAGTTTGGGAGTTAGAAATAATATCAGCTCTGATAACTGGTACTTGATAAAACATCCCTGAATTCAGCTGATGGCATCTCTTTGGTTGTGAGAATAGCCAATCCCCCATCACAAGCTCTGAACTTCAGTGTCTGCTGTGCTCCTTTCACAAACAGCACAACTCACCTCAGGAATTCAGCACCCTCGAGACCAGAAAACTTTTAACTGGGGCACAGTCACAGGACATGACTGCTGTCTCTGTTTGGGTGAAGTCTGCCTGACAGCATCACCTGATTCAGCCCAATCCAGTGTCAGAGCTCCTCAGGCACGAGGAAAGATGCATTTAGAATCTGGTGAACATACATAATACCCTCTTTTTCATATACAATGTTTACCCACACTAAAGAGATCTTATGAGACCTTTTGCACTTTGTTTGGCATCACAGACAGAAAGCAGGAAGTTTGTGGGTGAAGTACCTGCACACACCAGTCCAGGCTCACTTCTCACTATTGTGTTTCTTTGCTGTCTCTAGCAAATCCCTTGGTCTTTCTGCATCTCTGTATTTTTAATGTACATAGTGTAAATTTAAAAGAAGTAAGCTTTCCAGTGTCCTGAAGTTCCATGTATCTCCATGATTTTCTGGTTTAATAAGAGATACCATGAGAAATTTATGGGGCAAAACTTCAATGTGTAGTTACCTAAATTCACGATCCAGCTGTATTTCCCAGCACCTTGGTTCATGACAATTTTCAGTTTGTTCCTGAGCACTGACAGAAATTTCTTCTTGTCCTGATCTCTGTGGGGCCAGGACCCAAATGAAAAGCACACTCTTTTAGCCTGTGGGATGGCAAAACCACCTCCTTAGAGGTTCTGCCTCACCCCATCCCATATAATTGGGTTGGGTTGAGTTCCATCCAAGCCTTTCCCAGTAGAACCCCTCTGGCTCTGCTCGGAGCACTTCAGGGGTCAGTCAGATTCCTTCAGGGCACTCCTGAAGGAGTTCAGAAGAATTTTCCACTGCCCTACATCTGAGAAAGGTTCTCCCATAGTGGAATACTTTGAACCCCTCAGGGAAATCCTAAACTCCCATGTTGCTACATTCCATTTATTTGGGGCACATGCATCAGATCAAAGGGAAATACAGGTTGGATATTAGGAAAAAGTTTTTCACAGAAAGAGTGATGAAGTTCTGGAATGGCTGCCTGGGGAGGTGGTGGAATCACCATTCCTGGATGTGTTTAACAAAGCCTGGATGTGGCCCTGGGTGCCAGGGTTGAGTTGAGATGCTGGGGCTGGATTGGACTCAATGATCTTGAAGGTCTCTTCCAACCTGGTCATTCTGTGAATTCTGGGAGAGCAGTACCTGTACATTTGGCTGGATAAGCAATGCCTTCCTGCTCCAACAGGAGGGACATTCCCCCTCTGCTTCCCTTGGCAGTTCAGTGAGCCTGGTTCAGCATAAAGTATCTCCATCCATGGGGTTTCACCTTTCAGAGCTGTCTGTGTGTGAGCAGGGTGGTGATTGCTCATTTTAGAGTTATGCTGGGCTGGGGTGAACATATCCCTCCTAAGGACTATTAATAACATGGATCAGGTGGTTCTCAGAAAAACTGAAATGATGAAAACTGGCAACCATCATCATTCCTTCCTAAATTTATGTGCAGTAAAATAAAGCTTTGTCTCAGCCTTTGTGTTCTTGGCATGTTCTGCCAAGGTTAAATAGTTTAGTAAAAAGGAAAAGAAACCCCAAAACACACTGGGGATATCAAACTAGTAGAAAAGAGATGTTCATCCCTTTTTTTCTTGCTCTGAGTCAGTGCAGATTGACTGTTCAATAATAGCCTTTATTCTCTTCTAAAAGGTGCTCAGGAGCTATGGAAACGATTTCTCATATCTTGTCTTTTGTTTCCTTTTGCTTGTTTATATTGGCAGGCTTTAATTTAATAATTGGGAAACTGTCAACATTTGTTAATGTAATATTTGAAACAAACATATAAATAATCTTAATAAGTTTGGATAAATGGGCTTAGTAATTACCTTTTTCTTTGAAATTTTAATTAGAAAGGGATTTATAGAAGAGTTTATACTATCTGCCTGTAATAGTAAAACTTTGAATACAGGTTGTGTTCTCTCCTTGGTAATTTTAAATATTCAAGACAACTCTCTGGTACCCTGATTGAGCTTTTCTAGTACAACTTAAATCATCACAGGTCTGTCTCATGCACAGGCCTCAGACACTTCTTTAACCAGTGCACCAAATCTCTGTTATTTCTACTCTGGAATAAGCCATCTCCAGCCTTTTGGAATTGCACTCACCATCAGTGGTTAGAGATATTTAAGGAAAATGTCTCTGTCTTGGCTGAGATACAGCTTCAGCAAATTTGCCTACCCTTGGAAAAGAGGGATTTAGCACTTGCAGAGCTGGCAACCTGGCACGTGCTCATAAATCAGGTCATTTCCCATTCAAATGTTAATATTTGCACCAGCAATTCATGTGCAGATGGAGGTACAACTTGTAACCCCAAAATAAAGCCTAGAATTTGAAATGGTGCACTTTATATGCAAGCAATTATTCTTTATCATATTCCATTTATCCCGGGTGATAAAATGGGAAGAGGAACAAAAAGGCACTGCAGATTTTTTAGATCACTTCTGAGTAATGCAGCAAACAGGTTTGGGTGAACAAAGTAAAAACCTATCATTCTGCAGAGTATTGATATGGTTAGATGCTATTCATTCTTAAATTCTAGATGAGAGAGTATTTTCTTACAAAATTCTCTTTTTCTGGCTTTTAGATTGGTGTATTCTCTGCTACACAATTGGTCCATCTTCTTGGCTTCTTTGTTCAGCTTTTGGGAACATGTCCAGCTCAGATTTAGACATCTGTGTGATTTTATTTAGTGAATATTTCCCTAGGAGCCAAAGGGAAATACCATCATTTCATAAAATAAGGCATATTCATAACACTTCACAAATTTGTGGCCTTGATCCCTGAGACCACTTCCAGCTGGGTCATGGAGGTTTATGATGACTCCAATTAATGTTTGTTTACTGGGAAAAGGATTTTTCTGCCTTCTGGGAATCTACCTCTCTTTTAAACATGGAAACCCAAAGATTCCAGAGCCACCTTTCAAATAAGGGTGTCCTCATCGTGCTGTGAGAGAGCAGTAGGGTGATAATTACAGCCCACAGCTGCATGAAGGCTGCTTGAATTCTCTGAGACCATCACAATTCCAGGAATAACAGCTGAAGTCTGTGCTTCTCAAACATTTACAGTCAGAGGAGCAGCTAAACTTTTGTAAGAGTATTGCAAAAAATAAAGTCAAAGAGCTGCAGATGATGTTGGCTTGCTGGCACTGTGCTTTCTGTTCATAAGCTAAAATTCAAGCATCCATTTATTGCTTGCATTTTGTCCCATTCTTTTTCCTCTCTTGCTTCTGGGAGCTGGAAAGAGAAAGCAAAAAAAGGGCTTTGTGGATCAATTCTGAATTCTTACAGGATGCCACTGGGGTCCAGGCAAGGAACACTGGCTTGCCTTGCTTTATAGCTCTGAAGAAAACCATTAATTGCTGGGTTTTGCCTAAAATACAGGCTGAAGCTAGGCAAGGGATTTGTTTTCACCTGTTCCAGTCTGACCTGACTTAGGAACCAGACTCTGTTAGGTACCAAGTGTTCTCACATTCTGTTGGCACCAAAGAGGGTTTAGATCTCCCTGCACCTTCCCATACCCAGCCCTGGGTTTTTAAGACTCTTTGCAGACCCCTCTGTTTGATGACTGCTCTGAACAGCTTACAGCAGCTGCTACAAGACTTTAGCAAGTCAGTGAAAGCACTGGAGGCAGAAAAAGGCTTAAAATCCACCTGTCTGACAGGGAGAGGATCCTTTCAGGCGTGAGATAAATGGCAGCTGCAGCCAAACCTCCACAAAAGCTGCAGCTTAATGAGAATCCATCAGGCAGAGCTGCTTACTCACAGCTCCAGCCTTCCAGGGAGGAAGGTGGGAACAGGCTGGGTAACAATCAAGGTATCAGCCTGTCCCTGGTAAGAGATAAAAACAGGAAAGCCTGAGCACAAGCTCTCTTAAACTCCTCGAGTAAGGAGGCCAAAATGCTGGCAGGAAAATTCAGCTTGTTCTGCTGAGTTTGTTCACAAGACCCAATCAGGTAATTTAGCACTGCAAAGAGCTGGGAGCAGCATGGGAAACAACCACAGAGCACTTTGAGAGTGGCTGTTTTGCTGAGGGAAAAACATGAAGCTTGGCTCCTGGTCTTGCTGGGGAAAAAAACAGGTCAGTTTGGCATACCCTGCTTGATATTATTCTTGTACTTCAAAAGAATTAAATATTGTTTTCTTGACAGCAGAAAACATAGCAGCAAAACAAGACATTTTTATCTAATAGCAAAAGACCAAGGACACAGACAAATCTGTGCTTTGAATCAATTTTGGTGAAAATGTGTTCAATCCATCTGAGAGAACTTCCTCAGTGAAGGATTTACTGCATGGCTCTCCTGTTTGCTAAGTGGTAATCATGATATGCATAGCACTGAAAGGTTATAATTGAAAATGTCTTTGGATCATCACTGGTGGCAAAATTTGCTTGAGAGTTATCAGGTTAATCTAATAATGCCTGTAAGGAAAGCATGAAACCACATCAGAGACAAAGCTGTGATTACCTCCCTTCCTACAAAAAAAGAAATGAGTATAAACATTTTCTGAGTTTCTTTCATGCTAGATTAGGAAATGAACTATCATGCATGCTGAATATTTTAGAATGGGACTAAAATTAAATTTTTGAAACAGAGAAGGGAAAATACAGTATGGCAAAGAGGGGATATTTTAGAAATTAATTTCCTGAAGGGAGATAAATGCATAAATAAGTGTTCTGCTCAAGCTTATTAAGCATCTTACTACATTTCCCTTCTGGCATTTTTTGGCCATGATTTTTAACAATCAGTAGTAATTTGGGGGGTGCCCACTGCTTGTGTTTTCAAGCTGAGATGTCTCAAGAAAATATTGTTTTTAAAAAGAAATTCCACCGTGTGTGGCGGGTTTGTCCTCAGCTATTTATATTATTATTACTTTATCTTATAGCAACATATTTATTGTAATGCACTTCTGTGGTGTCTCATGGGCAATCACCTGCATCTTACAGAGGTATCAGCCATTTGGGGCTCCCCTTTTAAATTTCTGCTGGCTGCTGTTCTGTGGCTGAAAATTAATACAGCACAAAAGGCAACTGTAGATATTGTTCAGTGAGTATCAACAACATTCCCTTGCTAATCCTCCTCCTGAGCTGAGCAACCAAAGCTCAATCTCCCCTTTAACCTTCTCCTTTGCAAGAATACAATAGCCTAAATTGTATTATTTTGTCCCTGTGCAGTGTAGTGCTGGTACCTCCTGTCAAAGGGCACCCACAAAAATGTTCTCCTTTAGCTTGTAATAAATCCTTTGTCCCCAGGGTGTGTGTACTTGCAGACAAGGCAGAAGAGGAAAGGCTTTAGAGCATCTCTCCTATCCTTTAAACAGAAACTTCCCCTGATATTAAGATGCAGTTCCTGGAGACAGAATCACTAAGTGAAGGACTTGTGTATGTTTTTGAAAAGTATGCAGCAAGAAATGGAATGGTGTTGGCCTAAAACTGCTCCTTCTAACATTGGGGGGGGTCTGTTGTTGAATTCAGTGGATATTGAGTTAAACCAAAACAGAGTATTTGGAAAATCTGGCTTAGAATTTCATTTCAGTGTGGGAATTTAGCTGGACTATTGCTTTCAGAGAGCTGAGTTGTGAGAGCCTTGGTGTGGATTCTTCATCTCTCCAGAACACATTCTCTAGGTGACTTCTGTTCCAAAGGCAAGCCAAGAAACATTTATTTGCAGCCCTGATGTATTATCTGTACAAATTAGTGATTTTCCCCTTGTGCAGCTGCCAGGAAGATCCTGGGACTGTTTCTTGGTCACTTTTTTCAGGAGCTCACACAGATTTCAAGCCTTCCTTAAATGCCTCTGCTTTGGAAAATCATGGCCCTCAGTGATTTTTGGATGTTTGTTTTGTTTTGTTTTTTTTTTTTAATAATGACAGAACTGAGAATAGAAGCCCTGTCTGCTGAACCATGGAATAAAATTTATATCCATGTGAAGGGCTAATATAACAAGGTCATGAGACTCTCCTGAGAAATTGGAGTGTATCCTCCAATCACTCTGAAGTTAAGACAGGACAGTTGAACAACTTGGACAAAGTGCCTTGGCTTGCTGGAGCCATGGATGTGACTTGAAGAATGGGGAAATTCACAGTTGCTAACAATAGATTTTTCTAGCCAAGGAGAAAAGATGACAGCTGGAAGATTTGTCTTTTAAGCATGACATAGCTTTCAATAGAAATATTGGTGTCTCAGTTGGGTGAGGTGAGAGGGTTGGAATAATTTCACTAACACCCTTCAGCCTCCTTACCACGGTGCTACTGACCGTGTGAGCTTAAGGTTTTAATGTTATTTATTGGTGAGTCATCACATGTGTCCCTGGGGATTTAAAATAAAATAAAGACAAATATTCCTGTCCACTAGAACTTATAAGGCAAATTAATTACATTTTTGGTACCAGATGAAGGGAATCATAGTTGGAAAGGTGATCACAGTCTAGAGAAATGGTCATTTTGTACATTGGCAGATGTGATAGATATCAGAGTGCCCTAAAGTTAGAGATGAGTGCAGAATGAAGCCCAGTTTGGGGTTATTAGCAGCCTGAAATCAAGCAGATAGAATTTCCTATAAAACATCTGTGCATTTAAGTGAGTTTCTTCTTACACATGACATTTCCTAAAGAGCACCAGACTTCCCTTTCAGGAGATGATAAAGGAATGTTTTAGGGACTCATCACTTTATTTGGAATCACATGCACTAGAAATACTAAACTATTGAATAAATATGAATTCTTGAACTAATTTGGGAACCACTTAACTGTGGGTCTCTGTCTTGGCATATTCCTGGGTGATGTGCACCCACTCTGCTCTCCAAGTATGTCTTGTAATTCCCACCTGCTTCTCTGTAGATATTTTTATTTAGGAGGAAACAATGCTCTAAGGAAAAGACCTTACTGGAGCTACTCTTGCTTTTCTCCTGAACCCAAATGTGTGAAGATCATTTTCAGAAGTTAAATAATCTCCAGCAACTGTGACACATGAATTATATGATTTTTATAATGGCTGTGCTAATCTTTTTCGTTTTTATATGGAAGACATTTGTTTTAGCTTTAATCTATTTTTTTTTCATGGACTCTGCCCTTTTTAATATTTAAGCATCTGAAAAAGAAATAGACTTTTCAAGCTAATTGATAATCTAAGTAGTTTGGTCATAAAAAATAAACTGAAGCTAGAGGGCAGTTTTCAGCTTTTTTGTACCCTCTATTTCATCTCAGATCTCTTAATTACAGTACCTCATCATAAAACATCCCTAACAGAGTAAGCCAATTAATTTTATACAGCAGCATAAAAACTACACAATGTGATGAATTAGGGTGTTTGCCCTGCTGAAAACTTGCACATGAACCTGGCACCTTGGTCCTGATAAACCTGAGGTTTCCAATGTACCCACGGGGGTTTGAGTTATTTAATGTGTCTTATAATGCTGTAGGTAAATGACTTGCTGCTCAACAAAGTAGCAACATTACAAAAGCAAAAAAAACCATAACCCTGAAATGTAATTTCCTCCAAGATCTGTGCTTGTCTAGTACAATAATTGCATCAGTTGAATGGGAATTTGTCATTGAAAGAGCAAGAAGAATAGAGTGTACATCTGAAATTTTCAGGGAAATGCCTTGAGGTTGAGTGAGTATTGATGGTAGTGTTAATAGATTAGTATTTCCAATATGAAAATGAGAGATGGAACAGGAAAACAGCACTAAATTCAGCTTTTGACTACTATAGTAACCTGGGAAAGTTCAGATCTGGGGCTTGACACAAATTTCTCAGCTTTGCCCCCCTGTAATTAAAATGCCATCTCACATGAGTGAGGCTGACAGTGGAGTTGGAGTTGAGCTCTCTGAGCTCTGGTCCTTCCTCACACTGAATGCTTTGGGTGGATTCCACCTAATTGCTCAGGAAATCTCTGTTCCCCAGACCCTGTGTGACCCTCAGGTGGCTCCTTTGTAGGAGGGGACAGGGGACACCACAAAGAAAAACTCTGAATGTCACAGAGCTGCTGCTTCCTGAGGACTGGGAAGGGGTGGGTGGCCAAGTGGTGGCTCAGAGCTCAGGATGAGCCATCACCTGCACAATGAGACCCTGAAATCTGTCCTGCAGCACTGCCTGACCCAGCCACAGCCCAGAGTTACCCCCCAAAGTTAAACCCCACAGCCCCCAGTAATTTTGTGTAGTCACCACTTTTGTGTTCTCTTGCTGTGATAAATACAAAAACAAATACTGATGGGGAGGAAGAGGCTCATTTCACACATTGCTGGGCTAGAGGGCATTTTTACTGTTTCTATAATAAACACAAATACATATCTTTGCACTCTCAGACATGTATATTTTAATTAATCCCTGCTCCTGAGTTTAATTACAAGCTACTCCATCTCCAGAGTGTGGCTTACAGCACAGAGATAAATTGATACTTTGTCAGGGTTCCCAAACATCTTTAGGAAATTTTAAATCAAGTGACACACAGTGTGAGGTTTTATCACTCAGCCATTCCTACCAAATTATAAAGGAACAATATATCTACACCTCTGTCTAGGCTTGAGTATGCTAATGATTAACTGAGAATATTTTCTGAGTGATTTGTTACATTAAAAAGCACTAAAATTACTTATGCCAATAAGTATGTTATAGTTAAACTCTATGTATTATTTAAACAGTTTGGTTACTGCTAGCATGATTTATAAATTCAATATAAAAATGCTCAGATTTTTCACTGGTTATATTATTAGTC
>JAYDZK010000070.1:10548243-10597735 GCA_034509185.1 Euphonia xanthogaster | reverse complement strand
ATTATTAGTCTCTTGACAAAAATTCCTTGCTTTTCTTCCATCTCGAGGGAACTTAATTTAAATATGAATAATGGAAAAAAGCCCACTTCCAGAAATTTAAACTAATCGTGCCTTTTAAGGCAGAGAAACCTTGGATTGAATTTTGGAGTTAGCATAAAAGAATGAAATGGTAACAAATTGCCTGATAGCTTGATGTGTGATAAAATGCTGTATGGGTTTGAGGCAGCATTTGTGTTTTGAAAGTCAGATGTGTATCTCAGTAAACAGCCCCAACATGCTAATAGTGGATAATTAGTGAAAAAAGGTATAAACTGACAAATCTCAGAGGGGGGAAAAGTCTTTAAGTTATTTGCAATATTTTCCAGTCACATATTCCAGTAATACTGAATGGAAAGAAGTGCAAGCACATGATGGTGAGGAAGGAGACTCGTTATTTTTGAGTAGCTGAAGCTTTGGGGATGTTTTATTGTGGGGAAGCTGCTGGGGCCCATCCTTGCCAAGGAGAGGGAGGCATTGAGGTATTTGTGTGCTGTCTTATGGATACAGAGCACCTTGAATTCAGGGCAGTTTGTCACCAGAATCAGCTCCTGAGGCTTTCCTTAACAAAGCCTCTTTGTCTTGAGAAGTTCTGCATGAAAGGGCTTCAGGATCTTAAGGAAAACAGCCTTGGGTGGAAGTGGGAAACAGTCAGCTGGAGCTCAGCGCTGCCCAGCAACACTGATGGGTCACCCTGGTTTGGACACTGAGAGATTCTTTGGCTTCCTGAAGAAATGGGATTATTGAGGGTCCTGATCAGGCTCAGGGGTGCTCTTGTATCAGGACCTGTCACTGCTGGGCTGGTTTGCAGGAAGGTCCTGGTGTTTGGGAGGTCCTGGGGAGAGGGAGGGGAGTCAGCAGCAGCAGCACAAATTGGCTGCTGAGTTCCACCAACCTGAGGCTGCTTTCCACCACCCAGCACCTCCCAAGGCCAGCAAGGTAACCAAAAACCTGCTGAACTCAAGGAAGGGGGAAGATAAGCCAGAAAATTATCCGTAGCAGTGCTTCCATGCTGGGTTTGGTGCCAGACTCTTTCAAAAGGAGCTGTGTTAAGGGCATCCTGGAGCTGCCCTTGTTTTCATATTTGGTGTACAGATCTTTGTACCCAAAGCTATTTAACTCTGGTCACAGCATCTTTATTTTGCATGTCCTGATTTCTTTAGATCTTTACTGTCTCCTTTTCTATTGCTTTGACATAATAAATTGAATTGTTGGGATTTTCAGAGATCAGCTCGAGGTACATCCTTTCCAAGGATTAAAAATGTTTTGCTGAAATGAGAATTATTTGTTTTTTTTCCACTGGAGCTTTAATCTGGCGTGTTCTACAAGAGAAGAAGAGTCTGATTGGTGGTCCCATTTGTGGTTGCACTAAAACAAACGTCAATAGTGGTTTAAAGAGAGTGCAGGAAAATACCCAATGGGTTAATTAGGCAGGTTCCAGAGCTTGATTCAAATGAGGCTCAATGGGTCATGGAAAAATCGTTTTTGTTTACCCAAAACCAGAAGTGGGATTCAAATCTTGATTGTGAGTTTCAAGTAAGTGTTCAGGCTGCAAACAAATGACACATTATGAATAATTTAGGAAGGTCACTGACTGTTCTGGCTGTGCCTTGAATTCTTGCTGCAGTCCTGCTGTCTGCTACACTGGCTTCAGTTTACAAACATTATTGGCACTTTGGCATCCCAAATTTCTTTTTTTTTTCTTCTTCTTCTCCCTCTCCAGGATGCCTCATGCTTTTGTGAAGGTTTGGCACATGTCCACTGTCCAATCCTCACAGATGTTGCCTATTTATTTCCACAGCTGGGTAATAACATCCCCCAGTGTGGGAGCCTGGAGATCTGAAGATTTATCTGCTGCTGCCAAAGTTGTCTTGTTCCTTGCTCAGGGCTGGAAATGTGATATCCTGTGTCTCCCTTCTTCTGCCTTTGTTTCCTCATTTCCAAAAGACATGGCACTTGTTAAGAGAATGCTGCTAAAGAAAGTTAGAAATCACTATTAATGAGCCTTCTGTATATGCAAATTCTGAAATGACAGCTTATTCTCTGGTATAATTAACAGTATTATTTCTGCTACCATGGATAAGGTTTGTCAGTTCTCTCTTCCAGTAAAATTTCTGGTGGAACTTAAACTCCAGGAAATAGATCAATTTATGAGGAAGCTCTGTTTCTGTACATTCAGTCAGAATGAAGAACAGAATTCTTCATAAAATTCTATTTAAATGATATTCACTTATTTTCCATAAGAAGAAGATAAAAGTATACTTTGCTTACCAATTTACCATGGTTTACTTTTTAGTTTTCTAACAGAAAAATATCTGTTTCTATTAGCAAGTATTTGGCCATTATTTTTTAGCAGCTATTTGTGTAATGTAAGAAACTGGAGAAGTGAATGGCTGTGATATTGTAGGTCATACAGTTCTCTAGATACAGAGAAAATATTCTGTAACCTATTCCCTGTGTTTATCCTTAAGCATTTATCCTCCCTGAGTGCCAAATTCAAACATTAGTCTGTGGCTGGTGCATCCTTCTGGCAGCCTGAGAATCTGAACCCCCTGGCTGCATTTTCTGATTGTAAATCCTGTCACTTAATCTTGCCTAACTGAGCAGAGAAGTCAGGGTTCTTCATTAGCATGCAGCAGATCCTGGGATGAGGATGATTTGTGCAGATGAGCTATTGATGGTCCCCTGTGAGATCCCAGCAGAGGGAATCACTCTGATTTCAGACCATAATTCAACAACTGCTCCTCTCACCTAAGATTTGTGTGTTTAAAAAAATGACAGCTTGCTCTGGTGGTCCAGGAGCTTCCCAGCAGAGGGATGGGCTCCTCCCCTCCCATCTTTCTTTGCTGCCTTAGGAAAACTGAGCCATAAAATTTATTGAATTTCTTGGGTTTTGCCTTCTAAATTTTTGGCTTCAGTGGCAAAAAGAACCTCCTGTGTTTGCCCTAAGCAGGTGTGTCACCCACCTTTGGGACAGCTGGGCCTGGATCAAGGAGGGCATTTTGGAAGCAGCAGATAATCTGGGAGCTGGGGATGATGGGTGGCTGCAGCTGGTGAAGGTGCAGGAAGGGAAGGGAAGTTACAACCCCAGTGTCTGTGGGGATGGAAGGAGAAGGGTCCCAGAGACTCCATGGGACCAAGCACCAGGTCTTGAAGTGAGCAATTCCCCTGAGAGCTGGGAGAAGGGCAACTGCTGCTTGTGACCTCTTTTATATCTCTTCTGGTTTGCTTTCTAGTTTTCTCTTGTAGAAGTGTAGTCAGCCCAGTTTGCATCCTGGAAACAAAAGGCTTTGGCTTTCTGATGGCAAGGAAAAGGTCTGGGGGGATGCACCTCAAGAGCCCTGGCTGACTCTGGGAAGCAGCAGTTGCTGGATTGCTTTGGGAGCTGTGAGCAGAGGCTGTGTGATCTGGATAAAGAGGAAGACCCCCACACAGATTTCTGTTTAATATTTTCTGCTGGTATAATTTTCACTGGAAATTGAGTATTTTGTTTGGCTTCAAACATTCCATGGGCAGCTAAGGATTTGGTTTGTGGCACTTGGCGAGGAGCAAAGAATCTAAATTCATGGGAAGAGTTGAAATGATTCAACACATTTTAAAGTGAATTTCTTTCTCACCAAAAGGAATTTACCCCGTTGTTGTCACCACTTACATGGACTTCACTCCTCACCTTTTCTTTGCACAGACAGGCACCTCTCACAGCCTTGAAAGCAAAACATGGATCAATGCTGTTTTCAGAACAACAGCTAAACTCTTTCAGCTGATGTGTCACTCCAGAAGGTGCCATTTCAGATGTGATTAAACAAAGGAGTCAAACATGCTACAGTACATTAAGTTTGAGCCAGTCTTTGGGGATCTGTTGAGTGATAGTGGAAAAGAATTTAGCAAATCACACTGGGATTCAGGATGCTGGTGGCTCTACAAGATGCTTTGGGCTGTTTTCATTAATTGCTTTGTGCACTTGTGGTCCTTTTTGGTTTTGAAGCTTGTAATATTTATCGAGTAATGTAGCAAACAGGCTGTGTTAGTGGCTGTTTAGTGAAAATAAATAACCATATGGTTGTGAGCAGTCCTTTGGCTACTTGCCATGCCCAAATTATTGTGAACAACCAATGCTTTGTAAGCTGCCACATGGTCCCTGCTCTAAATGCCTCAGATTAATTTGATCACTTAGTGTGTGGCTTTTGATAAAGTAGAGTAATATGGAAGTTACAAAAAATAGTAATGGTAGATTTTTCTTCCTTTAATTATTGATTTCAGGTCCATAAGTATTTATATGATTTGGGAGAATTCCTGGTTTGACTTTTAAGTTTCCAGACACGTTTTCTTTTCTTTCCAAACAGTAGAAATATTGATGATGATGTCAGTGGGTGAAGTTAAATGTTAGTGGGAAGAGCCAGTGGGAGAGATAGGGATGGGGTGGGCAGAAATCAGGAATAATTTAAGCACAGGGCTGGTTTTGAAGATTTATGAAGTCCACAAGCACATACAGGTGACTCCATGGACTCTACAACAGGATTTTGTGGGGATGATATCTGAATTGTTGAGTGTTTACTTTTCTTCTGAATTAAGAGAGGGTGCTCTTCATATTGCATTCAATAGGTCCTTATATCTGGCCTAACTCTCCATGTGCAATGAATTTTAAATACATAAAATGTAGGAAAGCACGTACATCATCTGCATTTGCAATATTTAGAAACATGTGCAATGTGTTCTAATCACTAATACACAAAGCTTAGAAGCAGTAACAGCAGCAGGTTGTGCTGAATTCACCTTGAACTCCCATCCCTATTTTACACAAGCAGTGTTTTTAAGGATGTCAACATCCTCTAAACTATCCATGCCTGCAGATCCTCAACTTAAGGACACTTGTTCAGAGTGAAAGGTCTCCTGCACAGGCATTTCCATATTTCTCCAAACTCTGGAAAAGAAGCACAGTTTCTCTTCTACTGATGGACCAAAAAATAATAAAATTCTAAAGTATAAAGCTGCTTAGACCACAAAGAGAGAGAATTAATAACTGGATCCAGATCTCCTGATCTGTTCCTGCACCAGGTGGCCAACTTTTCTTTCCAAAACCCTGCAAATGTGGCTGTTTTGAGGATGTAGCCCAGGCAGCACTTTACAGCCCCTGCTTTTCACATTATGCTTTAAAAATGTTCAGTTCAATATTCTTTATGGGTGTGTTTCTCCCCCTGAACTGCAGTGTCTGGGACATTGGTGAAATTAGACCTCCAGTAACTGCAGATTTCAGAGTGGCTGTAACTGTTTACTGAGCATGGAAAATGGTTCAAAAATGAGACCTCTAGAATGATGCCAGGCTTCATTCCACTGCTATTAAATCAAGGTTCATTTTTATAGAGCAGTTTGCTCAATTTTACTCCATATTAGAGGAGATCAATGGAATAATACGATATTTGACTAGAAGTGACACCTGGAGTTGTACAGTAATGTTTGCTTTTCTTAGCAAACTGACTTTTCCAAAAAGACTTTGATCCTGTTCTTGTATCCACAGACTTTGAGGAGTCAGTGCCTCTCAGGTACTTCAAAGTCTAACCTGGTGACATTATGGTTTAATAAATATATAGCTTTCCACTTTCACTTCCACTGACAGAATACTCTTTTCACATTTCCTTTACCTAACTTTCAGTATGCCTTTCAGCACTGAGCTGGCCTGTAGCTGCTCCCATAACAAGAAAATTTGTTCTCCTAATTCCAGCCACACTGTCTCTCAGGCATCAATTCATCACTTAAATTTGTCATAAGTGCGTTAAATAGAACACTGAAATTGTTCTTGTCAAATAATCTTTAAGAAGTATGGAGTATGACTCTGCTACATCCTTGGATTCTGCTCTGACATTTTACACTGTCAAAATAAAGCAGACGTTCCCCTCCTCCCCAGTAAAGGTTCTTTAAGCCATTAATTTACATTATCATTTATACATATTTTTATCTGCTGTATTTGCCTGGCTATAGTTATGGATCTGTCAGTGTTTTTACTATAAACCCCTATTTCCAGGGATTTAGACAGTAATTCTGCCTTAATAATTTGCTCCAGGCTAAAGCTTAAAATGCAAAGTCTCAGGCTGAGAATAGTATTTTTTTTTTTTTTCACCATTTTGAAAAGCAAATCATTTTGCCTGGTCTGAAGTATGGGAAAAGCAGCTGTGCCTTCAGGGAAGAGCTCCCTGGAGGGGGCTGGGGGTGTTCTCCCAGGCAGAGGATGAGCCTGCTGAGCTCTGCCCTCAACTTCAGGGCATTAAATGCTGCAAGCAAGAGAAATCTTGCCTACCCCTCCTGAAAAATACTGGGGTGCCTGTGCAGCACCCAAGGATTGACTGCAGCCTGCAAAGGCTTGTGCCAAATAGATCTAAAGTGGGGAGTTGGATGGTAATAGCAATAACTCTGGCAATGTAGAACTCAGCACAGGTTTTTGGGTGGTTTTGTGGTTTTTTTTTTTCCCAGCACTGTTCCCAGATAGCTTTTTCTGCAACTGCTGAAAACTTGGCTGTGCTTTGGCGTTCAAGAGGAAGCAACCCCCATCTCTTGCCAGC
This sequence comes from Euphonia xanthogaster, assembly GCA_034509185.1. Classification (NCBI taxonomy): domain Eukaryota; kingdom Metazoa; phylum Chordata; class Aves; order Passeriformes; family Fringillidae; genus Euphonia; species Euphonia xanthogaster. The sequence goes on along the minus strand of JAYDZK010000070.1, from coordinate 10,591,145 downwards.
TGCCATGGTAACAGTCTTGCCCTACTATTAAAAAATGAATTATATCACCCCAAAATTATGAGTGCCTTTGAAATGATGAGATTTGAGGTCTCCCTTCTAAATTTTTTTTGGGGGGATGACTTTATTTGGAGCTGTTAAGCATTTTAGTAATTTCAAACTTACAGTGAGAAGACGCTTTCAATCCTTCTGCTATGTGAGAAGCTGGTTTTATTTATTATCATTAATAAATGGAGTCTGGCTTAATCAGATTATTCTAGGAGCTACAACTGTAACAGATTTTTTTTTAAAAATTTGCAGGGTTTGAAGTAAAATTCTGAGTTGGCACAGTTGTCAATACTTTCTGACACTTTACACATAATTGCTGTTTAATTTCTCTCACTCTCCCTCCCCCTGTTTTCTCCCTCTTACAAAGTGCCACAGACACAAGAGGCTACATTTGAGCTCATTGCCAGAGAAATCAGATGGAGGGTGAACGAATTGATCATAAGAACAGAGAGCAGCCATTATTTGCTTGATAATTTTTGGTAATCAGCAATAATGAGAACAGAAATAGAGAAAGTTCTTGCTAATTGCATCATTTTTTTGTGTGTGCAAAATGTTAATGTTTTCAAGAGAGGCAGCAATCATTCAGAAGAAGAAAAGGGTGCATTTTCTTATAACATTTGTTGCAGGTGGCTATTGTTTAAAGAGGTTTCTTTGAACATCTCATGCTTGTTAATTATTTGAAACGAGCTGCTATTTTATCTAACTGATCCTGGATTGAAATTTCTGGAAAAAAAAAATTTTTGCTGTGAAGTTTAAAAAGTGAAGGGAATGAAGGGAATGAAATAACTGTGAGGAATAAGGAAATAAGATTAGAATTGACCTTGCTGCTATGAAGACTCCTCTCAGCTCTTGGGGATGGGGAGGAGAAAAATCAAAGATGTTAACCTTGTTCTCTTTTTTCCCTTGCCTGCAGAAGGCCTCTTGGCACATACATCACATTTAATCTTATTTCTCCTTCTTGTATATATTGAATTAACCTCAGTTTGCATTTGGCTTGTTTTCTGCCTTTAAAAAATGATCTGTGGGGAGCTGTACCTTCCATTTGGCAGTCTCCAGCAATTTGGGTCTTAATTTTCACCAGAAGGATGCTTTGGTTGGAGGGCTGGTCCAGTGGCCTCTGGGCTAGCTTGCAATTGGTTTGGAATTTCCTCCACATGCAGCAGTTGGCAAAGGGCTGGGAGTGCCTGGCTGCACCAGGCAGAGACTTCTCCAGGGGCTGGGATGGCACCTGAGGAGCCTGGAACAGATCAGCTGCCAGGTCAGCTCCAGCTGGACACGGTGTTTCATGCCATGTTTGTGCTCTGTGCAGGGTGGGAATGTTGGTTTGGAGAGAGGCTGGCTTAGGAGCTGCTGCTTTAGGGCTGCCCATGGCTGCACTTCCCAAGCTGGGGCAGTGGTTTGGCTTTGGGGAGCAGCTCCTTGGGCTAGGCAGAGACATCCCTGTCCCTTCCCCTTCTCTTTGCAGGCACTGCTGCCGTGGAGTGATTTGCTGGTCTCCAGGGTTTTGTTAATTCTGTCTAAAGGCAGAGCCCCACAGGAAGAGCTCCTGACCAGGTGTGTGCTGCCCTGAGCCCTGGTGCAAGGCACTGGCCAGAGCCTGACCCTGTGGCTCAGCAGGAAGCAAAGCAGGCTCTGAACCTTCTTCCCATGCGGAATCTTGGAGAGGCCCCAAAATCCAAACCAAAGCCAAGCTGTGGTGATGCCATTTAATAAGAGAATACAGGGTTGTTGAAGGGCAGGAGAGATGCTTGCACAATAGCCTGCAAATGCACCACAGGAACAGCAGAGCTCAGTCCTGCCAAGGACTCTGCATTTTATTGGAAATCTCATGGCAGCTGGATATGGCTTTTGCTTTGAGTTCCAGTGCTCCAGTGAATTTATCTCTCTGATAACTGGGAAGATATAAATGATCTCAGCCTTCTCTGTACCTCCCTTATGCACTTAGTGTGTCCTGAAGCTGAGAATTTTGGCAGTAGGCAAAGATTTTGTCTTACTCCTTATTTGATTGCTTGATTGCTGCTTCTTGGCAAGAGCTCATTTACTGAGAAAAAGACCCTTGATCTAGAAAGCGTGTGTGTGTGTGTACTTTTCTTTTTTTTCCAAATAAAAACATTCTGAAAGCAGAACTGAACAGAAGATTTGACAAAGTACCTGTTATAGATACAGTTGGGGTTTGGTCTAAGAAATGGGAGTATACTGCATTTGTGGAGGAGAAACTGGAGAAAATATGTTTGTGTTATTCTATGTATATTTAAAACCAGAAAACCATGAAAACTGACACCTCCACTCCCCTCTGCATTGTTTAAGTGACATTAAATGCAAATCTCAAAATAGAAAAATATCATAAGCAAATACTGTTTTTCATCACTATTTGTAGTATATTTACAGTTTTTCTAAGCATTCCTATACCATGGAAATGTTGAGATGTATTTTTTTCTATACAGAAATACACTGAGGTTTTTTTCTTTAAGCTAAGAAAGGGAGGATTTTCCAAGACAGATTTTAGATATTTAAGTATGTATTCTTCATGATTTTCTCTGTTATGCACATAAGAGCTTCTGCTGAGACCCGTTATTATTGTGGCAGTCCTTTTCATGAAAAGAAGAATTAAACCTGCTGCATTTCCCCCCTGAAAAACCTGTAGGGCTGAACTCTTGCTTTTCATACCTGCTGAGGTAATGGTATTTTAGAGTGCTTCAGCTTTCTTTAGAGCTGCATATTGATTAAGTTACTCAATATTTGACAACATGAAGCTTCTTTTCCCAAGATATTTGTTAGAGAAAATCTATGTTTTTCCATTTCTGAGGAAAGGCATTAAACATGTTCCTCAGTGTTTGTTGTGTTCCTAATGACAAGGTGTGCAACCAGCCCTGGGTGCCTGAGCAGGGTGGGGTCTGTTGGTTCCTCACACTCAACAATTGCTGTCAAGAGAAGAAGCCACCATTTGAATAAACAGTTATTTAATTCACATTTTCCCTAAAATTATCTGCAGAATTTTCTTTTAAAATCAAATCAACCAAGATAAAATGATTATTTGATACATTCGTGCTGGGTTTGTGTATAGAACAATATTTGGGTTTGTGTCTTGCTTTGTAATTTCTCCCTTTTTCAATCTGAACAGGTTCTTTGCTTTCCCCCACCCTCCACATAAAACTCTCCCAGAATTCAGTGGTCTCGAAGTCATTCTGTCAGTGAGCCCTGCTCACAAAAATCTGTAGGGTTGCATATTTCTCTGTCTTTGTATTTCTTTTAAGAATTTCCAGAAAAATAGCTGATGACCATCATCACTTTGTGAAGGACAGAAAAGCTCCTGTCAGCATTACTCTGCTGCTGGGGTGAACACTCTGTGAAGCAGCTGTGTATGAACTGTTGCAGTAACTCCTAAATTATAGATGAGAGCTGTGATTCCACGTTCTGTACCAGTCAGGTGCTGCATGTGATCCTTCCTTCCATCCTTACCCATTCCCTGACTAAATAAAAGATGGGCTTTCCATATAACCCCTCTCTTTAAGATTTATTTTATTAATATGTCTAGTGGATATTAACTGATTTTGACTCCTTTTGCACCTCCTCTTTTGCACCTAAAGGAAGAGCAGATTTCTATTTCTCTTTCTGTTTCTTTAAATAAATCTCTTGAATATTCTTCTGGGAGCCATCAAACCTGTCTCCAGTTCAAGGTGACAGTGTCTCTACCTGCTGCACATTTTTGGGGATTTAGCCAGTCCTTTTCTTCCAAGGATGAGAAGCCACATGACCTTCTCCTGAAAGAGAGAGACAGCCCTCGTTTAGTATTAGAGACACAGGGATGTCTGCAGACATCCTGAAGAGCAGGGTGGGAAGGTTATTTGCAGTTTTTCAGGATGTTAAAACTACACTAAGAATTAATTTCAGCAGATGTAAACTTCTGCATGCCTGCATGTGCAGGCTGACATAGTGGTGACTTCATTAGCCAGTCATCAGAGAGCTGTGACTCATGCTCTGGTGGCACCCAGCTGCATTGCAGATCTTTGTATTAAGTAAGACTTAATTAATATTTAATTGGCAATTAGGAAGGAAAGTTTTGAAGAAGTTGATTTCCACTTTTTTTAGCCTTCTGGGCAATACTAGACTCTTAACCTCTAGTGATGGTTATTGTTAAGTAGGTTGAAGGAACTGAACAGGAAATACATAGAGAATTGAACTTTGAATGATTTGAAATGATCCATTTCTTCTCCCTCCTTCACCACATGTGCACAAATTCTTCCTCAAAAAAATTGCAAAAAATTCTCTGTGTATTGTTTGCTATGATAAAAGTAAAGGCTGAAGTTTGATCATAAAATGTATTCCTGAATCAAGAAGTCTGGCAGAAGAGATCAATAAAAAAGAATTGCTTGTCTTTCTAGTTGTTTTTTTTTTTCCCAAAATAATACTCAGACAAAATATGATAACAGATCTTGTAGGCAGGTCAGGAAGGACAAGTTTAACTGAGCAGAGCCATGGCATGAACAAAGCGTGTGACTTATCCATGGATCCCTCTATTGTCTGGGCACTCTCTTTCCATCTCTCTTGGACCAAATTAACAAAAAACATCTTTTAACGTTTTGTTTACCCAGCATTCACCACTGAAATAGCAGGGTTTCAGTGATCTGCACAAATTTAGGGGTGTTTATTTCCACTGCCACTTGTTAGTGAGTGCTCACGGAACGGGTGGCTTTGACTGCTCTGGTGGATACAACAGCAAGTGACAAAACCCCCAAGGGCAGACTTGAATTAAATTTTGTATGTCCCTTGATTTGGGGTTTGCTAAGACCTACTGTATGTGTGAGAAGCAAGGCTTTTCTTTTTTCTTTTCTTGTATATTTTTGGCAGCTTATGGAGATTATCAGCATTTTATATGACACAGAAATGCAAAGCAGGATACATCATGCAAAAAGGGCTGAGTTCCACTTTGGACAACTTTACCCCACTCTCTTTCTGTTGGCTTCATAATCTTTTCTTGAGAAACAATTGCTTCTTCACATGGAAACAGGTATATTAGTGGCAGCTCCAGGCTCTATGCAGCATATGATGCTGGAAGTTTAATTTAGACTTGGAGAAATGAAAAACCGTGGAAAAAAATTTGTGGGGGTTTTCATATATTGCAACACACTAAACTATATTAACTTTATCCAATGACCTTTGTTCAGCCTATGGTTTCATTTCTTGGAATTGCCAACACCAAAGCTAGAGAAATCTAGAGGAAGCCACTAAAGATGCCTCATGATAAATGCAGTCACCTCACCATGTCGAGTTTCCCAGGATAATGATTAACTCTTTGTATTCTTCAGAATTTCTTTATTTCAGTTTAGAAATTAGTTCCTTCAGGTGCAGGCTCTTCTTAGTAAATATGCAGCTAATTTTAGATGTACTATATTATATTAAAGCCATGATGGTTGTTTTATTTTCTTTTCAAGTACCAGCAGGCATTTTGGCATTCTGTAATTCCAGGACCCAGGTGTTATCATCCTTATTTTGACAACCAGAAGTTAAAATTGAGAGGAAAGTTTAAGCCCAATGTTTGTGGTGACCCCTTGAATAAGTAGCCACACTGACCACAAAACCTTCCTCCCCCATTGCATTTGGAGATTCCCAATGACTTCTTGGCAATAGAGTCAAGAATGCAAAGCTAATGAAGACTTTCTGTAATGGTGGTAAACAGAATTTTTTTTCCATTACTCTTAAATTTTAGTGAGGATTAAGCTCTGTACAGAGCCATGGAAGCCTGAAGAGCTTTAATTGCTCAGCACTGGAAAAGCTTTGTTTTGCTGAATAATCTTTCTTGATTTGGAATGTTTGTGGTATGTCCTTAAAAAATTACTCACAGGAAAAAAATTAGGCAAAAATAAACTTGCAAAACTTTAATACACCTACAGTGAGTTTTAATGAAATTCAATCAGAGCACAGTGAACACAAATTAGCTGAAATATTCTGTATGTGATCCTGATGTTTCAATTAAAATATCACTGGAAGGATTCAGTTAGTGTGGGATTTAGTGGAAGTACTGAAAATTAACTGTGGACACAAATTCTTAGAGAAATGACAAAAATGTTGAGAGAGTTGCTTGTCATTGTTTTAGCAACAATCTGTGATTGTAACACATTCCTGTAGTCTGCATCAGCTATTTTGAATGAGGCAGGTTCAGCTCTGTATTTTTCTCTTTTTGCACTCTCATTGAGCCTATTGTGTCACATCCTAAACAACCCATGGGTTGGTCATTTCCTCCTTGCAGATTAATCTCCTGTCTTTTGGAAAAGAGAACAGAAATACAGAAATATAAATGCACAACACTCTGATTTCTTTGGAGCTAAAAAGTAGGTTTAAGATTTATTTGGCTGTTGATTATCAGTTTCATATTTTTTAGGGGTTGTTTTCATGTGGTCCTTGGGATCTGAGTTTCATCACATACCATTGTATGATCAGTTGATGAAATCATTCAGAGGAAAAAAAGGGATGAACCAGCCTTTAAAAACTGTATGTCTGCAAATCTGCAAATCTTAAAAGAAGCCAAACAAAAGCTAAACTGAAGGGTAGGACCCTTCTTGAAAGAAAATTAAATGCCTTTATAGATACTATTATTTTCTAAGGAACGATTTTTTTTATACTGAAAAGAAACTCTTTTCAGCAGTATAGTACATACAACTTCTGACAAAAAACTGGGAAGCAATTTAAAATTTCCCCAAAAGCCATATAACAATATATTCCAGACCTCTGAAAACTGGGGTGACGCTGTGGGGCGCTTAATTATAGACCAAAGTTTTATCAAACTAAGAGAAATAGAAAGTACTAGGCTAAGTATAAAGCTGCAAAGAATGTTCAGTGGTTTCATTCTTAGAGTGAAGTAAATTTTTTTTATTCCTTTTTTTTTTCTCAAGACCAGCTGCAGGACCACTGATAAGAAGTGCAGGGGAATAACAGCCTTTGGGCTACTTGTTCCATTATCTTTGGATGAAGATGCTCTTGATTGTGGATGGATGCTGCACCCACCTCTATGGAAAAACAGGGAAAATACTTTTCAGAAGTGTTTTAGACAGAATAATGAATGAGCATGCATTTTCAAAAGACTTTTCACTAAAGAAATAATGTCTTTGAGGGGGATCTGATGCTTTCCCCTATAACAAAGTGTGGGAACACCCATCTCAAAAATCTCTTCCAGCTTTTCCAACCACAAAAACTCATCTATAGAGTATAAAAATGCTGCAGTTCACTCCCCACAGGCTGGGAGGGGATATTGCCTGGCCTCTGTCATTCCCTGTGGCTGTGCTATCACACAGTGATCCAGGTCTCCTGGCTTCTCTTTCTATCAGCACTCCATGGCAGAATCAGCCAACTGGAGAAACATCCCAAAAGCAGATTTTTCCTAAACTTGGGGTGAACCTGAACCTAAAGTTCCTGTGAGTGTTATTCTGTATGTTATTGAACCCAGAACACCTATGTGTTGAATTCTGAGGTTTTGTTCACCTTGAGGTGTGGGTGCTCAAAGGATGCCTCACATCCAAGAGGCAAATGTCTCTTGCTGTTCTCTCTGAAATGCCTTCCACAAATTTTAACTTTGCACTTCCTGAGAGCCCCAGGGCTGGCAGCCCCAGACGATGACATCAGGTGGAGTCCATCATGCAAGTGCTGATGTCATTGCTCAGGGGCAGGAATCATTCCAGTGACATGGCAGCCAGCCAAGGGCCATCCAGCTTTTTCTTAAAGGCACCTGCACACCGAGGACTTCCCAGAATAAGTGTGCATCAGCTTCCTCTGCTTGCCAAAAAGCAAATATCCCTAAGGGACATCCAGTGGCTTTTCTCTTTATCATCTTGTTCTCTTTCCACTCCCTGTCCAGGCTTTTATTTTCTGCCCATCCTGCCCTCTCTTAATGCTTTTCTCACTTCTAATGTGCTTGTGTCCCTTCCTCCCTGCCCTCCCCCTGCTCAGCAGCTCCTGTCCTGCTCCTGTCCCCCAGGTCCTGCTGCTCACAGACCCCTCCATCCCCCTGCTGCAGACTTGAAGCTGATGGAAGTGACAGGCAGAGTGGACAGCTGGAGTTTGTCTGGCATGACAGCTTTCCCCTGCGCCAAAGATTAGTATTGCTGCTGTGGTGGTGCAGCCAGACAAAAAATACAGCCCCAGCCTTTCCCTGAAATATGCCCTATATAAATTCCAAGCCTTGGGTGAGAGAAAAGTCGACAATATTTGATGCCATCTTTTTTTCATGAACATACACAATCTATATATAATTTTTATATCCAAGCTTTCTTCCAGCCTTCCCAGTCAAAGCAGCAGCTCCTAGGCTCAAAGTGAATTGCACATATGTAACTTTTAAAGCCTGGTTGGTATTCTGTATGAATTGGCAAAAAATGACAGAAATTCCTGAACCATGGTTTAGCACAACCAGACAGTCACTATCAACGTTTAATCAGGAAAATGAGTTGGTCTATAGAGTCATAGAATCATGGAATTTTTTAGGTTGGAAAAGACCTAGAAAACATCAAGTCCAACAGTTGAATTTATCTTTAAAGGGAAAATGTTTAATTTATCACTCTACAAAAACACTGAGTGGGCTACAGTGTTAAAAGTCAAGATGATCTGGATTTTATTTGTCACTAACTACAGATAGCTACAGACATCATCATCATCATCATCATCATCAAAAAACTATAACAGCATCTAGTTCTACTAGATTTAAAAAATGATCTGGTGTGGAAATGTGGGAAAAACGACACCAACTTCAACAGTTTGTCTTGTAACACCTGCTATTGCTCATGGCTTGCAGCAGCAATAATCTGCCCTGTTTTTGGCAGTATTGTATTGTTTGGTGTGACAATTGTCATGTCTCAATGCCAAAAAGCAGGATTTGACTAGTCTCTGATTGACAGTAATATAAAAAAGCACATTAGGTTTATTTTACTTATCTTACAGAATTCCACCACAAGATAAAACAGAATCTGTCCCATTAAATAGGCTTTGAAAATCTGGGCAAAAATCTCAAACCCATGAAACCCATGGTGAAAGTTTTTGCTCAAGATCACATGGTCTTCACAATTATTCTGGACTAATTTTAGGGTTGTTCCTGTGCCAGTCTGAAATTTTGTGTGTCCGTCATGACTGATCTAAATTAATAACTAAAATACTGAAGATTTATTGCCATAAAAGGATTTCTGCTTTCCAAGTGATAAGAATGTTATGACATGTATTGATCTACTGAGGTGGTAGTAGTCACTGAAAGATGGATCTTCCCATTTAATTTTTTTTGTTCTTTTTGCTATTATTATATTTATTGAGAACATGTCAGAACAATTGGCACAAAACCTTGAGATGCTGATAAACTGATAAGATGAGCATATATGTGAAGCAGTAGTTGATCAATACATATTAACTAAGGTTGTTTGGACAAAGAAATGTAATACTTTCCATATCTCCTCTTGGAAATAAGTGTAATAGTCTATCTCACCTCCCATGTGTTTCCCAGTAATCACCTTCAGTTATTTTTTTTCCCAGTTAATTAATTTCAGCCTTTTAGATGATGAATGGAGTCCCTCTCATGGGGAGACGAAGTCAGAGGATTGCTTGGAAAAATTCTCCTTTGAACAATGCAACCTTACATACAGATTATTTTTATTTCTATTTTTCCCTGTGTCACACTCATTTCAATGTGTATTTGGAGACTCCAGAATTTATTCCAAGCTATCTTAGAACTAAATTAAAGGAGGGGAAGGAAACAGCAGAAAGAAGATTTCATGCAGTTTGTCAGTGTAAGCTCCAAGCTATTGAGGATTATTCCCTTGTTTTCATGGGCGCTTTATGATCTTTATTGTGATTTAAGGAGGAAAAGTGCACAGGATTTTTTTTTCTGTATTCTTTTCTCTTCTGTTTGTGTGTGTTCCCTTCCTCATTGTTCATTTACAATGCTCATTTGGAGAACACACAACAGTGGAAACATTTGGGAGCAGGGAAAGATTTTAATTGTAGTTTTCCAATTTTAATTGTAGTCTTCCAGGGCAACAACAACGACGAACGTAAACCATTCTACATGAATGTCTCTGTTACAGCAGGGAAACTAACTGAGGAATAATGGGGAGGAAAACAGAAAATATTTGCTGGAAGGCAAAGTTGGACACAGGCCAGATCACAGATTTTGATAGGATTTTTTTTCCTTAAGCCCTATACCAGCCATGCTACAAATATATCCCAGAGCAGGAATTAACTGCTTAAGAAAGGTTGTGCTAATGGGGATGATTTTAAAGCATGGGAAGCTTTGCTGTTTGGGTTTCAACACCAGTAAAAGAGGCATCATTTGGAGTCCACTAAAGTAAATCTTCATGCAGACACCTCCTGGCAGGCATGAATATGTGGTGTGCATAAATAAATGCATGAAGGGGAGCAGAATTCTTATGGAAAGTGCCACATTGCAGAGAATATATTTTTTAAATGCTCAAGGTAACAAAAATGCATCATCCCCTGTGCTGTTTAGCTGCTCCTGGGGTAGTGGGGGAGCACTTGACATGTCAGTGTTCCTAATTCTCTTGGGCCCTACTCCTGCTGTCACTGAGTTCAACTTTTGACCATCACAGGTCATTTCTCCCTTTGGTATGGAGGTAAAAGCCTGGATTTAATTTAGACTGCTCTTGTGATTAAGTTCATTCTGTGTGGGCTTCACTTAACAGATGGGCCAGGGTTACCACATTGATTTGCATAGAAATTAGAATTGATCAAAACTAAATTATTGATTATTTCAAGTTGAAAAACACCCTCTTCAACCTTGCATTCTCATGGAGCACCTCCTAACTGATGAGCTGTTATCATCACAGAGCTGGTAAATAAATAATAAACTGGTAACTTAATAAAACCACAATAAATAGGGTGGGATTTTCTGGTCATTTTGAACATTGTAGAATGGATAATAAGTTTGAATCAGAACTCTCCTTCAAATGCTATGCAGACCTGATGATACATTCTGATATCATTTTAAACATTTTTTGAGAATGAAAAAGGTTTGATTTTCTGCTTTACATTTAAAATGTGGTTTTCCATTTAAAAATTAATTAGAAATAGTCCTCCCTCTTAGTGTTTGTTTCTTAGTTTGGTGTTAGTGGTCAGATTAATTTATTTATTAGAAGTCCCTTATAGCACTTTCCCACATTAAATTGCATTGAGTTTTCTTCCTCCTAACGCTTCCAATTCTTTATCTCTAGTGATAGAAAACTCCTCTTCCCTTGCCTCCTCTTTTTTTCCTGTTAAATGCTTTTTTATTTAAGAAACTCATGAACAGTGGCATTTATTGGAGAGCTCTGAGAACAAAGTTTAATTCTCAGCTCTGCTGTGTGATCCCTTTATGACACTGAACAAGTTAGTCAGGTTCTCTGTGTGCTGTTATCCATCTATAAAAGACAGATAATAGCACTTTCTTAACTGGCAAATCTTAACAATGTAGGTATTAAAGGTTATGTGTATTTCTGCTGAGGCATAGCCAGAGCTTTAAAATATATACAGTTTTTGAGGTAGGTTGAGAGCCATTTCCTTCCTTTTATTTATTGCTAACCTTGGCAAGGATTTTCATCTTGTTCCCTAAGAAATGTGTGCATTTTCAGAATTTGCTGCACGTGCCATATCTGATCACAGGTATCAGAGATCCAGTTATGAAATGGTCTGATTTAGAAACTGCAGAAACAGAATTCCAGAGTCACTTTTCTGCTACTTAGTTTCCATCTGAGGGAAGTCTGTAAAGATGGGTATCTTGTTGGAATTCAATATCCTGAACATTACCTTGATTTTCTTTGGGTAGAGAGGAAGAAGATAAGTTCATTAGTGTCTGCTTTCCTCCAAACCTCTCCTGCAGTGACTTTCCTTTGGTTTTTCAGGTAGGTGATTTCTTTTTTGCCTTTTGAGCCACGTTCAGGTCATCCAGCTCCCTAGTAATTTGAATACCAACAAACTGGGTCTTTCTGACAGCCTGAGCTTGACAGGCTGCTCTAAGTCCCTTCACTGAATTGTTGGTCTGTCATGTTATTTCCCCTGGAAATGGTACAAGAGCTGATAGCAACCTGAATACCTAAAAATAGATGGGCAGAATAGGCCTTGGAATATGTAGCTGGTATTTTATCATCTTGGCTCCCTCCATTGCATGGTGCAATGTGATAGCTTAAAATAACTAAGCACCATTCTTGTGCCAAAAATATAAAATGTCATTCAGTATTACAGTATCCATTTCAGCTATGGACACACTCCTCACACTTCCTTCAGCAGTTTCTCCTAGCACAGCTAATTCCAAACAATGTCAGAGTGAAAACTCTTGCAGGTAACCAAATTTATCTAATCCAGAGAAACAAATTTATTAAATGGGGCCAACACATTTGTCTCCATCTGTGCCCCTGGGTTTGATCCTTCTAAACTCTCCACATGGCCTAAGATCCTGCATGGTCCCTACAACAGCTGCTTTGTCTTTCCACCACAAGTCAGGAACTGAGTAAAAGGATAAAATCTGCCTTGCCAACTTGTACTTTCTTATAGCCACGGGCTAATTTTTGTTGTTCTGGGGAGTAGTGATGCGTATAATGCGTGTACAGCAGATTTGATGAGCTGGAGGCTTCTGCCTCAGATGGTGTTTCTGGAGTTGTTTTGCTGCCCTAGTGCAAGTGAAAGGTTTCCTCTTTTTGGCAGAATGGGTGTCACTGCCATAGATTTTAGGTGCCTCTTCTGAAAAACACATCATGTGCTGGAATTACTCTATAGAAAACCAAGCTGCAATTTTTAATCTAAAAGATACAGAATTGTGTCAGCATTTGTTTACCAGTTTGCCCGAGCTGAAATGGGCAAAACCCAGCTGAGTTCTCATCAGCTTCAGTGCTCTGGTAAGAACCAGAGAGGGGAATGGGAAGAGTAAACCCAAAGATCTGTAATACAGGTTAAATCAGATGGAGGGTTTGTTTTAGCTCTCTAAATATCATACTCACACCCTGACTCCTCCTTGCTCTTCCTGTAGCTGCCACAAGAGCCTTTCCAGCTTCTGGGGGCTCTGCCCTGGCTCAGATCCAGGGGAAACACGATCACTGACACCTCAGCTGTGTCCCTGCAGTGCAGGGGGAAAGGGAAAGGAAGAGAGAAATCTTATTGCTGCTGCCGTGGGACAGGTGAACACTTTTATTCAGTTCTCTGGTGCTTGAGCTCCTCCTCATTCCGTATGCTGACCCTAATCCAGTCTGGGTTTTCTCCCATTCCATATTCCAGCAGGAATCCAGTCCGGGTTTTCTCTCATTCCATATTCCAGCAGGAATCCAGTCCGGGTTTTCCCCCCATTCCAGCAGGAATCCAGTCCAGGTTTTCCCCATTCCTCATTCCAGGGACGATCCCATCTGTACTTTCCACATTCTGGCTCTGATCCAATCCAAGGTTTTCCCCCATTCCCAATTTCAGGCCCTGCCAAAGCTTTTTTCGTTTGTTCAAACTTTTCTTTCTCCTCTTGGAAAAGCACAATTGTCTCTTGCAACTGTCAGGTGTTTTTCTGTAGTAAGAAACGAGCTAAGAACTGGACAATTTTTTATGCCCAGGATAAAGCAAAATGAATTGCTAGAAAATGAGCAAAAATAACATTTAGAGGGCCCTGTGCCTTGTGTGGTTTTGATACCTTTGCCTTCAGATAGTTCCACTCAGATCCTCACTTCATCCTTTTGCCTCTCATTTCAATTGTTTTGGAAGAGCCAAAAGCATCTTGTTTGATTCAATAAATGTTTTGTCAGTCATAGGCAGATTGTTTGCAGAGCTGCAGTTCCTTAGGTATGTGTTTATGAACTACACAAGCCTGTTAGTGATGGTTTTTTCTTTATATTCTCTTGTGTTTTGTGTTTCTGTAGGGCTGAACAGAAACATCATTCCATGATGAAGTCGGGCTGGTGGCTGACTCACCTCCTTCTCATCCTCCTGAGCTGCAATTTTCTGTGTTTGCCTTTTTTGCTGAGGTTTGGCAAAGGCAGTGTGATTCTGCACTTCACACGTTGTGCTCCCAAGGTAATGTTATGGATCTCCATCCTGCCAGGAATGGGGAGTCAGTGCTACCCTGGGCTGAATATTTGGGTTGTCAGAAGTGTTTGAAGGGTGGCAGGATGGTCGATTCATCTCATAAAAATGTGCATAAAAATCAGTGAAATAAAACACAGGACAGAGGCAAGAAGTGATTCATTAAGGGTGGACAAATTGGCTTTCAAAAGACAAAGTAACTGCTCTCCAGAGGGATAATACAGCAAGTTGCTGAGCAGTCTGGGTTGAATCCAGAAAAGGGTTTAATTGTGTGCTTGATTTTAAATATTCAAGTAGTCCTTTAGCTTTACAGGGAAAATCCATGTGTGTAAAGTAAGACAGAATAGAGTCTTCACACAATTAAACTCTTTATCTTGCTCCATTTCCCTGAATTCCGCTCCAAGGCTTCCAAGCCATGATTCCACCTTGGAGTGATCTTGTGTTTCATAGCACACAAATGTTCTCAGCTCCGTGCAACCCTTGGCTTCAGATTTCAGCTCCTGTCTGGGGGGTTTTGGGATGTTCACATACAGCATCCCCAGAATGAAGCATACACACACTGAAATAGCAGCAGAATACTGCTGGTTTTCACAAGAAATCCTTCTCAGGGCAGCAGTTTTCAACTTTTCATTGGAGAAAAAGAGGGCTGTGGGAAAGGGCTCCTAGCTGAGGACAAAGGTTCTGCTGTAAGTGAATATATACATTAGCAATTAGCTGCTATATGATGGCAGGAAAACTCAGAGAGAAGTTTGGGGTAATAACATGAGTTCAGGAAACTGTTTCTGAAAGACCTTAGGGCCAGATTCTAATTAGCAAATGACAAAATAGTTCACAAAATAAGACTAGCACTGTAAGAATCTTGCCATAGTCAAAGCCCACCATCAGCAAAGATGCTTAATTATCCTGCATATGATAATTCCCTTGTGGAGTTATATGATAAGTATAAAGGGCATTGAAGTCAGAATTACCCTGAAAGTCTTTGGCCTGAAAAGCAGAAGTGGTGAAAGAAAATATAACAATGAAAACAGTTTTAAACAATTTGCATCTTTTCAGTAACTCCTTTTTAACCATTCTGTAAACAACATGGCAGGAAAACAAGGGGAAAAAACTCTGGGCTGGAGTCTCCTCTCTTTTACATGAACTTAATTGTGTTTCATTAGTCCTGATTTTAATTATTGCAAGCAAAAATGAAGCCAAGGCTTGCTGCTTCTTAAGCTGCTCAGCTCAGATCCCTGCAATTCTTTGGAAAGAACAGGAGCAAAGCAATCTTTGGGTGACATAACACAACCCCTGAACTTTGATCTCAATCAAGGCATTCTGAAAAGAAACAATAATGTCATAACTCCTTGAAAGCTTACAACACCAAAAAATAAACCTCTATCAGAAACCTGCCCACGAACACTGAGACATAATTCTCCTGACCCCACAGCACTGCTCCATATGTTGTATATACTAAAGAGAAAAAATGGGTTTTATTTGTACCTACACTCTCACCAATTATAGCTGAAGTTGTTGGCTCCCTGTGTGTTGTCATTGACACAGATGGATAAAAACAGATACAGGGTGTAAGGGAATATTATAACTCAGAGCTCTCGTGCTGCATCACAGACAGGATTTAAATTCCTCTGTACCTCTTAGCTTGAAAAGTTCTCTGGGAAATAACCTCACTGATGAGGGTCTGTGTAAAGGAAAATGTCCAGCCTTTGTGTTGGCATTCAGGCTGGAAGGCACAGGAGGAGGAGATGAGAGATCCTTGGGGCTCAGGGGTGTTTGGTACTGGCTGTGAGCTGCACGTGGGGACAGGACCCTGCTCCTTGTGGGAAATTCATGGAGGGGGTTTTGTCTCATGGAACTGACCAGTGAGTGACAGTGTGGCCAGGACCCTCCAGTTTGTGCTGGATCTGCAAAGGTTTAGGTGGCAAACCTATTTATTTCACCCCTACTCATCCACTTGTCCAGGGAGAACCATGGCTCAGCTGCAAGGCTCTGAGTTTCAGAGCCCACGTTCCTGTTCAGGGCCCTTGTCCATCCAGTGGTGACAGCACAGGGTGCCACCAGCAGTGCCAGCTCCACCCCAGGGATGGCACAGGCTCTGCCTGGGAGTGCTCCCTTGCTCATGGTGATGCCTTAAGGAGCTGGAACGTGCCAGATCAGGATTTTTTTGAGGGCTGTTTCTCACAGAGCAT
This sequence comes from Euphonia xanthogaster, assembly GCA_034509185.1. NCBI lineage: Eukaryota > Metazoa > Chordata > Aves > Passeriformes > Fringillidae > Euphonia > Euphonia xanthogaster. The sequence goes on along the minus strand of JAYDZK010000070.1, from coordinate 10,574,898 downwards.
CCCATAGTATTTCTTCAGGCAGATCTTCTCTCCATGATGAAACCTTCATTTCCCATACATATTTACATAAACTTGCTGATGTTTCTCTGAAATTCCAAACACAAACTGATCTCTTTGATAGGACACAGCTCCTTGATTGATTTATTTATTTACATTACACTAGGCAAAACAGAAATGTGAGTTCTCCTCACTAGAGTTTTTTAGCATCACTGAGGACATGGGGGTCTTTATAGAATTAACTCAGCCATTCTGCAGATTCCTCTGCCCTCCCTGTGGTTCTGTGGGATTAAACCACATCTGTGCCATTGGCAGCTGTCTCATTCTCTTCCAATGGCAGTGCTTGGACTTATTACCAAAATAAGTTAAAAATGAGTGCTGAGGCTTAACTATGGCTTGGTTGCCATTAATGTTGGTCAGTGCTCTTTGCATTTGAGCAGACAGAGGGGAGATTGCAGGAGGCAGAAGCTGCTCTGATTCTGCTCAATGCAGCATAATTGCAGGGTCACACTTCCCGTGTTTGCTCTCAGTTTGTTCATAAAGCTGCAAATGCTTTCAGGAGTCGGTGCTAGTGCTGCAGGGAGGCAGCTGACCTGCCAGCCTCTGGAGATGGAAAGGCCATCCCAGCCCATGCACTTGGAGAGCACTTAATGAAAAATCTCTGTTCTGCGTGGGGGTATTTTTGTGCACTGAAAAAACATCAGTTTCCATGAAGAGTTCCCAGAAAATACCTTATGTGATAAGATTTGAAGCATTAAAGTTTGTGTATCTACACCAATCCTGCAATGATCTGACTTCTGTGATGTTCTCTCTTGGATTCTGTTCACAGAAAACACCACAGACAAAAGGGGAAAAAAGGAAAAAAACCCAAGGACATTTAATGATGAATTCTAAAATCAATTTCTTCCCTGTCCTGTCCTCCCCCCCTTTCAGACACTGAATTATTCACTGAAAAGATCTGAGGCACATGAAACACATTACAAAGGAAGATGTCAGCCAGGGTCTCCATCACCACAATTTTCTTGTTTTTTCTTTCACAGACTGACTAAAACCCAGACTAGCCATATTATTTGATGGAGTTTAAAGAAGCAGAAATTTTCAGGGGCAGGTAAAACAGTGTTTGTAATGAAAGATAAGCTAACTTCCTTTGGAGTTTTTAATTGCAACACACAAGGAAAATGATAATACCACATGAGCAAGGGGTCTAGGGAGAGTATTTGTGATGGGGGAATCTGTGATGCCAAGCTGGGGGCAGCAGTAGTGGGTCAGAGGAAGAAGGAGGAGTTCCTGGGCCAGAATCTCATTTAGACAGTGCAGTTTTGGCTGGAAACTGTGGCCTGTAGATCTCCCCAGCAAGTGTGAACAGGGAATGTCCTGTGTGCTGAGCCAGGCTTTGAGTGCCACATTTCTGATGCTGGTGCCTGTTAGTGCAAGTGAGCTGGGAATTAGGGAACTTGGGTCTCTCTGAATTGTTACCATTAGAAAAATCAATTACTTATTGATTGTTAGTGACAGTTCATATTGATTATGTGTTTCTACTACTTTAGGTATTGCTTTGGCACGTGTTTTTCCTTTCTGAGGAATATGCCAAGCCCTTTTCCACCCTGAGCTGTGAATTTTGGATACTGTCTCTTTGCTTGGCACAGTGCAATAATTTGTGTTTTCCTGTGGCTACACAATCCTCTGGCTGTGCATCTTTGTGTGTAACATCACTTCCTCTGTTTCAGAGCAACAATTATTTGGGATTTGCAGAAATATCCATGAACCAAGCAGCATTTACCCCTTCCATTAGATGGGAAGTGGTTGCAGTCACCTTCTGCTGAATTATTGAGCTGAGAGGTCACAAGTAATAAATGCAATAAAAACCCATTTGCTTTAGGACTATTAGCAGATTTTGGAGATAACTATATTATTTGTCAAATATTCCTAGGCATTTATTTCAGTTGTACAGTCATGCAGTTCAACTTTCAGCAATGGAAAGTATAGGAAATTCCTGTTTGTTTTTGTTGTTTCTGTAGAAATCAGGGGAATTATTGATAAACAGAACACTTGTTCTGGTAAGTCAAGTTAGGAGAGCCTGTGAAATACAAAGCAGTGCTAAAAGAGCTGCTCTCCACATTATCCAGTTGAGTTTCTAAGTGGTAACACATCCTCTCATCTGTGATGCTGGAACAGCCCTTGGCTTCCACTGCCATCAATGGAAACACAATGGTTTATCTCACTTGAAGATACCTCTGGTGTGTTTTAAATACATTTTAAAAGAGTATTTGACTTAGATATTTCCTCTGGTTTTCATTGTGTGTTAATATTAGGGGTCTGTTATTAGAAATTTACAGGTATTAGATCTCTAGGTAGGTCCCAATTCATGGAAATGAGGAAGATATAAAGAATGTATTTGCTTGTTTTTCTGAGTTTGCTTTTTTTAATATGAATTGTTCTCTGAATTCCTATTGCTGGGAAGATAGAAACTTGCTAGTGAGCTGTCTGTGAAAGTCAGAAACATTTATGAAAAGCAGGCAATGTTCTGTGTAAATTATTGAATTTTGGCTGAAAAGCTGGAACTAGAGATGCACTAGATTTACTCAGAGGGGGGACAGAGCCCCATCCACTCATCCTGCAGATCTAAAGAAGACTTAATTTATGGTTTAGGCTCTATAATTTATGTTTTAGGCTCTGTCCCCCAGTGTAGCCTCTGTACTGGTGTCTGTGAGGTCACGGCCACTCACAGGAAGGGCTCTGCTTTTCCTGCCACCTTCCCTGGAGGACAACCATAAATATTGGGGGGGGGGAGGGTGTGTCTGCAGAAATAAATATTTCTTTAGGCCCAGAGAAATTAAGGAATAAAAATTCATGGAGTGCAGGCATGGTCCAGAGTCAAGTCTGTAAGTTTAGTGATAAATTTTGGGGTTTACCAGGGTAAATTGCTGCCTGAATTCAGAGCTGCATTTGCTGCACAAACCAAGGTCCCAAACATGGGAGGCTGGTTTAGCTTAAATCAGGCTCATATATCAGAAACAGAATTGTTAATTGACTACGGAATCATTTATAGCCACTTACACAGTACCAAGGACTCTGATACAAAATTTACAAGTTTGTTTATCAGGCTGGTGAACAGGAAAGCTCTTTACTTGGAAACTCTTGCAGTTGTTAGTGAATTCATTGATATAAAGCTGCAATGTCAAATTCTCAGCTGTAGACTCCAGTTCTGCCCAAGAGAATGAATCTGTGCCAGTTTACAGTGTCTGAGACTTTGGTCCCATGAGTCCATTTTTAGATTCACGTTTTGACTATAATTGTATTTTAAAGTGTAAGACAGAATATTATGTGGCATTTTCTTCTACTCTGTTAAAATGATCCCAGTATAATGGAAACAGGAAAAAAAAAATCACTTACTTAGGCAGTTTCCAAAACTGCAGTTCTGCAGAAAGGAGGGAAGTGAGTATTTATATTTAAAAACGTTTGTGAATTGTCAGGCAATGGAACATGGATGGAAGAAGAAATGGAAGCAGGAATGTCTGCACTGCTTCAGCAATGAATCTGTATTTGTGGGCCCTGTGCACACTTGCAGAGCCTCCTGTTTGCACAGCCAGCTCTGTGCTCTGGCAAAAATGGTGTGGGTTTGGGAAAGTTTTGCTTTGCATTGCACTCACTTAACTGTGCACACATCAAAACTGTTACTCCTCTATCTAACAGAAAAATGACTTTGAAATATACCCAGTCATCCTTCTTGGATATATATGAAGATGAAGATAATGTCAAGCATTTTGGTATATTCATTTATAAATAATTCATCCAGCTGCACACAGTTATTTATTATTATTATTATTAATTATGTGTGTATAGCTGGAAAAGACAGGAAGGCTGTACTGCCTCAAGAGAGATGCTTAATCTTGAGAATTTGGTTAGACCAAGATGTGTGATATGAGAAAAGGAAGACAGGCAGTGATAAATAGATCTGATGACACCAAGGCTTTAATAATGTTGATGGGGGGAAATATCATTTGTTTGAGCTGATTGCCTTGGGAGCAGAGGCTACAGCAAGTTCCCTTGGCAGGAGCTGAGCTGGCCTGCTGCTCTCAGAGAGCTGTGGCTGTTCAGGGCAGCAGTTTCCATCAGAGCACATCTGGATGTTCAGAGCACCAAGTCTGCATTAGAGCACATCTGGCTCGGCTCTGCAGTCTCCAGGTGGCCATGGCAGCTGACTTGGGCAGGAATGTCAGGAAAAGGGCAAGAAGTGCTGTCAGCTTAGAGCAGACACCCAGAGGAACAGGCATGGGCCCAGAGGCAGCCCTGTGTGAAAACAGAATTCCTGATCTCCAATTATTTAGCTCTCTGAGAGAGAAAAAAAAAAAAAAAAAAAAAAGGTGTGGAAGCAGAAAACAAAGATGCAAAGAGGAGCTTCACAGCAATAAACCACTCTCAGACAATATTTTGCTTTTATATTCCCCCTGCAATTCAGAGATGTCACAAACACCTCATTGAAATTACATCAAATGTAATGCTGTGATTTACTTCTGGCTTAACTCAAGGAAAATATTTACATTTCATGACAGAACTGAGTAAAGTCTTAATAGAAATTAATCTCTACAGAGATAATTATAAACCCTACTTGCTGTGTTTGGACTTTTAGGAAAGCATTTAAGGAAATAGACTGAACTTAGTGCTGGTGCAAAGTTGTTAATCCTGAATTCTGCTTTGTGCAGTAAAAATGGAATACTATAGGACTAATGTACTATAGGAGTACATTCCCTTTGGGAATTTGATTTGGTCCTGTGCCATTGAAAACTTTTCCAAATGTAACCAAAAGCAACAAAATATTTCAACATGGTTTTGTCACATTTTATCAGCCTTTAATGCTGTCCTGGGCAAGAGAGTTCCCTGTGTCCAACCCCTTCCAGTGCTCTTCCCTCTGCAAGAGCACCCAGGTCCTGCTCTGCAAACTCTCCTTGTACCAATAGATGGGGCAAACAGCTGTAAATACATTTCTACATAAGTGAATTTGAGTTCTAATCAAGTAGACTCTATATTATGGTTTCTAGGCTTTTGGACAAGATATTGTTTAATGCTATTATAATGTTGTTATGCAGTTATTATTTAAAATTCATTTTGTGTTCCTAATTCAGTAATTCAGTGCTTCAGACAGGTTACGGCTTTTTTCACACCACTACCACCACCACCCCTTTATTTTAGTTACCCACATTTGATAAATCAAATCATCACAATGTCCCTAATTTTCCCTTTTTATAAGGAAAGTGTAGCTCTGTGTCTGAAAATGTTGCAGCTGCTAAATGGCTGAAAGCTTGCCTCAGTCTATCAACAAGAAAATAATAATAGTTTTCCTTCTGAGCAGCCTAGGTGTTGAAACCATCTCCAGCTTCATTAAAGCATACCACGGAAATAATTTTCTAGTGGGAGATATAATGGATGTGTGAGGCATTTTTACAACATGCAGGAGGCTATAAATTTTTAGAGAGCTTTTATTATTATTTCTATGCTGTAAGTCACATTTTGCTGTATGTCATAAAGGTTTGAATACCAAGAATGCTTTGTAATTACTCAGAAAAAAAAAATTGACTCATTACATCTTAAATAACAAAAGAAGTGCAGTGCAGTGTTTGAGCAGGATGTTTACCAGTTCTACTTATTCCAATGGGCCTGGGCCAAGGGCAAACTGTTCTAAAGCTGTAGCTGTGTAAAGCATCCTTTGCTGTTTGAGTGCACACAAACAATAACAGAATTTGTCTGAAAGTGAGGGCTGATGGGATTCAAGGTGAAAGTGTCCTTTGTAAGGATGTGTTTTACATAGCAAGACATCCATCTTTTGTTTTGTTCTAAAAGCTCTGCACACACTTTTGCTTTGGCAACGTGGTCACTCCCTTTTCCTGCAGAAATATTTGCACATACGTGCAGTAGAGCAGCAAATAAAAAGTGTGTCCTCCTTAATAAGCATTAATTCCAGTATTATAACCCTCTTCTGAAATCAATTTTCTAACAGATAAAAACAGAGTATAATAGCTGCTGTGTCAAGTATTCAGGATAAGTGTGTGAGGACCCTGCATGCCCCAGGTCTCTCCGTGCCAGGGCTGCCCAGCTCTGAGGTTGGGCACGCTCCTGCCAGCAGTGGAAATGAGCCCCTGCCATGCTCCTGTGCCACGGGCAGGGCTCAGGCTCAGGCTCAGGCTCAGGCTCAGGCTCAGGCTCAGGCTCTGCCTGGCTCCTTTGGATCATCCCATGGAGCAGGTTTAGAGCTCTTCCCTGCTCAGTCTGCTCAGGGGGCTGAATGCAGAGCACACCACTGCAGAGTGGGTTTGCTGTCGTGTGGGGCAGGGACAGTAGAAGTGTGACACTGGTGAGAATGTCCTGGGGACTGAAGGGTGCTCCTGTGTAAAGCCATTCTCCTTGGAACACACTTGTGGGAATGGCACATGCTGATTTTCTGTCTCCAAGGTGTTTGTTTTCATCTTTGCACGGATGCCTGAATATGTTGGCTCTTGTTTTCAAGGTGCTGTTATCATTTTTTGAAGCTGAGAAGTAGTACTTTAAAAACAAAGTGAAATTTAAGAGCCAGATTGAAGCCTTCCTTACAAACCTGTTTGGAAAATAGGAGACAAACTACTTGTTTGTTAAAAGCAGTTTGTTATATCGTGTGTGTGACCCCTTATAATCCACCATCTGCAGTAAACATCCTTTCCAAACTCTCATTTCTTTGAAACAGACCTAAAATAAGTGTAGCAATATTTTTGAACAAGTTACTGCCTGTCACAGAAGTTCCAAGCCCAGCTGAAGAGGAGGATATGATGCTGCCAGGCCTTATATGTCAGAATAGGCTGTTGTAAATACACCACGAGATGATCTGTGTCTCACTTTAGGGTTTGGGAACAGCAGGAAGTTCCTTCTCTTCCAAAAATTAAACCACTGAGCCTTGAATTGTAGAAAAATGAAAATGAGCCCAGCCTTACACACTCTCAATGTGAGTTAGTACAAATGAGTCACAGAGAGCCTTATTTCACTTTCACATCTGAGGCTTTAAAACTGATTTTTTTTTTCCTGCTTTACAACAAAAAGAAAGAAAGGAAGGTATTTGTGTTGCAACATGTAAATTCCTGCCAGCCAAGGATGAGACAGTCTGATCAGCCAAGGATATTTGTCCAAATGTGAGTTGATTTTGCTTTATCTGCTGAGGAAAAAAGCACACTGGTTGCAAAGAAAAATGTAGTAATAGTAATTTTAAAAAAATAATTAAAGAATATTGTGTGTATACTCCTTACCCAAAATGAGACTTTATCAAAGAGATAAAGAGATATTTGATTAAAAAAATATGTAAATAGTTTTATGTCAGTGAAGTACAGATTTTCCAGGGAATGAGAGCTCACTCTAGGGTCAGCAGGTTTGCATGATGGGTCCTCAGATGCGATAGGATGTCACTCAACAGTTCCATGTTGCATATGAACCCTTTTCATCAGGTTAATGATTTTTATCTGGTTTTGTTAATTTGGTTTTGTTTTTTTTTTTTTTTACATTGCAGCATGTGGGAACCCATTGCATTCTCAGAATTGCAGGTATTTTTGCTGTTGGGTGTAGATTGGGACTATTTCAGCTGTAAATCAGAGAAAGCAAGGCTGCAATGATGGGTTTTTCTAATGGCCCTGCTGAGGAGTTTTTTTGGCAATAACAATGTATCTGCACACATCTGTATTGCTGTCTACTTAGGGCACAAAAAGCTATCATTACATGTGATGGAACATCAAACAACTATTTCATTAAGGGTCCTATTATGAGGAAGCACAGTGACATTAGAATACCAGCATGGTGTTACTATAGATACCTGATTTCTCTGTAACACTGGTGCTTTCATAAACTCACATGTAGCTGTCTGTGTTTTATCTATAAGTATAAATGTGTTTGTAGATACATTTCCCTCTCATTCAGGGAGGAAAATCTTTGCTTTTCAAGTATTTAGCACACTTTAGTTCATCGTTATCCAAAGGACACTACACAAGCTGAGTGTTGTAAATGTAAATGCCCAGGAGAATAACTTTATAATTCATCTTATCTAACAGGCAGCATATTTACTGAAGACTCAGATTTCTCTGGTCTGTTTTACACTTTTGCACTGTAATGTTTCCTTGTTGGAAGCAGGAGTTTGAGGGAGACCAGGTTTGGGTGTGATCACTTCAGCTGAGGCACAGAAAATTGTTTTAAATGTGCTGGAAAATGAAAAGTATGAGTAATTACCATTCTCTCCCTTAGTTGTGCTCAGACAATGTGTATTCAAAGCATTTCACAAACAGTAATTGGTTCTCACAATTTATGTGGCTTAGAGAAACATGGGAATAGTATTTTCCTGACCATGTGGTTAAAAAAAAAAGTGACAGGGACTGCATAATGTGCCTGAAAGGAGGTCGGGAGGGTCATGCAGTAAATCAGTGTGAGATGAGATGTTGAGCCCAATTTGTGTGCTGTTATCTCTGGATCTGCTGCCTCTGATCACCACTGGGATCAGCCATGCATCACTCCAGTGCTGCTCTGCATTTTCCACAGGGCTTGGTTTGGTCGTTGCTTTATGATAATGTTTTTAAGACTTGGTTGCATTTAGAGATAAAAGCACATCCCTCAGTACCAACATGCTACATATTGATATAAAAAAGTGCTGGCTTCAGTCAGGCAGTTGGATCTGACCTTACTCATTAACTCTGTAACAGGAAAAGAGAGGAGAATTTGTCCTCCAGCTAATGAGAAAGCCGTGGAGTCCAAATTGTCTCTGATTCAGTGCATACATTCTCTGGAACCTTGACTTTCATGTCTTTGAAGATTATTTGCTTTGTATTTCTGCTGATTTTTCTCTCCCCCCTCTCTTTCCCAAAAATTGTTATAAAAATGATGTGGCAATTTCTAATGTGAAATATCGTCCGTGTGCGGAGCCGATGTCTGCAGCGCGCAGAGATTTACGCTCTCTGCATCCCTCTGACCTTGAAGTCATTTTGTTCTCGTGCTGTCACTTGGAGTCTGCTCTGTGAGATGCTGAGCATCCCTGGCAAGCTCTCTCCACTTGAGCAGAGGCAGTGTTTTGCAGGATTAGCCCCCTCACTGAATCCTTCTCCTGAAAAATTCCACCAATAACTGCGTGCACAGGGGTAGGATCTTGGTCAGGAAACTTTCTCTGCTTCTCCACCTAAGCCATGGAAAGGAGCAGCTCTGTCACCAGTTCAAAGCAGCTCATTTTCTTTTGAACACAGCTTGATTGGGATGAATTCTGAGGTAGTTTTGTGCTGCAAGGAAAAACCATTTAGAGGTACAATTATTACCAAGCTCCTTGAGGAGACAAGGGGGATGAGTGTCCCTGTGTTCCAGTGCAGGACCCAATTGCAAGTTTGTTTTGCATTCAGAGGGTACATGGCAGAACAGAGAGAACTATGTTGTGTAATTCAGATCTTTATTCTTGCTTAGTTAAAAGTGTGACATTAAGGCAACCATGTCACCTTACTCTGATTCCCTTTCAGAAGAAAAGCAAGGCCTCAACAATTGCATACAACAGCTGTTCTTCATGGCCTGTACCTTACCCAAAGCCAGGCAAGAAAGGGAAGATCAAACTCCATCATACTTACATGTACAAAATGTAAATATTTTGTTTTTGATTAATCATACCTTTCTGTTCTGTATCACTGCTGAAACTTGAGGACCTGAAAAATGAGAAAGACAATATCAATTTGGATTATAGCTAAGATTAAATTCAAGGGGGGTCCTTACTGAGATTTAGTTATACTCCTCTCTAAATGCTACCATTTCACACAAAATTGGGTTCTCTTTGGATTAATATATTTGAAAATTAAGTTGATTTATAACCAATTTTCTCCTCATTTAAACAGCGACCTGCAAGTGTTTCTCCAGGGATCAACCAGGATCAGAGAAATTATGGGTTGTTTGAGTTGTTCACTGGAGCAGAATCCCTCACAAACATGTGCATATGGTGCTGGGTGCTTTAGGGATCACACTAATACGTTTACCTTGTTGTACATTTGTCTTCTCATCTTGAACTTGTATGTTCTCCTTACTAGGAATTAAAAAAAGAAAAAAGAGCAAACAAAAGCAACAAGATACTGCTAATTTGATGGCTGCAAAAATAATAATTCCTTCTTATTCAAGTCTGAGCATTGAAAGTGTAAAATGTGCTAATGCTGAGTGCATCTGTCAGGTGCCCTGGTCAGCTGCTTAAGGAGAGTTGGCAATTCCCCACTGCAAAATCAGAGGAAACTGGGCAGTTAAATTATCCTCCCTAAAGCTTTGAAATAATGAGAGATTTTTCTCTTTATCCAGTCAATGTTGAAATGCTGGCTGTATTCAGAAACCACAGCCATATGTCATCTGAGAGTGAGACAGAAAATAAGTGAAAATCCTGAATTGCTCTCTGAGCAGCAGAATTAATGGGCTGTGATTTCCTGAAGTTCAGTCTCCTTAAGACATTTCGGTCCCTCTGGTGTTTTTTATCTATTGATTGCCTTTACCCTGAACCCCCTGTGGAAATGCAAGGCCTGACTCTGCCCTGCAGAGCCCTCCTGTACACAGGCATCTTCCTGCACATGGAGCTGGGGGTCAGCCTCTTCTCCCAGGAAAAGAGGACTTGGTCTGAAGCTGCACCAGGAGAGGTTTAGGTTGGACATCAGGATGGATTTCCTCACAGAAAGGTGGAATGGGCTACCCAGGGATGTGGTGGAGTCACTGTCCCTGGAGGTGTTCAAGGAACACCTGGAGGTGGCTCTGAGTGCCATGGTCTGCTTGACAAGGGGGTGTTGGGTCACAGGTTGGACTCGAAGGTCCCAGAGGTGCTTTCCAACCTAGGTGCCTCTGATCCTGTGACCTTACTCAGTTTGTGTGCCCAGCACCCACAACCCACACCTTAGCGCTGTCGGGAAACGACGGCAGCGAAACGAGATTTAAAAACTTGTCAGTGTAATTCCTCAAATGATCTAATCAGTGCTGCTGCTCTCTAGTGCTATTGCTGTGTCTGCTGCAAGGTAATTCCCAGCCATAACTCAGCCAAGCTGCTCCCGCTCTGCCCCTTTCCCAGGGCTCTGCTGGATAATTGCTGCCGTACCGCGAGCACGCGGACGCTCGCTGTGCGCAATCACAGCGGGACCGGCGCTCGCTGCTCGGCCGCCTGGGGGGATAATGCATGCCCCAAAAAAAGGAGTTTAATGAAAATGTTTAGGATATCAAATTCAGCATCAGGGATGCTTAGGAAAGCACTTACCCACGGAGTAAGGGCAGCATAATGCGCTAAGCTGTTGTAGAGGTCAAGGTTTAGAATTCCTCCCCTAAGTTTCATGAAAAGTAAATTAAAAATAGCTATAAAAAGAAAAGTCATGAGGAAACAACACCAATTTCTTTTTGCTTGTTCCAAAGCTGTAAAAAGCTTGTTTTCATTATTGAATATGTTGTCTAATATAATGAAATGGTATCAAACATTGCAAAATGAGTCCACTGATTTGATAGTTATGAATTATCTAAACCTTCTACAAAATATTTATTTACCCTCCATGTAAATATTTCCACTGTAATCATAGGAAAGGTTATTCATGTCTCAAAAATCCCTGAAGGCACAGGGTGAGATTTCCCAGGCAATTCCCTAGGCTTGTTTCCCTACTCAAAAACTAAAATAAGGAGTCAGGTGTCCAGACGTCAGATCTGAGATCACAGGGAAGAATTTCATTGTCAGGTGCATGATTACATTTAATGTTAATAATCCTACACAAAACCTCTCTCTGGAACAAAGGGGGTTTTATTATCCCACTGTTGATCCATAAGGATCTGCTGCTCCTGCCACTTCTGGACCAAACTGTGCTATAAGAAACCTCTTTGGAGTAAAAAGAAGGGATTTAGAATCTCAACTAAAAAATCAATTATTGACATGAATTGCAGGTCAAGTGATTCACCAGTGCCTTCTGCTGTTTTTTATATCCATCTCTAATTATTTCAAGACATAAGAAAAGGAAATAGGGAATGACACTCTTTGTTTGTAGGAGGATTGAATTTATGAGTGAATTTAGGAAAGGATATGAGGTTCAGAGTTATTATTTGAAGAGAAAAGTTAGAAAATTAGAAAGAATGAAAACTGGCTGGATAGGGTTAAATTTAGTCTCAAAGTTAAATATTTAAACCTGAATGAGGTCAGGCTCATTAGGCTTTGAACAGGTCATCTCCTGCTTTCTGTGATGAGAACAGTGCTGTTCCCTGGTGCTCCAGGGGAAGAATGTGGGCAGAAAGAAACACAGAGACAATGAAATAACAGGGAGAAAGCAGGAATTGCTGCAGAATAATATTTCCAAATTTGAGAAGCTGCTGATACTCAGGTCAAGAGCCAGGGAAGAAGAAAAAAGGACTCAAAAGCCAAGAAAACTGAAGGCTTTATTTCAGGCCTCAAAGTTTGATTTCAGTATTTCTGATATTTTTTAAAAAACCCTTTTTTCCCCATGTGTGCAGAATTTCAAATGGCTGCTTTTGAAGGTCTAGTGCCTCTCATTCAATTCAAATTGCAGAGTCAGGCAAAATGTGCACACACCAAAAGAGGCATTTATTGAGGAGAGAGGCAGGGCAGGGACTCCTGAAGGAAGTCAGGAGACAGAGCTGGGACAGCACCAAGGCAGAGCCCCTGGTGAGGATGATGAACCCCTTCTCCAGCTCCCAGGGCATCACAGAGACCCAGCTAAAGCTTGGTCAGGACAGGCCCTTCAAATTCAGGGTTTCTGAGTCGTGGCCTTGTGGTCTGAGAACATCAAACCCTGTTTGCCATAAAATATGAACCATTTCCTGGAGATTTCCAGGAGGAGGTGGGGAGGCAGCAGCACTCCTCGCTCCACATCCCCCTTTGATGCATGCAAGGAATTGCAAAGGAAATGGTTGCATATGCTCTTTATGTTTTCTTTAAGAAAAATAAAGTTATATTAAAAAGAGGCTCTTAAAAGGAGATACCATCAATGCCTTTTTGACAACACTGTGGCCTGCAGTGCATTCCTGAGGAGGCAGGAAAAGGTAAAGCCAGGAAAAAGTGAGCTGGTTTATATGAGATAAAATTCGGCCCTAAGAATTGAGGTTTAAAAAGCTATTACTTTTGCAAGTTTCAGTGGAGCTTGGAGTATATTTATTTTAATTCCTTATCTCAAACACTACAAAAAGAGGAGAATTAAGGGGAGCCCTCCCAACCTGCAGTACTTCCATTTTCCATTCACTCTCGAGGCCTCTAGTTTCCTATTGACAGATGTTGGTTTTGCTAGAGTTCAGTCCTTTTTTTACCCTGTACAGATGTGATTTACTAGATCATAAATCAGTCACTACTTTTGGAATTTCAGCTAACAGATGTCCCCTTTAAAGATTTTAATATAAACACTGTTAACCCACAGATTCTTTTTGAGGAAATGCCAGTTGCATATAAGAATGCCAATTGGCAGGAATGTGAGTTGAACATTTGACATATTAATAGATTTCTTTTTCTGAGTGAAATCAATTTATTTTTTATGGAGAAGGCATGGATGCTTTAGTCCTCCATTAGAGACCCAGCTTGCTGTATCTGTTTGCTTGCAATGATGTCATTAACTAGAAAACAGATGCACTCATGAGCATCAGAAATCAATCATAGCTGCTGGCACTTTAATAAACAGCTGCCTTCTTAAATGGTTTGGAATAAACACTGATCATCACCAGCTCTTTCTGAAGGAAGAGCAGTAGGTTATAAAACTGCTGATTAGAGGAGGGGAAAACCTTGAAATTATAAACTTCAGTGGTTGAAAACCCCTGATTGAGTTATTTAAGACTGTCAAAAGATTTACAGAAGAAAATAATTGCAAGATATTGGCTGCTCTGTGCAATATCAGTCATATGACCGGAGGAATGGTGCCTGATATATTTTCATAAACTTTCTTCTTCAGAACTAGATTTTATGCATTAATAAGTAATTTATCAAACTTGAGCAAAGCAGAGCCTTATTACTTCCTTGTGCAGTTCAGAAGGAATTTGTTTAAAGAGACCAAATTCCTTTCCTTGCTCTCAGATGCAAACGAAGAGAAAATGTCTTACTCTCCCTCTGCTCAGGAGATGCTTCTGCTTTCAGGGTTTTTTTTCTACCTGTGCATGGGTCCAAGGATTTACCTTTGAGATAGCAGCTGCAATTCACAAAAGGTACCTGGGAAGAGGCAACCAAATATCAAACAGCAGCACAGTGCAATAGCACATCACATTTTTCATACAGCTCTCAGATTAGCTTCAACTCCACCTTGCTAAGTAGCTTATCATCAGAAGAGATGTAAGAATAATTCTACAGCAACTGCTTCATATGGCTTAGTGACAGAAAAAAGCAGAGATATGTTACAGTATAGGCTGCTGCTGCTGGTAATCTGCTTGTTCTGCTGGGTGTAACCTGCCCCTCTGCAGCTCCTGTGATTTTGCTGTTCACTGTATTGTGCAATCAGGGCATCATCTGGACCTGTTCCAGTGGCACTGGGCCCTGCTAGTGCAAGTCCTGGCATTGTGGCACAGAGTTCTTTGTACTTCTTGGTCACAGCACTGTAAAAATGTCTGCACAAGAGATTAGAGCTGAGGAAAGGTGTTTATCTGCAGCTGAGGTTGTGGCTGTGTGAGACACAGGGACAGGCCCCTCATGCAAGGCTTTGCACTTTGGGATTGTCATCTGTGGTTTTGGGGAACTCACACTGGTGATGATGGAGATAAAATGGCATTCAGGAAAGTCATCCTGGATCCTCTGGAGATTTCACTTGTCTCTCCCAGAGCACCTATAGAGAAAGGATCCATGCTGCACTCTGTTATGAAAAATAACTGCTCCAGAGTGCTCACAAAGGCTATTTGAAACCATATCCTTCCCTTCCAGACTGTGCAATATTTCACATTTAGGTCCTGTTTCCAAATGGCTCACAGAGGTCTATTGAATGGTTATTCACTGGAATCAACATCAGAACCCATCCTTTTCCCCCGGGGTCCTCATCTCTCTCAGCTCCCTGTCCCTGAGAATTCCACTGTGTCTCTTCCCTTGTTCTCTCTGAGCCACTTGGACTCTGCCAGAGGGACTTGTTCTCTCAGATCTTGTGTTCTGTAGTTCCTGGCAGCCAGGACAAGGGAAGAGTGAAGTCCTTAGCTTCTTGTTGCATTAGGCAAAGCCAGCACAGCTTGAATTACCAGAGATTTTTAGATGCCAAATTAATCAGAGTTTTTAATGGTCATATATAAACTGAGATTTAAGGGGATGACACTTGACAGAATAGGAGAAGATCTGAAAAAATGTTGCAAGGAGTGCTAATGCCATGTGTTAGTTCAAGCAGTACTCATAAAAAAGGAACCAAACAGAACAAAAACAACCAACCAGATATTAAGGCCCATGAATCTAACCTGTAGAAGGAATACCCCAGAAACATCTTCCCTCTCACCCCCTATTTCCCATGTTTCCTCTACTAAAGGAGCATTACCTGTGGCAATAAGACTTGTCTGGCTGCAGTAGAGCTGGGCTGTTCTCCTCCTGGGAAGTTATTCACACTTCCAGTGCTGCATGGGAAGAACCCTGGGACCTGCAGCTGCTTGATTTAGTGTGCAAATCTCATCCTTACATGTACACACACTGTAAATGTTATTTTGCCTGTAGTTAATTTTGTGGACAACATCAGGCAAACATTAACAAACTGAGCAAAAATTCCCCCCTGCAGGAGAAGAGCCTTACTCTGGGAATTCTGGCACAGCTCACTAATGCCCATGACAGCAGCTGTCATGCAGTGGATGACAAGCAAATGCTTTCCTTCGTTACTGAATATTTAACATTTTGAATCCCACTCCACCTTCCTGCTACAAACTGCCATGTGAATGCTTTGTCATTCTACTTGTGTCTGTGTAAGTGTTCAATGCCTGGCTGTGCTGTCTGTCCTGGTGGCCACTGTCCCCACTGCTGCCTGCTGTATGCCTCATTTACTCTCCAAGAACTTTGCAATATGTCTTGGAAATCCACTTAAGATCACAGAGCATAGTTTCTAGGTTTCATAGCTTCAATACAAAAGCAGTTTATGCTCCTGTGTTGCTGCTGCTTGGACCTTGATTCCCCCTAAAAGCAGCTCTCCAGGAAATGCACAGGGAGCTCATTGTGAGACCTGTTGCTGCTTGGCTGCCTGCTAGCACAGGAGAGGCAGTTTAGTACTTGCCCCAGATGAAAAATAATTTCAAAGGGCAGCTCCTCTTGCTGGCTCCTTCAGGTCTGCTTGTGAAAACCAAGGCTCTGAATTTCAGCTGGCTCAGAAGAGAACAGAACAAATGAACTGGTTTTTACCTTTGCCTTGTGCCCATGTTATGGGAATGCTGAGCTTGCTTTACTATTTCTGATTGTATCGTTTCTCCAGAATGGGATTTTTGCATTGTTAAGCTGAGTGGCATGGTCTAGAAAATTTCTGTGGCATATTTTTTAAAATAACTCTAGATTTAGGTCTTCCTTTGTGGTCTGGCTGTCAAAACTCAAAGGAGTTCACAAGGAAGTTCTGAAGTTCAGGGCCAGGCCTTATCTGTGTGTCGAAGCATCCATGGGAGGCAGAAGGGATTTTATGTTTGCTGTTGCTTTTGTGTTACAAACCTGCATTTAAACCTGACATCTAGCAAAAAAACAAGCATGTTTCCTATCCCTAGCCATAGAACTATTTTATGTTGGAATCAGTATAAATATCCCAATAATAAAATAAACATAACTTGCTGGTATTTTGGTCTGAGTAGGGCAGTGAGCTTCCCTGGATTTCACGGACAATGGAGACAAGATTGTGATGTGACTGAGGAACAAACCTCCTTTTTATGTAGTGAAGTTCAGAGCAGAATTCAGTTTCACAGAGACTTCTGTGCACAAGGAGAAGCCGGTGCACTCTGAAGCCAGCAGCGATGCTCTGGAGGCTTGGTGGCACTCACAGTTCCAGCTGCCACTGTGCCCTCTGCCACGGCCCCCACACAGCCCTGGCACTGAGCTGCTTCCAGAGAGGAGTGAGATGGAGAGGGATTGGCTACAGGGCAGTGCAGAGCACAATGGCTTTCCTTCACCCACTGCCCTTTTTCCATAACCTCCCTCAATGCCTTTGAAAACTTTTTAGTAAAGATCAGCCCAAAACTTCACATCTTTCAACCTTGGAGAGCCCATTCAAATTTCATGACTTCTAGCCTGCATAATAAGCCAGGCTGAATCCTTCTGCTCAAGAAAGCTTTGGAGCTGAACTCTCACCTTTTGACTCAGATATCTTCCCCTCTGTTTTTTTTTTATTTCATCAGTCAGCAGGGAAGGAATGGAGTATAGAAATCTGTAGAAGACAATCACCCCACATTTATCTGTGGTACATGGAGGTGTTTGTCAAGTTGACTAAACTAGGGAAGTTTCTGTCCTAATCCCACCCAGAAAGAAGCATTCCCTTTTATTGTCTCCCTTCTTATGCTGAACCTGCAATTCATTCCTGGTGGGTGTTTAGCATCATCCTGGGGTGTGCAAAACGTTTAATTACCCAATTACAGCCTCCAGTTGTTTCTCCCTTTTTCCAACATGTGTAAGTACCTGCATCACTCCTGAATTTTAAGCCATCTACCTGAGACAAAGAACTGGTAAAGGATGTATAGGTGAAAGATCAGCTCTGTTGTTACACAGTGCACCACTTTAATAAGGCTGCAGAGATAATTCACAGCAGGGAGTTCAACAGCCACAGGTGCCTGTTCCATTGAGTCACCAGCTGGGCAGGACATTTTAGCTCTGTTCAGTTTCTCTCACCTGCATCACCATGTTACAATACCCACATCAGCAGATAAATATCAGGCATGGCTAATTAATGTCTCTGAGGGGTTTCTATTGACAGGGAGACCACAGTGCATTTTGCACACCAGTTTACTTCAGATGAAACAGCTTGAAGTTTTTTTCATGTCAGATTTGCTTAACTTCCAGATATTTAATTATATAATTATAATATTTAATTATATTATATATATAATATTTAATTATATTAATTATACTATTTTAATATAGAATTTATTTCTCTATTAGTCTCAGTATTTAACTCCAGCCTTTTCCTTATCACATTAGAGCCACACATCAGTGGGTGGATGTGCTGATAAAAAGGTGCATGTCCTTTTGTGTTCCTGAGCCCAACATCATTGAGAAACGTGGCCAGAAACTCACAGCCCTGCGTGCACACCGAGTGTCACTCATTCCATTAATAAACATATTGCATGTGACTGGAAAGAGAGAGAATCCCAGAAATCAGGCCAAGGGCTCCACGTTATGAATATTGCAATTTCACTAGTCAGATCCAGGTCAAAAGTGGTCAATGCAAACATAAATCTATGCACCTGTCCACAGCATTCTGCTTCTATTCCAGCAGCAAGGAAAGCATTTTAGATGGGGCAATAAAAATTCCAGTCTAGGTATTTCTTCTGGGTTATGCTGCCCTGGATCACAGCAGCCAAACTCCCAAATTCCTGATCGTGGCTGAGAAGAGTTTGGACATGCTCTAATTTATGAACAAACCCAAAACTCACCATAATTAACTGCAAACCCCACTCCTCTAAATCAGTGAGAAATCATCAGAGATGTGTCTTTTTTGTATTCTTCCCACAGGAGAAAGTGGCACACTTGATATCAAAAGAGCACTTTAAACTTAGCAGGGTGGCTTTATTCACTCATTGTTCCTTTCCACAAGCCTGGCCCTCCAAAGTCAGCAATACTGGAGTTTTTAAATCCATTTATTTTCCTTTTTTCCCCATGCTTCTCTCCAACTTTGACTTTCTGGCTTTTCAGCCTGTCCCCACACTCTCCAGTGTGCAAACTGTGGACAGCAAGGCACCTGCTATCAAAGCAAACAGGTTCCCTCACTTCCCACTGTGATATTGGCTTTTTCTGGCTCCAAAGTTCCCAGTGGTTTTGGAGACAAGAACACACATCCTGCGCTCTGTGACTCATCTTCACAGTCTTGTCTGCTGTTCCAAAAGCCTTTTAAGATGCTTCCTCAAAATACTTTTCTAAAAGAAAAGGGAATTAATATCTAATGATCATGATGTGATTAAACACAGCAAATGTGCATAAATCCCCTGCTTTAAAGTACAGGAGGAGGAGGAGAGAAGGCTGGTTTGTGTCCTTTGTACTTACAGCCAAATTCTGGGCCAGGAGAGGGATTTTGGTGGGAGAATGGATTATCTCCCAGCTCCTTAGATCATCTGAAGCAGCTATTCACCTTTCAAACATGCACTTCTGGACTTAATTATACCTTATTTCAGCTTCACCTTTTGGCACTGATGTAAAGCAGGAGGCAGAATTTACTGCTGCTGGAGCTTATTCCCGTGACTGCTAATGCTCACAAGGGATAGCAGTGCAAAATATGAGCTGGGACTCTGCTGGGGTGTGAACCAGCAGCAGTTTAGTGAAGTCACCAGAGGTGGGAGAGTTTGTCTCTGCACAAGGGCTGCTCCATTAGGCCATTTCATGATTGCAAGTTAATGAGCTCAGAATCCTAAACAGAACTGCATCAACAACAATGGGATCATCAGGGAGAGCCATCCTGACCTGGGAGAGGCACAGCTCAGTGGGGGAGGAGAGAGGACACAGCCTTGATTTAGGGTGGTAGCAGAAAAAAACCCCTTGGAACAACCAAAACTTTCACTGCAGGCCCTGAAATTTGGCAAATGGGACTCGAGGGTTGCTTTTTGCCCCCTGTATGTAGAATATTTAAGCTGGAAGCAGGAGAAGCAGAGTCTTGGCTGGTAGCTAACCTAACTGAACACTGCTGTGGCATTACAGATTTGATTTTCATGAATGACTGACATTTTTGTTTGCAAACAGTGGCTTGAAATGTATTTTGACAGGGCAAACATTGCTCAGCCTCACTCACTGCAAGTCTGTCTGTGTCAGACACTCACACACTCCATGCTCACTGGACTGTGCTTGTAACTCCCTGTGACTTTACAGTTCTCAACAGAGTAACTTGGGGAGATTTATTTTTCCTCCTCTCTCCCCCAAAGTATACCATTTTCACAGAGACCCCAAGGACCTAAACACCCCAAAACCCCAAGAACCCCTTCAGGCTGAAAATGCCAGCCTAAATCCCAAGTCCTTCCCAGGTGGAATACTCCAAAGAAGTGAAGTCTCAGCCAGCACTTCTTACTCTTACACACCTGCAGCTCATTTTCTCACAGGAACTGCTCACCACAAATAGCACAGAGAATGTAATTACATGTAACTTTTTCTATTATTTTTCTATTAAGGGATTTCTTAATGCAAAAAAAATTCCACTTTTTTTAATAAGGAATGAACACAGAGATGTCTCAGCATTGAGAGGGTTTTAATTAGAAATGCTACCTGTAAGTACATCTAAACAGTTGGTAGCAGCCATGGAACACTTCTAATTATAATCATCATTTTGTTTTTCTCTCAGGTAGCTTAGCTCATTAATTACTTTTAAAAAAATCAAGTCTAGCATTCAATTCTACTGTGCAATATAAAATTCAAATTAGACTGATATCACTACCAAAATATTATAAGCTGATTTATATTAATGGTATTCCATACACATAAATAGCAGTAAGTTATTGTCTATAAATAAATTGGATATAGTAGTCCAAACCTTTGGATTCAGAGTTGACCTGTGTATAGGAAGTCATTGTATTAAAGAAGTATTTGTATTATGTATATTTTTGGGGTTTGACCTGTTTTATAACTTATTCCCATTCCAGATAGTGTGGGGCAGGATAAATTTCCTCAGCACAGTGAGTTTAGGCCATGACAAGCAGTCCAGGACTCCTTCCAGTCCTTGTGGTACCATCCACCATGGACAGTCTCTGTGGTGACGGACTTGAATTCCAAAATTGTGATGACTAAAGGAGGTGCAAATTCAGACTGCTAAAATGCAGCTCCCACATTTCTCATTTACTTTGCTCCTTTATGTCCACTTGACTTAAATGAGGTCACAACAGAAAGCTGCTTCCAGTAAGACTCACACAAAACCTGCTTTCAGAAAGACCCGAGGTGCTCACAAAGATGTGCTCAAAAATGGGAGTGTTTACAGCTTCCCACCACTCTGCTCACTTTTAGCTGTCCCTGAGCCAGCACACTCATGGTGGAGCCTTTGCCTTGGGTTGCTTTTGGAGGATTTTGATACGTGTGGGGATGTGAGGTGAGGCTTTCCTTCCTCGGAGGCACCACAGAACCACAGCTGAGGGTTTCGTGGGAAGGAGAGTAGTGATGTGAAGGAGCCAAACCTCCCTTCTAAGGGTGATGTGCTGTCTCTCCTTTTTGCTGTGCTATATTCAGTCCAGCCCTCATGTAAATAAATGTGTTATCAGGATGTCTCTTCCATGAACCCATTATCTTTACACAGAGCATCTTTGCTTTCAAGTTCAATATTTTCAGAAAGCTCTGCTCCTTCTGGCACTGTGCTCAAGTTCCCTTAGTCCCATGAAGAAAACTAACCATGAAAAGTCACTCTACTTCCAGTGACTGCACTGGAATAATTTTGTGCCTTCAAGTTTTTCTTAAAGGAGAAAGGAATGCAGCACCCTCAGCCCAGCTTCAGCTGTGCAGCCTTTTCTCCAGCTTGGTAAATGTTTACCCTCTCATTTGTTCAACAACAGCTTATTTTCACACTGTAAACAAAGGCCTTGTGTTTAACAGCATTAATTTGACAGTGCACAGTGTTGGCAGCATCCCACTACTACGTGGAGGTGCTTGGTAAGAGGTGTGTTGAGCAGCAAAGCTGGATGAAGCACGAGAAGAAAGATGCAGCAGGAACAACATCCTTTGACTCTCTGGGTGGATGCAGGTCAGAACTCAGGCTCAGAGTCCTCTGGCTGTTTGCAAACCTCAGTGCATCACAAACAGGGCATGAGCTGAGCACATCTGAGCACTGAAGAGCCCGGAAGGAGCACTTGGCTCTTTGGGATTTCTGTTCTGACTTATAAGTAATGGGACAACTGGAAGAATTTGGTTTTCCTAAGCACAAAACTCAAAGCACCAATTTGGTTTGGTTTACCTGAATAAACTCTTACATAGAATGCTACAGAGATGCCTGCATTTTGTGAGTTTACCATACTGCTCCTCAATTTCAGTCTTAAACTAAGCCACTGTGGAGTCAGAAGCCTCTCACTGAACCCACGGCTTACTTATTTCAGTCACATTCAGCTGGCATCAATGTTCTTGGAAATCCAGAAGAATTTATGTGGGAGATGCAGTGCTTGCTCTTGAATAAACCAGGATAAGAATTACGACTCAGGCTGGAATGTAACGAGAAATGAGGTCTCAGGCTTAGAGTGAGAATGTTCTGAGCTATTTTCTGTTCTCAAGTGCTTGAAATAAGTATCACATTAGAGAGGCGAAGTTATTATTGTAAACTTCTTCCAATTCAGTGTATATAATAGAGATGTCACGGAGCAGATAAACTGTATTTAATTTTATGTTTGAGTTCTGGGTGTTTGCTGCTGTCTCAGGGAGAGGGAGCAGAAGGCTGTTTCTCAAGTCCTTTAGTTTTTAAAAATGTCAGAATTTGATGCAGTGCTGTAGAGTATGCACAATCTTTTCTCTCTGTGATCCAGAAATGATTGCGTTGTGAAATGCAGAAAGCTTAGGAGCTTCAGAATAACTGGAGGTAGTTTAAGTATGAAGTACTGGAGTGTGTTGTGTCTTAGAGGATTTTACACTGGATTTTATCTGCAACAACGACGACGTGGAGCAGTCCTGTCCTTCGCTTGCAAATCGCGCACGGGGCCGAGGAGCTGGATGGCACCCAAAGGGAGCCCCTGCTCACTTTCTCCTTCCCTCCCCAGCCCTCAGTGAGGCTGCAAAAGCAGCTGCTGAAGGCAGTGTCTGGTGGCAGCCAGAAGCAGCTCCTGTGCTCGGCAGTGCCCGCCGTGTGTGCGCTCCTCTGGCTTCTGCGGGAGGCTCCGGAGCCCCACGGCTGGCCCCAGTGAGGGGCTTTCCAGGGCTCTGCAGGTCTGGGATTTGGTAATTAGAGAAACAGGGGGCTCTGTCTGGTTCTCCTGCAACACAAAGTTCAACAGTTCCAGGTGCATCAACAGCTGAAGTGCCTTTTGATGTTAATAAGAGTTTTGTGATAGGCATGAGTGCTCTGAGGGTTTTTTGGTTTTACGGACAGCTCCTCTCAGAAGTCTGAAAGACTGTGGGGTTTTATGATGAATATTAATTTGATTATGTGCCAGTGGGGCTTAGCACAGCCCCAGCATATGTTGTTCTTCCTGGGGCTTACATTGGGCAGGAATGTCAGAAGGTATTCATGCAGCACATGCTGTGTCCTGGCAATGGCCAGCTGACCTGAACTGGGACCGTGTGTGAGTTGTGCTGGAGCAAAACTGCAGGACTGAATTGACTTTGAGTTGTCATTCCCCCTGAATTGCTCAAACCCTCCCACCCCACTCCCAAAATACAGTTAAATGATTACAATGACTGCCTAGACACAGCTGTTAATAAAATGTTAATGAAATCAGATTAAGTCAGACCCATTATAGTTTAAACATTAATATTCCCCTATTGAAACTCTGGTACAAAGCTGAGGATTCCAGATGTCCTCCAGGGAGAGGCTGGGGTAAAGCTGAAACCTACACACCATGGAAATCAACCTACAAAAGGATGTGTAAGATCTGATAGCTGCAGTTTGCTCTGCACTGATCTCTTCATGCTTGAAACAGTTTCTGGAAGGTAAAAACCCCACACACCATGGCATATTCTGAAAGAGAGAACTGAATCATTGTATTAAGGCCCTGATTGTCTATTTGCATTCCACACCAGCTGCTCTGAAAGGACATTGTTGGAGATATTTGGGACTTTAGCTATGAAGGAGGAGAGGCACCCAAATTGTCTGCTCTGCACCCATGAGGGCTCTCAGTGCTGCTGCTCCCTCCTTTCTGCCTCTTGCTCTCTGTTGGTGCTGGACCCATAACAGGGAAATTACATGAAGTTTTTTCCTGTATCTGCATTGACATGTTCCTTTATCTGGCTTGGAAGCTGTGGCCAGTCTCTGGCCTGGAGGGAGCTCTGCTGCTGCCTTCAGCTGGGACACACTGCTGGTGGTGGAGCCAGGGATGTGCCCCCTCCTGCAGGTGTGACTGTGGTGGGGCTTGGGGAGGACAGGATTAGCCAGGGATTGCTCCTGGTGAGGATCAGCTCCTCTCCTTTCTCTCCAGAGGGCAGGACACATGGCAAGCACTGCCACTGATATATTTATGGATTATCTTACTTGGGGGGGTTTTCTGGGATGGTCTTGGCACCCTTAGAGACTGCTGTGACTGAATCACAGCCCTGTGGGATTTGTGTTGAGCTCCTGGAAATGCACTAATCTCTGGCTGGGGTATCAGGCAGGAACCTTCAGTCATTGATGCACCTGTAACCTGTCTGTCCCCTGTTTGTCACTGCTCCTCCTCAGAGCACAGATCCATTTCAGCCTGACTACCCAGGACAAGCACTGTGGCCACTCCATCATTTTTATTGCTCTCTTCAGTAGTGTCTCTAGTTTATCAAAGTACCTTCTATAGAGAAGAGCCCTAAAATATATATATGCACTACATCAACCTTGAGCTGGGTTTGGGTAAGTGGGAATTAATCACCCCTGTGGACTCACCCCCTTCCCTCAGCTGCTGGACACCTTCTGCTGGGTGCTAATGCTCCCACTTCCTCTGAGGAAAAAGTTCTCAACACACAACATTTGGTTTCCTGTGTCTAGAATTTAAATACCATGTGCTTCATATGTGGAAGGATTGTGCTGCTCACTCATTTTCAGTGTTTCCAATACTTCCCTCCTGTTACAGTACTTTCCTCTGATTTTTTCCCCTCTGATTGACATCCTTAATTTTTTATCTTTGTTTGTAGAATTTAGTTTCCATTCTTTTTTTCATTTCCCTAGAAAAAAACTAAAATAGGATTTTCCCTTGATTTCTACCCATAATTTAAAATTTATTTCCTGTGGCCTTATTATCTATTCTCCATTGTAAGAGTGGCAAATTCCAGAGTGTACCAAATTACTCTCTGTAGATAAACCCCAGTTTGACTGGGGCAGTAGTGGCTAAGGTACTGCACCATGAATGTGGTTATTGCTTTCATCAGCTGTGTTTTCAAACACAACAAACAGAAACATGTCAGACTGTAGGTAAGCCTCAGAAAGGTGAGCAGGGTGTGATTCATCACCACCACATCACAAAGGTTATCTGAGCAAAAAGCAAAAAGCCTCAACCTCTTTCTGCCAGAAAAGAGCAAAACCAGAATCAGTTCTTTGCTGAGTGTGACCAGGAGTTTGTGTCACTTACCTGCATTATGGGCATTCATTGTTGTAACTCTTCTAAGGGTGTTTGACTACTTCTTGTTCCAAACATATAGCAGCAATTCAATATGCATCTAATTCCTTTAAAGGAAGAAGAGACCTAAATTTCCATCCCACAGATCCAGAGCCAGAGCCTCCTGCCCGTGCATGGGCAGGGCACAAACCCCTCCCTCGCCTCTGTGAGATGAGCACACACCTGCACCCTGAGGCTGATGGCAGGAGCTGCAGCCCTCCTGATCAGAGAGCACACATCTGGAAACCAAAATTCTGCACTTACCATCTCCACTACCTGTATCCTTCCCCCAAAAATCAGCTGTAGTAACCCAGAAACCAGAGGAGGAAAGCAGCCCCAGCATCAGGTAAACCAGGAAACTATCAATAAAAGCACAGAGCTGTAGTACTCTGGCTTTAGTGCTGCATCAATAAATTATTTGATCTAAGGTACCACAATGATATATAGAATATCACATCAACAACAACTGAGTCTGGTAATCTCTGGAACTGACTTTGATCACTGCTGCCTGGCAGAGCTGGGGCTCACTGGATTGATTAATTCATTTCTAGGATGGTTATGGCTTCACTTCTCTAATTCTTTCTGACTTTTAATTTGTAGAGAAAAAAAATTACTTAAATTTTACTTAAATTTACTTACTTTAATCCTTTAAATTTACTTAATCCAGTCCTGAAGATACTCCTTTTAGGATGGGCCTTTATCAGGCTATTCCACTTTATGTCACTAAATAGGATGATTGGGAAACAAAACAGCAAGGCATAAATTTTTCCTGGTTCTTTGACAACTCATGTTGCATTCATCTGTGCTTAAACACAGCTCAGAACCATAACTTTGACTGGGAGATGTGAGAATATTATCAGGGAATGATTCATAGCATTGGATATCACCCTCCTCTTGCACAACATCTTCTCTGTTACACTGTTTAGTTTGGGCTTTTTCATTTGTCCCATTAATGTGAGTTGTGAGCAGAGCTCCAGAGGCAATGCATTGCATGCAGGAGTTGTTATAGAACATTAAGTCCATCTCATAATTAAATGCTCTATCTGTTTTCTTGTAAACAATAAGACTATAAAAGAGGTAATAGAAAAAAATGATATCCCGAGTGTAATGGCTTATACAAAATATGGCCAAAAGAGCTCAGTGTTACAGCCTGCTGGAAGTGCCAAGTCCTCTGGCTTTGTCCTTAACCCAGTGCAGAGAAGTGACTCTCCCCCATGGGCTTTTGAGCACAGCAGATCGTCTCTTCATGGGTTCTGAGCACTGCATGGCAAGGATTCCCCAGCTCATGGAGGAAAAAATACATTTTTCTGGGTCCAAAAGTGCTTTAAAAAG
>JAYDZK010000070.1:10530254-10548143 GCA_034509185.1 Euphonia xanthogaster | reverse complement strand
GTGTGTATCTTCTCCCTTGGTCTCTCCACCCCCCTGCTAGGCTTGCTCCCTAGTTAACACAGGGCAAGTGTCACCTGGCCACACATGGGACCTCAAGATGGGAGGTTTTGTAATCGATTAAAAAAACTCGACCTGAATTCGCATTTGACTTTTCCTTATGTTTAATTAAGTCTAATTAAACAATGCAGACATCTTCCTGTCACCTGTGGTGTGATCATGTTAAATATTTAATGCTTGTGAAGGATTAGGCTGCACATCTAATCTATATCTAGCAATCTGTTCTCTCTCTGGAGTATTTTTTTATTTAGTTCTGCTTTTGTATAATGAGTTGCCTTTCAAAGGAAACTGTTAAATACTTTGGTGGGAAGGGGATGTGTCATGCTGCACTGTGTGCAGGAGAATTTTGCCAAGCAGGCACAGAGTGTGGGGGCTGCAGTGCCCTGCCCAGGGGCTGTAGCAGGGACAGCCCACTCTGCCTTCCTGGAGGAGAAGGCATCAAAATTCAACCTTTCTGTTTGTTTAGGAGCTTCAGAACATCCCTCTTCCCCAGCAGAGCCAAATGATTAAGGACTCTGAAACCCCCAACACAGGGTTCACATTGAAAATATCCCTTGCAGCGTGCACACATTTCAAGGTTGCACATTTCTTAGACTTGTTTTCCCAAGGGGCTGTCAACTGTGTAATAGAAAAATGTATTTGTACATCTCTTCCCTCCTGAGCACCTCCCCATTCCTTCCTAATCTTTGCACTGCCTCTGAAACACAGGCATGCATCTGTTTATATCTGCTCACCTCTTGGGATGGACCCCTTCAAAGGAGAGGCCAAGGATGTGTTTCTGGGAGCAATTGCTTTAAGAAATGGGTATTTGCATCTGGTCACAATAATTGTTCTCTCTAACAAAACCAGTGGAAAAAAAATCAGCTATTCATCAAAAATGGGTTAAATGTATTCCTATTCATGCTATAAAAGGCACATAAAATACTTCTCTGGCAGTTTATTTGCATTAGCCATTACTTGCATCTGAGGACAAAAGACAAATTCACATAATTATTTTTCAATTGGTTGGGTCTGTGTCTGTGTAATCATTTTTTCACAGTGTATGAAACCCTTTTTCAATAGACCATAACAGTAATAGCTATTTCTTATTTACAACTGGAGGAGAAGATCCAGCTACCAGATTTTATTATGCAGAGTGAACTTTTCAAAATTAAATTAGCAGAGCTAACGTGGTGGACCATAGTAAACTAATTAGTTGTTAGACTGTTGGCAGAGATAGTATCAACTCTTTCAGACTTCCTAACAAACATCCTCAAAAATTACGAGCAAAGGGTTTCTATTGCAGTTTGGTTAAGCATGAAAATATTCATTCTCTTTAGTCAGAGCAAGAAGGTGATGGCAGGAGAAGCAGCTCAGGGGCAGAGCCAGGCAGGAAATGGCCCCAAACCCCCTGATCAAAAGCAAAGCCCAGTCAGATGGATGAGAGCTTTTCATTGCCACAGTTTAAGTGGCTTGAACATTGGTATCTTTATGATCTCTGGAAAAACCCACAGGCTTTGATCTACAAAAGCAGTCCAAGGTCCGGGGGGCTTGTGGAGCAGAGCTCAGTGGGGTAACCCGGGCCAGACAGGAGAGCTCAGGGAGGTGAGCACACCCACCCATCTGCTGTGGGGCTGTGCCTCCAGCAGCACCTTCCTGGCACCTGTGGGAGCCTTGATCCCCTCTGGCCCCCAGCCTGCCTGGCTGCCCAGGAGCAGCTCTGCACTCATGTCAAATTAAAAGGGTGTTCATTGTGAAATCCACGCCACATCCTATTAAAAGTGCTCTGTCATTGAAAGGAGAAGGTGGAGGCTTCTTAAGCTGGGGTTTTGTTGCCCTCTAGTGAATGAGGTCAGCATTATGCATGGGAAATTATTTTGATCACTGCATAATTAATGCCTTCTGAATTGGTACAAAAGTGCAGCCAAATTGCATCCTGTTCCCACTTGAATTAGTTAACCTACAGATACTGTTTCCTACAATGTGTTGCTTCCTTGCCTGAGCCTCCTTTTTATTTTTTTTATTCCTGCAATGAGAATGCACGACTGTGTGGGTATCATGATAAGGCAAGGAAGCCAGAGACAAGGAACAGATCAACTAAATAGATCTGCAGCACAGTAGCTTTAATACGTTGGTATATACTTAATATGTCTCCTGAAAAGAATGTCTAATTATACTGTCATGGCAAAAAATGCATTTTCAATAGTGATAAATTATGCCATCATTTACTTTCCGAGAACATGCTGAGATTTATAAAAGATTACTGCAAAATTATCATGCCAGGATATAAAAAGGAAAAGCCAAACTCAGTCATCATTGGCATCAGGAAAGAAAGAATGGGGAGAAAACCCCTTTCATTAGTGAAATAGAGAGTAGAACTGATAAATGTTATGCAGAATGAAAATATTCTGCTATGGAATGAAATTCAGCCTCACAGTGCTCTTTTTTTCTGACTGTCTTACCTACTTGAGACTATTTTGGGGCTTGGATGAGAAGGTTGTCCCAATCCTGTGTATAGTTGGCAGGCACAGGGCCTAATTTTTCAATGACTACAACTTGACAGTTTTGCCTATCTGGTATAAAACCAAGAGGAATTGAAGGAGTATCAGGCTCCAGAACAGCACATTAGAAAATATGAACTTATTTCATGTGGTTTTTGCTCCAAGAGCCCCCAGCTGAGCTGGGCTGGAGTGCACAGCAGAGGCAGCAGCGCCAGGACAGACCCCAGTGCTCCCTGTGCTGCTGGGCGTGACAGAATTGCCTGCAGAGCAGCTCAGGGACATTCTGTTAACCACAGCTGGGCTAGTCAGGCACATTCCTCAGCTGGGATTGTCCTACACAGCATGTTCCATACCTACAGCACCCAGCACTGAATGGCTTTTTAACTTTCTAGCTCTACTTTAGCTGCTGCAAGACATTTTCTTCCTAACAGGCATGATTGGCAGCTGCTTTCATTAGTCCAAGTTAGCAAATACAAATCAATCTCTTGTTCCCAGCAAACTCTTAATTTTTTAGGAAGTCTTTCCCTCTAGCCATCAGCAAGTACTTTTGGCCATAGGAAAATTAACAGCTTTGGTGTATTTTATAAAGACATTTACATGCATTTCCTTCATGTTTTACACTTGTTCCTTAGCATTTTTTCTCACATGGTGAAATTTTGGTAAATATTGCTGCCTTCCTCTCTGAGTCTGCACACTCAGTGGAAAACACTATAAATAGAGAGGGTTCCACTGGAAAGTACAATTTGCTGTTTCTAAAATTCAACATTATGCTTATGCTTAAATTTAAAAATATTGCTGCAAGTTCTGCAGTGAGGGTTGAAAGTGTTTCCTGAATACGTGGTAACTACTTCAGGGGCTGGTTGCTGTTGTTGTTGTGGCAGGAAGAATAAATCCACAGTTATTGTTTTGCTTTTCTTTCTCTCTCTCTTTATGAAATACAGAGGTGATAATTGCTTGGTTTTGTTCTCAGCTGGCACTAAATGATAACTTTTCTTCTCATTAGACATGTAAACCACAGACAGACTTGCTCAGCTTCTCCATTTTCATCAGATAAAATCTCAGCTGATTTTAGTCTCTTTAAAATGAAGGCTACATTTGGTCCCAATAAGCATATTAAGTTTGTTTATTTTTTTTTTCATTTGAATCCCATTAATAACATTTTCTTTTGATGAAAAAGGCATTTTAAGGGAGGGGAGCCATGATGTGACCTGCCAGTCACTGAAGCTCTCCACTGCTGTATGCCATGAGGTGAGAGCCCATCTATGACTGCAAAATTAGACGACATCCTCACGCTTCTAATTTTAAAATTTCTGGCCAATCCTAGCTTGAAAGCATAAAGCAATCTGCCTGCTTCCACACTCATTAATCTTCACTTTCAGTTTATTTAAAAACGAATCTTCATTTTCTTTATATTTACTGAATCGTATTTATTAAATCGAATACAATTTATGCAGAACAAATCTTAGCTGTAGAACAAAACGACCTCCTGAGCTCAAAGTCTGCAAGAAGAAAAGGAGAACAGTTGTGCTAATAAGATCTGGCTTCACTTAGAACACTCCTGCAACATGAATCACTGGGAAAAAAAGCCTCATTTCTATGACTGAGTGGTCTGAAAACAGAACATTACCAACCAAGGAGAGGTAAATTTTGCATGTGTGATTGTTCACAATTGGCTTTGATGCAATGAGTAATTAAGGGTGTTGTGTCTCACCAGGTTATTCCAACCTTTCTTTTCAAAAATGTCACCTCGCCCTCAGTGAGGTGTGCCCTGAGTGCTGCAGAGCTCTGTGGAGTTTGGGTGTCCTACAAATAATTCCCCATCTTTGGCTGCTGGGAATGACAGAGGAAAGGCCTGGGCTTCTTGAATCCCTTCAGACAGGGTGGTCCTGAGCCAGGCTGTGTCTTTCCATCAGGGGTCCCTGCAGCCTGTTGGGATTTTGGCACTGGGAGCCCAGGGAGGCAGATCTGATCTGATCTGATCTGATGGCTCAGAGGAACATTTTCTGCTGGGTTCCTCCTTAGAAAGCCACATGCTGACATTGTAAAAGTTGATGCAAAATCCTTTTAAGTTGATGGAGATTCAAGATTAACTCAGGGAGTCAAAAAGTCAAGCAAAGCATTTGATTTCAACAGTAGGTACAGATTTGAGAGAGAGAATATCTTTGGAGCTTTCCTGGGCTAGTGGCATTGCTCTGAGCTGAGCCAGTGCAATTTGGAGGCAAAATCTTGCCCAAGAATTGATTACTTTGACTGAAAGCAATATCTGGATTTTCACAAACAACCCCCTGATTGAGGATGCTTTCTTAGGGAGGTTATGGGGGAAATGGACAGTGGTAAAAAAAAAAGAATAACAATTGAACATTTATTTTATTTTTTTTTTTAAGAATAAAGGGCAGAAAGAATTACCTCTTGCTGTAATAGTCACAGATTTTCTCAGTCATGAGAAAATCTCCAGTTAGATTCTTTAGAAACTGTATTTGCACAAATACAGAAAATGGATGTTTGCTGTCATCTCTTCAAACCTCCAATGTTTGCTTCATTAAACTCCATGCAAAATGTTGGTTCATGAGTGGGTCCTTTCCTTTCTGCAATATTTTCCAGTCCTCTTTTCTGTTTGTTCTTCCTTCTTATTAGTGATTCTGAGGATATTTTGTACCTTGTGCACATTTTTTCTTATTAAAAATGTAGAAGTAAATATTGCTCTTAGGGGTTTTGGAGTAAATCCAGAATTAACGTAATGCTGTCATGGAGCTTCCTTCATTTTTGTAGTGCTGTATATCAGTGCTCTGAGCCAGAGTCCCTGCATAACATAAAATTTAAACTCTACTCAACAAAAATATTTCAGCGAAATGTTTTTCCATTTTTTCTCATTAATCAAAATAACATGTTTCACAGAAAAACAAGCCCTGATCGCTCTCTTTGTGAAAAACTGAAAGTGGATTATCTTGTTAGAAAAGGTAAATCTCTGGAACCTGAATGACACATGTCAACTACCCACAAATCAGATTTTCATTCCCAATAAACTTATTTTCTGGTTTTGTTTTGTTTAATTATAAAAACCTAAAGCCTGTCAAAATCTCAGAATGACACATACAACAGAAAATCAGATTGCTGCCCACCTCTATTAGTTTCTATAATAGTCTTCAACTACTAGGAGGAAAAATGAAGCATTAGGAACAAAACTGTTTCGATGACAAGATGCATCTGAACTTCTTATTTTCTGACAAATAAGAGGAATAATTTTACATTTCTCTTGCTGCTTTCCAGTTTTCTGACAGTTATTTCTCTGCCTTCTTCAGTGCCAACAGAAATGAAAATATAAACCTCCATTTCCAAGCTGCAAATCCTCCTCTGTGGCTGTGGGGCTGTGCACACACACGCTGGGTACATTTTTTTTATTTTTTTTTTTGTCTGGTGCCAATTAAAACACACATATACCAAGGCTTGTGTTTTCATCTGACCGTGCCTTGATGTTTATTTATAATAAGGTGTGCATTTCTGGGAGCCCTTTTTTCTCCCTCAGAGATTGGTGTGTGTCTCACTTGACAGATAAGGGTGGCATTGACTCAAGTAGGATCATCAAAACCAACACACTTTGACAGAGCAGGCTTCATAAATAATGTGCATCAGTTTTTACTCTGTCAGTGTAAATGCATCTCCTCCACTACTGGTTTCTACTTGTTTTATCCAGAATGCCTAAGAATAATGAATAAATCATGGTCCTGTATACATGTATGTATGCATATGTATGTGTATATATTTATACATAATTCATGCCATAAATATCTATTTTGGTCTGGCAAGGAGGTCACATATAAGAGTGGAGGTGTGTTAAGACACTGTACCTAAAGTATTAATCTAGTTTCAGATGCTGCAGATTATTTCATTTAACAGGAGAAACAGATGAATGCAGCTCATCTTGATGCAGTCTTTTTTCTCTTTTTTTTTACCCCACAAAGAACACGCAGCGCTTGTGATCCCCAGTGGAAAGTTCTTTTGCTTATCACTCCTGGCTGTTTCCAGTCATTAATTGGCCCCAAATTGCTCATTAAGTTTTTCTGAGCCTGCCAGTTCTCCTAAGCTGTATGTGGTGCTTCCTTCTGCCTCCTCTCTTTGGTTCTCTTGTCACATAAATCTTCATAAGCAAGAGTCATTGCCTTTCCTTCCTCTCCTTTAAAGGACAGGTACAAGTCAGAGTCTTGGGTTTGTTTTGAGTTTTTGGCTCCACACAGAAACACAAATTGTTGACATAGTCGCTTTTGTTTATAAAATATATTTGAAGAACATAAACAAAAGAAGAGACATATTTTGCTTGGAACTCCATTTATTGGGCAGATTTTACACCATCTTACTGCAGTGATATTTAACCTGTTTGTGACTTAGAACACAAAATTGACAACTTCAGCACACAATTTAGTCTCTCCAGGTACCACATGGCCTTCAGCCTGTTCCATCTTTATTTTTTCCACAGGATAAAAGACACTCTTTGTTTTCTAAATCACTGTGCAAGTCCCCATTGCTCATTTGCAAACTATAATTTACCCAGTGCTGCAACACTTCGGTACTGAAGCACCTGGAAAACAAAAGAGCTGCACAGAAAATGTGCAATAATGCCTGCAAACTAGCCCCCAGGACTGTGGGGTACAGAGCCCATTTTTCTCTGTCATTTGCAGAATAAAAGAAGATAATTTAGACCTCACTGATGTATAATTAGTACCCAAGGAGTAATATCTTCATTGGACAAGAAGGAAGGAATGGAGAAGGGTCCTCAGGAGAAAGGTCTCTGACTGGAGCTGCTGGCATCAGCCCTGGCTGTGATTGGATTTTACAGATATGACACACCAATAGAGGCACTCATCCCCCAGAACAGGCAGTGCCTCTCACTGGGGCTCCCAATGCACTAATTACTCTGTTTAACACAAAGGCAGTGGTGAAATGGTATTCTGATAGAAAAGCCATATTATCTGTGTGCCCTGGGACTCCTACTGAGTCCTGCACCCTTCACATGAGAATAGATGACAAATTGCTTTTCTGCTTTGTTCTTTGTTCATTACATCTGAAATGCAGGATGGGGTCTGTGGATTATTTTCAGATCACCTTGTTCCCCCCAAAATATCCAAGACATGTTCATGGCACTCAGAAGGTGCCAAGTCCAACATGATTTTAATGCATTCTAGGACATTTTTGCCTTTCAAATGATCTCTGATTCTTTCCTGGGATTGTACACTGCTGATGAGAAAGAGAATAGGAGATGTTTTGCTTAAATTGCTCAAATACATCGTAAGGGAGGAGGAGAAAAGGAGAGGAAGGGATCAGAGCTGGAAGTGCTGAGAGGGAAGTGAGTTCAGCTGCCCAGAATCTGCTGGTTACATTTTGGAGATGGGTTTGAGTTTGGGCTTGTTGGGGTTTTTTTCTGTTTCTTTGGGTTTTGTTATTGAGGGAGGAAAAGTAGGTTTAAGTTATGGTCAGAAACTTGACAAGTTTAGAATTGGTTGACAAATCTAATTTATTGCTGGCAAAGTTTGTGAAACATCAAAGTGCAAGAGGTTGGAACACCTACAGTAACAAGTAAGAAGCAAATGATGACAGAGTGAGTGACTAGGGTGTTAAATAAAGTCACAACAAAACCTGTCACGGGTTTTCTGACAAGCTTTGGAAGAACACCTGACAAGGTGTTCTCACATTAATAGCAGCACTTATTGTTTGATTACATTAGTGTTATTTTGTCTTTCTGTCTCCATAAGAAACAGGATTTTGGTCACCATCTCCCACTTTGGCAAAGCTGCTGAGCAATTTTGTTTTCATGTTAATTTACGATGTCCCTCTCCTATGGGGAGATGATTTTATTTTGACAAAGAGCAGTAACACTCAAGAACTCCTGATATTTAATGTATAGAGAAGGTCATGAATTTATGTCTGTGCTGGGGCAAATCTTACAGTCTCTGTGCCAGAGATGGATGGCATTTGTGCTATGCCTCACTGCTGAGGGAGACAGTAAATCATAAGCTGTTACTTCTCACCTTGCTGAAGTTGTAAAGTGAATAAAGCATTTCTTTCTATTGAATGATCCAGTTAGGGATCATTCACAGGGTTGGGTCACACAGGCTCCCCAAAAGGCAGAGTTACCTTCCCAGAGTAACTGAGGCACCTTCTGAGACACAGAATACAACATTTTTGTAGCAAAACCTAATAAATACCTGGCTGTCCATCACTGTCTCTTTGCATTGTCACGATGCAGCTTCTTCTTGACATCTGATTTAAGAAGAGATTGAATTGTCACTTCTGTTAATGCAGGGTTTATGCTGCTCTCACCATGGATCAGCCCAGAGTGCAGAGCTGGTGAGGCAGTCCCTGGGAAATCCCAGCAAATTATGTTTGGGGAGCACGGCAGGGTTTGCAGGGTGATTTTTTTTTTCCCTTTTCCCTGCTCCACTCCATTACCTCGTGTTACTGTGAGGTCTGACAGGCAAAGCTGAGGCAGCAGCTCCTTGTAGGGAGCACATGCAGTGAGGTTTGGGCAGGTGTGGCTTGGCCTCTTCACCTCCCAGCCATGGACAGAGCAGCCTGAGCCAGCAGGGCCTTCACACAGAGCTGCTTTGCTCCCTGGGAGCTCAGCAAGGAATTTGCCTTTTGGGACAGCAGACATTTAATGCTAGATTAAGGTGGTTTTGTGGGTTTGCTAAGAATATTTCAGATTTATTTCAGATTAGTCAAATCAACTGATGCACATGGACACTTGCCCTAAATTGGCAAAGTGCTCTAGAGCTAAGATTGCACATTAAATTCTGAATTCTTTCATAAACATGGAATTTTTTTTCTTTCATTTTTGCTTTACCCTTCCAGGTATTCAGTTTTTGGTTAGAATCTGTGCATTGCTCAACCATCTCACACCTTTTGCGAGGTTTCACGTTTGACAATATTTAAAATACTGCAGTGACACAAACAGAAACTGGCTTACAAAGTCCAGAGATTACATATTCAAGCCCTGATTTTATATTACCATATTTATTTCCTGAAATAAGTGGGTGGTAAAGGAAGCCAGTGCCACAGGCAATCTGGGTCACCAGCTGCAATGTGCATCTTGAAAGTTTATAAGCAAATCCTTTAAAATTTTTTATAAATAGTTTGAAGGCTTTTTGTTCTGCATTTGAATCTGTGCTTGAAACATAAGAAAAAAAAAACCACAACAAAACAAAATAACAAAACAGGCTCTCTGATAATATAATGTAAAATTATTTTAAATTGTTTAGCTGTGGGAATGGAATAAGAAAAAGATGCAAAGGATCCTGACCTGTGGGAAGAGGATTGGCCTCTGGAAAGAGAGTGAGGGTTTGCCTTTTATGTTTGGTGCAAATACAGATCATTCAGCAGTGAAATGTGCAGTAGTTACAACATGAGTTGATTGGATAGTTAATAACTTTGACACAGAGGAATTAACAAAAGGAAATAGATGGCATTTCTAATAGCAGTTAAGAGGAATAATTTGCTCTATCTAACAACTGACTGAATGTGTCAGGCAATATCAGCATCAAAAGGAAGGTAAATGCCAAACAAGTAATGAAACAATGATAGCTTTAAAGCTGGAATATTTGATGGGGATGCAAATGAGCCTGGCATTATGTGAGGACTTGTGTGCAAGGGGAAGCCCACCAGGGTAACTCTGTGGGGACAACTGTCCCTCTCAGAGCCACAGAAACTCACAAAGGAAAGGAACTCAGTGCAGAACGAGATTCCCCACCTGAGGAGCTGCAGAGCTCCAACTCCAGCTCCTCGGGGGTGGCTCCAGGGCTCAGTTTGCCCGTGGGGACAAGCCCTGCCACACTTGATGGGTGATCCCAGTGCCTGCCCTGTTCCCCTGGCCCAGGCTGGGGCATTTCTCCGTGCCCAGCAGAGCAAGGGCTGCAGCGCTGGGGCTGCCAAGATGCAAACCAGCTGGAGGACCTTGTTGTTGCTCAGGCTGTGACACATCCAGGAGCAAAGTGACAGCCCCACGTGGGAAACATCTTTTAAATGCATTCAGGCTCCTCACACACAAAACAACCCCACCACTGCCATATCCCACTATGGCATATTTTCCAATTGTTTTAAAATAGTTTTTACCATTCTTTAACCTGCTTGCTAAGAAGAAAAATGAGAGTCTGATGTTCTCTACACCTTAATTAAGTTGATAAATAGTATCTTCGTGACATGTGAATAAAAAGTTAACTCAAAGCTTTGTGTTTGCAAAGAGACAGTAATTTTCATGACTCAAGTTTTAATAAGCTGGATTTGAAACTCAGTTGACTAGGAGGCAATGAGGTAAAAGGAAAGATCTAGTCCTTCTTTCTCAGCACCTCACACACTTGGGTCTGAATCTCTGAAACCTCACTCTGCTGAACACAGAATATCTCTTTAATAGGGAAAATTCAAATCCAACAGGTGAAAAAGCCTAAATTAACAGATCTGAGAAGCCCTGCTCTCTCAGAAAGGAAAAATTCATCTCCCATCCGAGGGTCTGAGCTGATTCAATGTGCAGCAGGGTCTGCCCTGCCCTCTGGTTTTGAGAGAAGCTCTAACAGGGACTCCAGCAACCACAAATGGGAACAGGCACAGCCCACAGTGCACGTCCTGCCTGAGCCTCCTGCAGCAGCTGTGCCACAGCTGGCAGCGTGTCCAAGAGCACACCTGGGGAGTTTCAGCCCTCCCAGCCCTGTCAGAAATCCCAGCAGAGCAGCACCCACCGCTCTGTGGGAGCCCTGCATTTGGTTCTGCCTCTGCAGACATTGCAGCTTGAAGGAGCCCAGAGTCAGCACTACCTGGAGAACATTTTATGATTTTAACACAGTTATGTACTATTTGACTCTTTTTAAAATCACTGTAAATGCATAAAGATTATAGGTGCTCATGTAGGCTATACTTTAGAAGAAGAAAAATCAATTTTTCATTCGTCAGCGGCAGCTTGCAAGACAACTGGAATATTACCTGAACCAAGTAAACAGAATTATCCTCTAACCTGAATAAGAAAAATGTAACAGGAAGTCTTTATCTCTCTATTTTCAACTTATATTATCTAAGTTTGACTGTGATTTAAAAGAAAGAAGGGAGTGGAATATGAGCCAAATGCAGAATTGTTATGAAAGCAGCAAAGCCGAGCCCTGTGAAAGGCCTGTGAAAGGTTCACAATGGAAATGATTCTCAGTTTAAATTACTTCTGCAGGACCGTAATGTGGCAGTCAGGAAGCTTCTGTGAAAAGTCCATTCTTTTTTCTTCTATATTTTTCTTTCCTTTTATTGGTTTGTGTTTGTATGAGCTGCCTATGGCCCTGAAAAATACCTGTTTTAAATGTTCATCCCTGTGTTACAGGAATATCTGAGCACTTCACACACATTAGGAGTTTTTCTTTTAAAAATCCTCTATAAACAATCTATTGTTGTTCTTATGATTATTGTACTATCACATTTATAAATTCCTTCTTTTAATTCACATTAAAAGAAATGGGAACTGAATTTTTTGCCATAGAAATTTCTTTTTCTTGTGTCCTTAGGCTGAAGATCCATTTGTAGAAATCTGCCCACAAAACTGCAAAAAATGGTGCCCAGCTTGAGGAGCATTCCATGGACAGCAGCAACATTCAGCAGAGCATTGTAATGTATAAAGAGAAATGTAGAAATTTCTTAAAAATTACATTAATTATATAGTCTCTCATAATCTACTCCCCCTTTTAACACCTAATTTTAGAATTTGATTTTGTGAGCTTTTTCCTGTTTTAGTGAAGTCCACACAGATTGACATATTCTGTATATCAATAGATATATAGATAGATTATATCAATAGATATATATTGATATATATCAATATATAAAATTATATATGTATATTCTATTTTATATAATATATAAATATATACTATATTTATATAGTATATTTTTTAAAGTGTGGCTTTATTTTTCAGTATATATTAGGGGGAAAAGGGATGTAATCTTAAATCAGAATAGAATAGAATAGAATAGAATAGAATAGAATAGAATAGAATAGAATAGAATAGAATAGAAAGAATATCAGTTCTGCTCTTTCTATGTGGACTCATGCACAGCATTTTACAAACAGGTAAATGTTTCTTA
This sequence comes from Euphonia xanthogaster, assembly GCA_034509185.1. Classification (NCBI taxonomy): domain Eukaryota; kingdom Metazoa; phylum Chordata; class Aves; order Passeriformes; family Fringillidae; genus Euphonia; species Euphonia xanthogaster. Next base: position 10,535,505 of record JAYDZK010000070.1, on the reverse strand, counting down.
ATCAGGAGTGATTGCCACCCTCAGAGGCCAGAAGCTTTCCTGGTAACTGCTCTGTGCTCCTAAACTTAAGGACTTAGAAGTAAGTAAACTCTATTTACATGTCCAGATTTTCATCTCTTAATGCATTGCAATTTTTCATCTTCTATACTTCCAGATTTGTCTTTAATTTAAGGATTTTAGGACGGTATTGTTTTCTTTTCCTAAATTTCTAGGCGATGTTTTCACCTCCTTGGGCTTTTATAGTTTCACCTTTCAGCTTGGAAATGGGTCTGGATTGATGTGGCGAGGATAATTGTTGTGGGAAAAAAAGAATTTTATTGAGCCTCAGGTTATTTCTCCCATGAAATATTTTAGATATTTTTCTTTATTCTAAACTCTTTAATATGCTTTTTGAGTCAGGAGAAGTTTATTGTGTGAACTTATTAGTTGCCAGTGATCTCTCCTGGAAAATGGATAGCATCTGGTTTTTTGTAAGACTGATCTTGTCATGTTTTTTAAAGACACCATCTGCTTTCCAGTGCCCCAGAGGGGACTGTGGTGTCCAGTGGGATTTTTATCATATGTTTGCCTCCTTTTCTGAACATCTGAATATTTTAAAGAGCAGCTAAAGGCATAATTCTTCCTCTTAAACAGTATAATTCTTTATATATTAAAATCACATGGATGTATTTTCAGCGAATTGAGGTTGAAGTCATAAAATGCTTTTTACAAATGTTATACCTAATGATATACTTCCATATTTAATCATAGATATTTAGTGTGTACTCATCAGAAGCAATTTTTGGTTTAGAGTTGTTACAAATATATTAAATTAGACACAACAGACCCATTTTCTGCAATAGGAGCTTTGGATTTGGTCCCCTACAAATGGCTCCCTGAAACGCTCTCAGAAATGCCTTTTATTATCACCAATCACATCTACATTTTGAAAAGAACAAACAAAATCTAGCTTTATTCAACTGTGAATTCTGTTGACCTGATTGAGCAACTTCTGTTCCTGTGCAAATCCGTTCCTTGCATGCTAATTACAGCAGAACCCTTTCGTCAGGAGCACGGCGGGTGTGGGTGAGGATTCCACTGACATTTTATTTCCTTTAAGTCTAACTCACATCCCAGGCCCTTTCAGCCACCAGCAGCAAAGCACATGCTCAGTTTTAAGCAGGAGCTTTAGTGTTTTGTTGAATTAGAGATTTGGCAATGGTGGGAATATTAATGGGAGTGAAGTCATATAGGTGCTTAGAGCTAGAAAGATCCGAACCATAGAAGGAAGAGAAAAATAAAATAGAATTCTTTGCATCATCTGAGGTCGCGTTCTGTGTTTCAGGACTGAAACAAGAGGATTGTTTTGCTTGCCACCATTGAAAAAAAAAATATTTATATCCACGTTGTGCTAAGTCCCTGATCCCTGCTTTAATGTCTGGCTGGAGTATCTGAGCGTGTTGTTAGCAGGGCAATTTCCTTAATAAGGCTCTTGGATTTACTAGGCTGTTCTCGTGCAATTTTTCTCTGTTTTCCTCTACATTCAACATGTGCAGATGTCACTCCCAGACTGGTTTTTGTGTGTGAGTGAGAGATGATCAACATGAGGGACAGCCCAGCAAATGCAGCAGCGGATGCATCTTTATTGATGAGCAGCAGCTCCTGGTGCTCCATGGCATCAGGCTGCATTCCCCATGGATAATCACAGGAAACACCACCCCAGCCCCATCTGTTCCTGTCAAGGAGGTTTTACAAAAATAGGGAGGGCAAATCTCTGCCTTGATTTACTGCATTGACCAATGCCTCACCACAATCTCTTTATGTACAGAATATTCCACGTTTGACCTTCTTCATCCATACTCATCCCACGTGTCCTTGTTGATTTCTACATTTCATATCTGCAGGTGCACACCTTAAATAACCTGTAAAATATTTATGCCTTCATACCATGCTAGAAAAAGACAATATTTTGCTGCATACCTTAAAATCACATTACCCCTACCCTAGATAAAAACTCTTCCAGAGAAACAAGATACTGTATAATACTGAATTCTTTCTCATTGCCTAGAATTGAATTACATCAAAACACTTGATGCAAACACCACTGTAATACAATGAATATTAAGCTCTGCTTCAGCCACTATGAATAAAGGAGATTATTTCTATTGAGGTGGGACTTTATCACATAATGTCCATAGATGTTTGTTGGTGCTTATTTTTTATTACAGGTGTTAAGCAGGTGATTAAGAAGTTAAGCAGGGTAGATCCCTGTTCAGTGACATTCTGTCAACAAGTGCTCCAGCCCACAGAGATCCTGGCTGAATGTTGCTCCTTTTCACTTTCCAGGTCATGCCCCTCCTGCTGTCAGACAAATACAATAGGAATTACTCAATTTAACACCATTTCAGTTCTAATTGAATTCCATTTGCTAAATCCTGAATAAATACATTACAACTGCTGCTTCGGTCAAACAGAGAGAAATAACCATCTTATAATGACTCCCCTGTGGATTTAATGCCTATTCTATCTGTTAGAATAATGATTCCTACATCACTGGAATATATTTAAAGGATAATAGTTATTTAAACATGCCAAGACTTCATACGGCAGATAAGTATTTTTAATTTGCATTTCTGGTATGAAAAGGACAGCTAGAATAACTGGGTTTTTACCAGTTTGTCTGTTTTCTGAAGTATCTTGGTATCAGAGCAAAGATACAGGATTCTGAAAGGGGTTTTTCTTGCTTTCAATAGCAGTCTTAGGTGGGGGAAAAGGATGGGATTTACATCACTAAACACAGAAAACTGACATGGAAATGCACCCCCTGCTCATCACCCCTCATGGTCTGCTGGGGAAATTAAACCTCCTCCATGGGACTCATGTTTATGGAGAGCAGATACACAGAAAAGCTTGGATAAATGAGTGATCTCAGGAGGCTCAAATTCAAAGATATTTTGTCTGTTACAGTGATCTGAAGTTAGGTGAGATGAATGCCCCCTAAGAGCACAAGAAGTCCATTTGTTGGAATTAGACCCTGGAAAGGAAGGTACATTTAAGGGAGAGAAGGGAGTGAATTTGTTCCACTTGAAAAGAAAAAGCAAACAAACCAATTTGGAATCTTAAATTCAGACCAGCTGGTTAAATATTACAAAATATCACCAATTTTTTTCTTTCTTTTCATAAAAGCTATGAATCTTTGCTGCTGCTGATGTCAGCATTCACCTGGAAATGGGAGGCTGCATTCCCAAATCCTGCTCTGCAGCAAGCAGAAGGTGAATGGGAGATGTGTGAGATGAATGTCATGGTCCCTGAGACAAGAAGGGGATCTCTGACTTGCAAGTTTTATGAATGGTCACTTATGTCCTACTTTCTTTTTTTTTTAATCAGCCCAAGTTACTTGCCAAGCTTGACTCAAAATGGTGAATAATTTCAGTTCTAATGAACTTTTTTTTTTTTTAATAAACTATTCACAGCCTCCCACTCGCTCTGCCTTCAAAATTCCATCTTTAGCTCAGATCTTGTGAAACAATGTAGATCATGAGAAAGGAAAATCTAATAGAAGTGTGCACTTTGCAGAACTTCTTTTAAATATAATGTGTCAAGCATAAGGGTCTTAAATATATATGGTTGTAAAGACGTGTCTCTGCCAGATGATTGTTCAGGGCTGTGTTCCAATTAAATCCATTGAAGCTTGAGTTGGAGGTTACAGGCTGAAAATTCCCTGAGGCTGTGAATGACTCTGGCTACAGAGGTGGATTCCATCCCTCTGAACAGACCTGGTCTAATCCAACTGCAGGGCTTCTGCTCCCTTCACCCCTCCCACCCAATTAGCCAGATGATGATATTTGTGTCTTGGTAGCAACATTTCTGTAAGGAAGCTCTTTGCCCTTTCTGGTGAGTCAGAGACTGACTCTCAACAATGAAGAGTTCAAAGACTCATGTAATGTTTTGTCTCAGAAAGTTGCCTCGAATGTTAAGTGAGGAGAATGAACACTGAGAGAGAGAGAATTCCCTGATCAACAGAATGGAGAGGAGAAGAGTTACCTCCCCTGCAACCTCCAGGCACGATGCTCTTTCTTCTGTACCACTTCCTCTTTTTCCAGGCTGTTTTCCAAACATTCAAAAAATCCTTTGATTTTTATTTTCCCCTGAAGAATTTTTAATGTTTCACTAATATTCCAAATGCAGATCACCCAGCAAGGGTAATTCACCCAGAAATTAGCTAAAATGTAGCAAAAGTACCATGTACCAGGAAATAGATTTTATGTGTTTAAAAGTGCTTCATCTGTTGTGTGTGATTTTTTTCTATTTTGGAGTTCCTGCCTAGTCCTTTCAAGGTGAAAATTTCAGGTTGTGCTGGTGGCAGAGGGGTTCCTGCTTTCTTTACTTGGGGTGGCTCACTCACGGCTTTCTCCACTACCAAAGGAGAGTTGTTTTCAAATACACTCACCATAGTGCTGCAGGAAGTTGTGTTTTTCCATCACAGCCCTTGGTAAATATGCACCCTGGGGTGAGTTGTCACCTGGTGGTATCACCATGGGTGGTGAAAATTTCTCAAGTTCAGTATTTTTAGCAAGTAAAGAACACAGCAATAAAGTTTTATTTTTTAGTTGAATGAATGGGTGAGATATGGAGCTGCTGAATATGCCAGACTGCTTATTTTCTGCTGATTTTACTATCTTTGGGGACTGAATTATTGACAGAATAAGTGAATTTCCACGCCCTCTTTAGTTATTTTGGTGTACTTGTGTGCTACCTTCCAAAATCAGAAACTATCTGCTTTTTTGACACTCTGTTATTTTCACACATTATGATATTTCCATTGTGGTCAAGAAAGAGAATAAAGAAAATAACCTGCAGTGATTTTGCTTCTTCAGGAATGAAACGCTGAAGCAGGTATTAAATGAAATACTTATTTAATTCATTTAACCAGGTATTTAGGATTATCTGGCTGTACTACCTGATCTTTTCAGTATTATGGTCAAATTATTTCTCTTTGGAGCACTGTCAAGAGACAGAGGATGGGCAGGTGTTCACAGGATCCCCTTTAAGGCTCTCTGGTTTTGTTTCTTGTACTCCTAGGCTTGAAAAATCAGTAAGAATGATTTGAAGAGATGGCTGGATGTGATATAGGCTGATTTACATTAGAATATATGGGTTCCATTTTCTAACTACCCTTGATATTTTTCCCTTGCTTTATCTCTTCTCTTCTCTTTTCTCTCCTCTCCTCTCCTCTCCTCTCCTCTCCTCTCCTCTCCTCTCCTCTCCTCTC
>JAYDZK010000070.1:10508021-10530092 GCA_034509185.1 Euphonia xanthogaster | reverse complement strand
CTTCTCTTCTCTTCTCTTCTCTTCTCTTCTCTTCTCTTCTCTTCTCTTCTCTTCTCTTCTCTTCTCTTCTCTTCTCCTCTCTTTTCCCAGGGTGACCTTGAACTAATCTAATCTATGTAGATAAACAACCCCATCTTCTACCTAATAAAAAGATAAGATAAACCCACCTAGATTTGAGGTCTATGATACAGTGTTACGTGCTTACAAACCAAAATGTATTGGCAGCAGTCCAAAAGTGTCCTAGAAGATACACAGAAATAAGATAGACAGGTAGAAACAATTATTGATCAAGACCTTTTGTACTGGGAGCTAAAGTTAATAACATTTTATATCAAAATCAAGTGTGGATCCTGAGGGTGAGAGATGTATTCTGAAAATATTTGGTTGTACTTTCCTATGCACAGGTTGGTAGGGAAGCAATTCAAACTCAGTACCATGGGGGCAGGGAAATGGAAGATCACAAAATCTTTGAAAATATAAGTGCTAATCAATCATTATTTGGTCTTTTTTCATCTAATGTGGCTACCTGCGGCCAAACACAACTAGATGGGATTTTTTTTAAATTTAAAATCCCATGGTAAACAGAACAACCATTTCAGGAGAGAACAGGCAGATTATTATATTTGCAATACACATTTTAGTCATGCTGTTTAATTAGCGAGAACAAACGTAGTGTGTGGTCACAGTGTAAAATGAAGAACCTCAGCTAGGAATGGGCTGAGAAAACAACCTAAAGCTGTAGGCTTTGCAGAACAGAGCTGTGTTTCAACTTAAACACAGTTATTGCAGGCACAAGTCTGCGTGGACACTTGGTACATTTTGTTATTTATTTTGTGCGTGCATCGGGATAAATAAATGTGGAAGTTAGCAGGAAGATCGGGTCAGTGTGGGAAAGGTGGCAGAGGTGATGCCACAATTCCTGTACCAGAGCACAGGATTAGTTTGTGGCAAGGCAGGGATGTGGACTGGACAGACTCCAGAGCATCACTCTTATTGCTGAGAGCAGCACATTGTGGATGCAGGAGCCAGACCCATTCAGGGAAGGTGCTCTGCTGTCAGATTGGATTGAAGGAAGCTTTTACCATCAACACTTTGGGTGTAGTCTGTGCCAAATAAAATCACCGCTGCAGACTGAGACAACTGTGAACAAGAAATAGACATGAGCATCCTGGCTGATTTACCCATTGTCCCTGACAAACAACTCCTCCTGTTTCAGGTGTTAGGAATTGTCTGTAACCCTGACCCTGCACGTTCTCAGCAGGAGGTTTGGAAACAATTTTACCTGCTCCTTTGCAGACATTCTCACTCTCATCTCAAATTAATGAACTCCGGGTCTTGTCTTTGGCTCTGACCAACCGCAGGCACATTGCTCTTATAGGGGCAGGTACGTGACAGGGCTTCTTTATTTTACCATGATGACTGGGCTGGGTTTTTTCCAACCAGAATTATTTTATCCTTTCCATTCCCTACCCTGCAAAAACATGTGTAAAATATTTTATTCCCTTTCTTCTTCCAAGATTTGCTAATTATGCTACAAGTAGGAACCTTACCTTTTAGTTTCTGTAACATTTGAAAAAAGATGCTTAAAGACAGCATTACCTGTAGGAAAGATTTCTGGCAGAAGAAATTTCTATTCTCACAACACTCAAGTGTAAGTTTGTTTTGATTGAACACTCTTCAAATGTTTTGTGGTTTTGTTTTCTTTTTTCCCTTTATACAAAAGAATAGCTTTTCTTTAAAGGAGAAATTATAATCTAAAGTGTCTCTCATACCTTGGAGGTTCCCTCAGATGCTATAAGGAATATTTCTTCTTTCAGAACAAAAAGGGAAATGAAGATGTTCTCTATTTCTCGAGTGTCTGATCTGCATAACTGAAAACTCTGAGACAAATGGCCACTGGGAAAAAATCCCAAAGTAAAACAGGATTTCATTCCTAGTGGAAAATTCCGAGAAAGTAGATTAATAAGTCAAATACATTTGAAAAGTATGCTTTTCACTTTTTTTCTTCTGTAATCCCCTCAAAACTGGTGATTCCACTGCTCTTTATTTTCCTTCAAGGCATTTAAAATTAGACTAATATCAGGTCCCCAGGAGCTTCAAAAATCCCTCAAAATGCCATGAACCCCACAAGCAGGGCAGTATGCAAAGAAAAAGGATCCAAAACCTGCAGTAAACTCCAGTTAAAACTCATGATCAGCTCATACTCCATCACCCACACTGTTCACATTTTGGAATTGTGAAACATCTTGTTGCCATTCCACCTCTCCCCCACTGTTCCCAAGCCTGAATTCTTCCTCACCTCACCAGACACTAGAAATGTAAATGCAGCTCCTTTTCACACCCTGAGCTGCTCCCACAGGACACAGTCCAGACCACCCAACCTTTGGAAGCTCAGCTGCCCTGAAGGACTTGGCAGCCCAATTCCAGATTATTATTGCAATAACATCTCTTCCTTCCTGCCCAGGTGGGAATGCTGCCTCTCCTCTCCTGGTGCTCCGTGCTGAGCAGGGTGCCCTGGGCTGGGCAGGACAGCAGGAGGTGGGGGAGCAGCAGCAGACCCCAAGGGGAGCTCAGGTGAGGTTTTGCTCAGCAGTTTTCAGAGCAGGATTTACAGCTGCCTTGGCAGCATCACAAGGCACAGCTGATTGTGGCAGGGAGCCTCCATCTCTGCAAGATCCATGTGGAAGGTGGCCTTGGGCCCTTAGACCTTGGGAGAATTGTCCTCATTTGTGGTTTTACCAGCTTAGTTGGCTTTGTTACTTTTATGCAGGTAAGAGAAGTGAAATTCTCACTCTTCAGCTTCGTTTTCCACTACAAGGTTTTTACATAACATGAGATAATCTGACTCATGACCTTGGATATTAAAATTAAATAGCCCACATGCTTGCATAATTTGCATGTGTCTCTGAACATCTGAGTTAACCTGCATTGAAGATACACCTCAGTAACCCTGGGTGCTGAGATCACCTAGCCAGGAGTTTCTAGGAAGCATTTGTCATGAAGCTGTGGCAATTACTGAGATGACTGTGCATTTCTCCTATTGATTGTTGGCCTACCAAAATAAAATTACATTTGGCTCCAGATAATTCATTTTTTCCACCTGAATATCAGTTTGCTCTGTGCTGAGACCTATCAATAAAAAAATATACAGTTAGTGGGCTGGATGTTAACATTTTTCTTACTCTGAAAACATCTCATTATAGACTTAAAGAAAAAGGTAACCACAGTGAGATATAGATATGTAAATGTCATTTCACATGTTTGTCTTGTGAGTCTTACTTCTAGGAGTCAGGCTACTCACAGGCACCACCTAAATACTGAGAGGTGTGTTTAGAAAATCCTCATGCAGGCACAGAAAGGCACAGAAGGTAAAAGGACCACCAGTTGCAGTAATTGGGTTGAAAGGATATGTGGAAATTGGGATGAGGTGTTGAGTCCCTGACTGTCTGATTTGTGTCACTGCTGCCTGGTAATGTGGCACTAACAATTCAGAAAGCCAGGAAACACGAGAGACATAATTTATGCCAAGATGCTTTTCTTTGGTGCCTGGATTTTCTCCATGTGTTCTCCATGTTTAATCCTGCAGGCAGCCATTTCTGGAAAGCAGATGCAAGGCTCTAGCATTAATAATTGTACTTAGGTGGCAAGGCTGAAAATGTGGTTCTGTCTTCATAGGGTGGTGGCATAAAGGAGGCACCAATTAACTTTAGTTGTGATTTTTGCAGGGAACTTTGAGGATTCCTCACACAGAGAAGAAGCCTTGGGTTGGTAAATGCAGACAGAATTATAAAAGAAAATTATAAATAAAATAAGTGTTTATCAGCAAATGTGCTCATGTCTTTAGGGCTTGTAATGAGGGAGAATTTTTTAAATGTGACATATTTGAATCCAGTACTGCAATACAGGGGTTGGTTAACAAACCCTTGCTGTCACTGCCTCCTGCTCAGAGCCAATGATCCCACACTGCTACAGATGAGCATATCAAACACACTCGAGGTGATCTGGAGCACAGGCTTTGATTCTTCTTTATCTTGTGGCCATTTAGTACCAGTCTCACCCCCTCAGAATTGGGACAGCTCAAACTTCTCCTCCCTGGCACGATGCTGGATGCTTCCCTGATTATTTGCAGTAGGTTGTGGCACAACCATTTCCTTACCCTGAGAGATGCACAGAGCCCCTCAGATAGAACTGTACACATTTAACAGATTCAAATCATTTTTCCCTTGTGGTTAACATAATGATTCCTGCTGATTTCAATGAGCACTGGGCAGGGCCCTTAGTGCAGCTTTCACCCCAAATGTTTTAAAATGAACATTTCTTGCCACTATTTTCAGGTTTACTGTAGCTTCCTTCTGCCTCAGGCAAGGAAAAACAACAGGACACAATGACAGCACATTATATTGGAAGTAGCATGATAAATTCTAAATAGATATAATTAGCATGTGACCCCAAAGAGACCTTCCTATAATTAATATTGAAATATGGTGCATGCATTATATAGGAAAACATATTGTGTATTCAGAGGGGAGCCTTTGGAGAATGGAGGTCTGTCTGCAATGGCTTGTCATTTTTTCATTTTAATCAGAATTGAAATTTCTGCACTTGAAGAAATAGAGAACAATCATTAAAAAACACTTGGACTTTAGAAACACACCACCTGCTTCGTTTTTCCTCTTTTTTTTTATTGTGACAGTGGTGAAAATAAAAAGCCTTAAATCTTCAGCTGGGGGAATGTGCACTAATGGGGAAACAGACCTCTGAGGAGCGAGCAGACTGACAAGCTGTTCAGGAGCAGGAGGCTTTTCAGCAAATAATATTCATTGCTCTAGTAGTTTTTGGTAGATTATGTCATATTTAGAAGACCATACTTATTCCAATCCAGCAAAGTGAATGAGTAACAGATACATAATGAGCATCCGTGAGAAAGGGAAAGAACATCTCAGATATAAGGTGAAGATGAAGAGGGGCAAAGCCACCAGTGAGCTGGGGATGTGTTGCCTTCTGAGTGACATTCAGCTCCTATCACACAGCAGCTCATTACACAGTCTGTTTATACCAGAGGGAAACAAATATGAAAGTTAGTCCTTTATATTTCACATTAAATGCAGGGAGTTCAAGGGAACTGAAAGACTTCATTATGGGATCTGATACCACACTTTGTATTTTGCTGGGTCCTATTTTAAGTAAACTGAGTAATTTTTGTGGGTTTTTAAAAGACTTTATATCAAATATTTAATTAAGATTCATTCTGCAACTCTGGAAGCTGAAGCTTTGGATCCAGGATATAATTTTTATCAGAATGAATAAATATAAAACGGATGTTAAGCAGAGGCAATAAATTTCATCTTAATTGTAACTCTAGAGAAGACTTTCATCACCAAAACACTTTTTTTTTCCCTCTGTAGCTTTAATTCTCAGCTCTGTAATTGCCAGTGCACTGTCCAGTTGTATTTTCCCTTCTATTCATTCTTCCAGTTTCATTTTTGCCCTAAGATAAATGTGAGAGCTTAGTCACACTGTTGAGTAGTGGACTTCACAAACAGACTGTGGCTTAGTAGCTGCAAATCCAACATTGTGGGGTTTGTGGCAGTTCTGTCTGGTGAGGTTGTTGCCACAGAAGGAATGTGGCATTTCTGCCTTGTAAATCTCCCATGTGTGATGGTACAACAGCCCAAAGGAGGGCTGGTGTCTGCAGGCAGCCCCCCCTGTTTGTGACCTCGCTAGAATTCCTCCCTTAAATGAAGTCTGATTTGAAGCAGAGCTGAGTAGAAGTTCTCCAAGACAAGCCCAGATTGCAGTGGGAAGCGCTGTCAGTCAGTTACAGTCTGGCACTTCTCTCTGAGCTCCTGCCTGGGACTGATGTGTCTCTGGGTTTTGAACCATTGCCCAGTGTAAAACTGAGCTTTTAAACGGGACTTCATTGCAGGCAGTGCAAAACATTCACAGAACTGGCACAATTGGGCCTAATGATTTGTTTTGCCATGTGTTCCGAATATTTTCTTCAGTTAATAATTATTCTCCATTATTCTGGCCCTTTGCTAAGTAGTTGTTTAATATTGTGGTTGAAAACAATGAAATTCTTTGCTTACTGTGCTTTCCAATCAATTAGTTCTGGGCAATGGGTTGCCCATGAAAACTCTTGACGTTGTCTCATGGCCAGAAGAAATTAAAAAATAAATAAAGCAAACAAAGATTATTGTAGAGGAAATGATGGATTTCTGCACAATATTGCTCAGTATTTCTGCCTCTTGGCAAGTAAAGCCTTGGATGAGCATCACAGGAAAAAAAGCTGAACTGTCTTGTGTGTGTTTTATTTACATTAAATGCTTTTAGAATTAATCAGGTACAGATTTAAAGGAATGCAGAAGAAGTTACAGACAGAGATCTAGGTGGGGGGAAAGGGATGATGAGAAGGTTCATAGTGCTGGTCATAATGATAATTGAACTTGAATTAATTGAGCATTCAAGCTGCTTGAATCTCCACATTTCCATGCTGTTCGTTATATGAAAATCATATAACAAAATGCAATTTTATTTTTTAATTGCTGCAGAACGTTTGGTTAGCTTTGTTTCCAGGCCTGTGCTGTTGTTTTTCAGTGCAAACAGTTCATCTTTGGAATGCCCTGCACCATGGGGCCCCTCAGAGCCCAGCAAACACAGGGGTGCTGAGACATGGAGGGGAAGGTTTCCTGGGCCAGTGGCTGACCCACAATCACAGTTTTTCATGATGCTTTGATAAAGCAAAGAACATTATATTTATTTTTAAGCTAAAAGTTCACTGGGCTCTCAGTTTCCCTGACTTTTCAAGCCATTTAAACCATCCACTCACTTTCCTTGTTCTGTTGCAAATAATAAGCACCAAATAAGAATCCCTGTCAGTCAATATTGCAAGTGGTTTCATTTTGCCCTTTTCAAACAGTGAATACTGTTTTTAAGTTGTTACAAGGTACTAGTTGTAGACAAAATAATGTTTCTGATGGTGAAATTGCCAGTTACACGTTGTAATTCCTTCATTGACTGTCAGAGCTGTCATGTTTCAGAAAGGTAGGTCAGTTGAACTATTAATGGATATATTCAAAAATAAGCATGTAGGGTTTGCCCCCACCCCCCCAAAAAGGACTGGCTGCATCATTTATCTATGGAAATGGGTAATGTCTTTATCTTTTGTAACCAATTAATAAACTGGGATCCCTAGAACAGTAATTTCAGGATCATGCCATTATTTGCTAATTCTTCATTTTTTCATTTCTTAAGAAAATATTAAAATTGTAGTTGGCCACAGCAGGACAGGCCCATGCATCATTGAAGAAACCAGTAATTTATGATGCTTTTGGAGCTCCATATTAACATTCCAGGCTGTAATGAAGTTTCATATTGAACAAGGTCAGGCCTGATTGTATGATTAAATAATTTGAAAATGTTATTAAAAGTTTGCATTTCTCTTCAGCTTTTCAGAATGAGTGTTTTACTTTGGGGCTCTCCATCAATCAAACTCACAGAGGCTCTGCTGGGTCATGTTCATTCCATCACCTATTTAGACATGCAGTGATCAGGTTAAACGAGAAGCAGAGGGGTTATAAAGTTTTCCTTTTTGCTCCTGTTTTTCTCCTTCTCCTCCTCAGCTGGAAATTAGATCTGTGTGAGCTGTTGAGGCCAGGTCTTTGCCATGCCTGGGCCACCACTGTGGGAAAGCTCCTGGCTTACACCTCAACCAGGTGTGTGCAGCTTTTGAGCTGTTATTCTTTGGTTGTGCTTCCAGTTAATTCCCCATTTTTCCCAAGCTCTCAGGGGACAGAGCTGTGAACTTGGAGCACATCAGAAGCAGCATCCAGTCCTTGGGAATCTGATGGATTTGTGCTGACGCCACCTCGCAGCCCTGCAGCCCTGTTTGCACAGGGAGAAGGAGACACTGAGCTGAGAGGACAGAGCTGAGATGTTTCTGAGCTTCTGGGAGTCAGGGGCTGCTTCAACTCAGCTCTCCTAAATCCCTGAACCTAATCAATGTTTTGGGAAACATGTAGAAACCTTTTGCATATTAATGAAGTGATGTTTGGTAATGGATGACAGCTCCAAATAGGGGGTTTGAGCACAGGATTGAGCTTTTTCTCCTGGGATTTAAACATTGGTCTCCACAGCCCCTTAAACACAAACCAGGGGACAAGACATTAATACTTTATGTACTTTTAATTGACTAGGACTGTTATTGAGTTTGCTCTTTGCAAACCCCCATTAATATCCACGTTTCTTGTTTGGAAATCTGCAAAACTGAATCCTTCTGCAAAATTACACTGAGCCATCTTTCATCCTGCTACTCAGCAAGGACCTTTGGTCCTTGTTTCTCGCCTCTTCCTTGCAGCTCTAGCACTTGTCAGTTTGTATTATGCACGCCTGTAAATAGCAGAAAATTAAAAAATATATTATCCAGGTAGAAGGTTGTGGAAGTTTTATAATGCAGGCTTTGAATAATCCCAAATTATCATTGCAGTGTTGAATTGTGAGTGTGTGTATGTATGAATGTATAGTTGTATAATGCATACACACATTATATATGTATTTATATGAATAATCCCAAATTATCATTGCAGTGTTGAATTGTGAGCGTGTGCTTGTATGAATGTATAGTTGTATAATGCATACACACATTATATATGTATTTATATGAATGTATTCATATATAGGAACCTTGCAGATATTTCCTTCTATTGTTGGAGCAAGGCTCCAAGATATGGCAGGAGATTTACCACTGATATCAGCAGTGTTGGATGGCAAGAGGAAAAACACTGAAAACAATTCTCATGTATGCTTTGTTCTCTGAATTTGCTTTGTTTTGCTTTGGTGGTAGAGCTGACCATCCTCCTGGAGATCTCAAAGCACCAATGAGGAAAGGAATCCTGAAGTGAATGCTACTGTTTGAATCAACCCTGCAGATGAGAGGAAGGATGGGGAGGCTGCATGCAAAACATAGAGCAGCTCTGGATTTTCCCAGAAAACTTGTCAAGAAAAAAAAAAAGGCTCCACTGCTGGTATTTCTGCATTACATATTCAGCATTCCCAACAAATTCAATGCCAAGAAACAGGGAGTGCACTCTGAATGAGGTGAGATGTGGAGTGTTGACTGGCCCCGTTTGTTCCCCTCTCTTTGGGCAGGCAATGAAGGGTTAAAAGGAGCACTCCAGGGATTCCTGGGTCATAATTGAATTTCTGATGTCTGTAATCCACCTCCCAGTCAGGGAGCAGGCAGGGAGTGCCTGGAGAGTTCAGCAGTACAGATCCAGCAGGATGGTTCCAGGTGCTGCCTTCCAGCTGCTCTGCCTCTCAGCACACCCCAAAACTCTGTCCCCAAATCCCAAGGGACACACCCATGGCATGACACGCTGGACATGGCCAAGGTGGACTTGCTGCACTTTTGGATCCACAAGTTTTGTTCTCCTTTTAACAGCCTGAACTGTAAAATAATAAATGTGCATTTGCAGACTGTTATCTGTGGGTATTGCCAGAGATATGTCATCTGATTATGCATGTAGGTAGCATTTAACATAATCTGCCCTGACACATTCATAAGATAAGACAAAAATAGTGTTTTATCACTGTGCTGTAGCAGCCTCTTATCAAACTCCAAAGTCTTAATTAGGGATTTCTCTCCAGGTCCCCACTTGCCTGATGACCATATAAATGTCTCAATTAGATAATTAATACAGGCTGTAATGCATGATAGTATACAGCAATTTAAAGCCCTAGGCAGGGAGTTCAACACAAATATTTCCCTTTTATATTGCTGGGAATTCAGCTGGATATGTACACATAGAAGTTCCTCTTAAGGTATTGATCCTACTCTTTAAATTCTTTATTGTTTCTGTGAGGAAATGCTGTTGTCTCCATTCTTCACAAACTCTGAAAGATGAGAGAATATCAGGTTGTTTATGATACTTGGCATAAATGTAATTTTGTATTTTATTTCAAATTGTAGTCAATATTTGGTCTGTAGTTTGCAGACCAATGTACAAGATGTACACATTCTATGGGGGGGGGGAAAGCCACCCAGTGCTTCATTTATATTCCAAATATATTATCCCCATATTTCCTTAACAGAAAGCTTCTTGCAGGTTTAAACTGGGGTTTTGAAGTTCCTTATCCACTTCTACTGCTGTAGGAATTATGTCTAATATTTAAACAAGTTTTTAGTGAATCTGACTAACACAGAAATCTTAGTCTCTAAGTAACACAAAGCCACATTTTCAGATCTTTCCCTTGATTTTTTTCTTTAAATGTAAGTGGTATTTGTTTTTTCCAAATAATTTCTGGGGATAAAACAGCCCAAGACAGGATACACAGTATGTGTGACTTTTGTCTCTGAAATGAAAATTTGAAACCATTCAAATCTGAATCTCTTTCCTGGTCTGGCCAAGAACAAGTGGGGAAAAAAATTCAGATTAATTTCCCAGTAAGAGGCAGCTGGATAGGTGGGATCCTCATTTTGGAAGAACTCCATGTTTGCTCCTGGAATTGTGGAAGCCGTGTCTGACCCAGGCTGTGCATAAACAGGACAGAAAGAGCTGAAAATTGAACATTTTCTCTCTTTGAATCTCACATGCTCAGAAAGGTGATGTCAGAAACCAGAGTTAATTGTACATAGCAAGATCTGAGGCCAAATCTACAGGCAACAGGAATAAAGAAAAAAGGTATCAGACAGGAAGACAATTTGGAATTCAGGTGAAGAACTGAGGTCACTGCTACTGAATTTGTGGTATTTCCTTGGAGATAAACAGTAAGATATCAGCAGCTCAGAAAGTTTGCTTCCAGTTGTATTTATTCTGAAGAAAAAGTCTGGTAAAGTAAAAGAAGGAAGTGCATAAACAGTGGGAGAGGCAGAGAGACAAGCCAGGCAGACTGATGCCACCACACACAGCTGGCCTTGGGAAAGGGGATTTCAACACTTGGAAAATATTACAACCAACTGTACAATTCTTGCATCACAAAAAAAGATACTAAAGTTGACATAAACTGATTAAATCTTGGAAAACATGAGGGGACAGGATTTCTGGCGGTGAAGCTACAACTAAACTCAAAAACTTCCCAGAGAAATTGTAGACCACTATAAATTTATTTCTAAATATGTAAATGAATGCCCACAAAATGTAAATGTCCACATTGTTTCTGGACTTGCACCTGACCCTGTTCATGGCATTTGAATTTTGCATTTCTGCTGTTCTCTCTAGAGGACATTTTGGAAAGCTGCTGTTCCTTACCATTGTTTGTAGATCAGAAATTATACCATAATATAAATAACTCAGACAAAGTTGTTTTGAGTACTTTGGCCACTTCCTCTAAAATTGAAAATGGTTCCTTCTTCTGTTAAGAGTTTATTTATTTTACAGCTGTTATACTAATTTCGACCAGATTTTCTGGTATACAGCTGATTTTCCTGTGATATTTATTTCTCTCCTGAGGAATTCACATGTGTCTCTAGGTCTGTCTCAACTCCAGTCAAAAAGGGAGGGGAAGGGGTCACATGACATTAATTTTATGGATATACAGGTATTGTTGCATTTCTGTCAGTAATTTTTTTTTCAGGAAGAAGCTGCAACCTCTACCTCCATATTTTTTTTGAAGCAGAGCTAATGCACAGCAGCTAAAAATAATCTCATGGAACAAAAATGAAAAAAACCTGAGAAGTCAATGCTGTGAGTTAACACTGACATATTTTTACCAGAAAAAGACCAAAGAATCAGCAAAGCATCAGCTTGTTTCAGCAAAATTTATAGTAGTAATCAGTTCCTGTACAGCTTTGATACCCTTTCGGCTTTTGATTCTTGATTTAAAGCACTTCTCAGGGAATGTTGTGAATAAACCAGCACCCTGCACACAAATACAGTTCACAAAAGGCACTAATCCTCTCCCCAGAAGTTCCACCTCTTTTTAAAGGATTCTGCTCAGCAGAGCAGCTCACATAGGCAGATATTCACTGGGTTTCAGTGGGAGGCAATGTTTCAGGGTCCTCAGATGTGCTGAAAGGTGCTGACTGGCAGGCTGAGCTGGGCCTGGCTGCAGACACATCACCTGATGGGTGTGGAAATGCCCAATTTACCCCCCGATGGGCATGCAAATACAGAGCTCTGAACCTGCTCCCTCAGGAGCTGAGAAATCCTCCTACAGACCAGGTGGGATCCCAGAACCTGAGTGTTCACTGACCCACTCTTTCTCTCCATCCCTCATTTCACAGGACAGACCCATGGCAGAGAAAAGGAGAAAACTCCTCCATGGGCTGGGGTTTAAGAAATTCCTCCTCCTCCTCCTCCTATAAAGCAAGAGAAAATCTTCCAGACTCCTAAACTGGAGCCTCTGGGACTGCACAACTTTGCCCACTGATCCTTCCCCGGGATGCTCAGACTGAGAGGCACCTTGGGTGCAGAATTGCTTGGGGCAAGGGCTCACAGCAATGCAAAATGTGGAATTTGTCAAGATTATCTTAATTCAGGATATTCCTTGATGTAAGATCTTTGGGCACTTCCAGCCAGCAAGAAAGGAAACCTGAACAGTGGAACCAGAGCAGCTGCATCTCTAGGTCAGGACATCCAGGAATTAACAAGCCTTGGGGATGTATTAGCATCAAGAGATTGATGGACATCTGTGTACACATTGCTAATTTAGCAACACACCCAAGGTCCATGGATGGTAAGCTTGAATATGTTCATTATAATACTGAAAATCACACCTATGGAGCCTGTCCAGGTGCAGCCCCTTCCCCTGAGCATGTGGAGGTGTCAGCTGAGGTTATGCAATCTGTACAGAAAATACCAACCAACCATCACAGAGGGGCTGTACTTGGGAAGTCACTAAATCCAAATTTCTGTGTATAAATTATGGCACGAAAAGCCCAGTGGTGGTGCTTGATTTGTGGAATACACAGAGAATCAAGGCTTGCCCAACTCTCAAATAAATAATCTCTTGAGTGTGTAACAATTGGCTTGTTGCACACCAAGCAATGAATCCAATTTTGTGGGCAAAAACTTGAGTGTCAAAACGCCAAAACAGCTCCTCTGCCTGCTGCATTTCCACTTCTCCTGGGACCGAGGAGAGCAGGAGTTGCAAGCTTGCATTCTCCCTCTAAATTTCCACCCTGTTTTTCAATTACATTGTTTTTGGAGGGTGGGAAGGATTAGATGTACTTGTAGATATGTACTCCAAAAAAACTATTTTCTACTTTTTTTTTCAATTGATAAAATATGGAGCATCTGTTTTAAAAATAAGTTCTGGAATAATTGCAAGTATTAATTAAGTGTTTTCTTTCAGGTTTTTTTGGTAAGTACTTCAAGTTCTAACAATCATAAACTTGGAGAGAACAATACTAATAATTAAAAAGGAGCAGAAAGAAAGCAGACAAAGCTTTTAAAAAATTAGAATTGTTTTCTGCAATCCTCCACTTCAGCTACTGTATAGCAGGGCTCAATCTTTGGATTTCTTTAATCTTTTGGATTGGCCTGTTCTTCCCCCTGATTTATCCGGTGGCACAGGAGGATTAAATCAGCGTAATGGACACTTGTTAAGTGTGTGCATCAGTCTGATCAGCCTGGCAGCGCCGGGTTTGTTCCTCCCTGACAACTGGGTAGCACGGGGATGCTGCGCTGTTTAGAGCACCACTTAGCGGTAGAAGATTTCAGATCCTGAAATCGGATCTGAGGAATTTCCTCCTCAGTGAAACCACCCTGGAACAGCGCGTCCTTCTCCTCTCCTGCACGAGCTCTCAGCTCAGAGCCTCGCCAGGCTGGGTCTGGTGCAGCTCAGCATCCCTGGCCAGGGCAGCATCCCATCCCCTGGGCCAGCTCATCCCTGCCCAGCTCATCCTTGTCCAGCCTCCCTCCTCCCCTCCCCTCCCTGCTCCTCACATCTGGCTGTGCCCACAAAGACATTTTGCCTGTGACTGATTAGTGACTGATTGAAACGTTTGACCTCGAGTTGTGGGTAAATAAACAGGTGCTCCTCTACCTGTTATGCTCAGTATCAACACAATGAGCAGAAAATAGGAAAACATCACAAAGCAGGCTGAGGATGTTCCCTGCTTTCAGCAGCCAGAGCATATCCAAACAATTTGGGCAGGTATTTTTCTCTGCAGGACATTGAAGTCAGGGATGTTTATCACATCATATTGAAAGAACTTGTTCTCTATATTGAATTTTAACAATGTTAGGGTGAACTTTCTAACTTTGGGGATATAAAGAGAACTAATCAGTGTTTAGAGATAACAGAACTTAGAATAACATCAATGCCTGGAAAATTAAAACAGACAGATAGATATCCCTTTTCTCACCATATTGTGCTGTCATACCACAAAGTCTGCTTGGAGGAGACAAAAGGGAGCTTGATCAGGACACATAAAGTAAAAATTGCTGTTTTTGTTTAAAAACACATACTGGACAGGCAACAGCAGGCTACAGAATTCAGGTTTAATTTTAATGGCACCACCTCTTGTGCCATGGCTCTGATTTTGTTTTTCTGCTTGTTTTTTACAGGTATGACTCTCTTCAAGCCACAGATTAGCACAGGATGGTTGTAAGTGAATACAAAACCAGTAATGGCAGAGATGGCAAATTCTGTTCTTACCATAAAGCTCCTCACAAGCTTTGGCAGTTTCTTCCCAAAGCCCCCTCAGCTGTCCTACTTCTGGCCATGTGCTCCACATCAGTTATTCCAACACAGTGCTGAGAAACAATTTTTTCAATCAGTTACGTGTCCAAATTGCAAAGGCAATGGCTCACAGAGTTGTGTGTACAATTACTGAGATTCCATGCGTGCATTGGGTAATTTCTCACATAAATGCACTTAATTAGTCATCTGTGCATGAGTTTTCCTATTTGCATACATACTTAGGGCAATTTTGCATGCAAATTAAGCACTTTATATATATATATATATATGTAAAAGTTTGACTCTCATCATGTTTACTAAACAGAAGCTTATGTTAGTTCTGGAAGAAAATAATTGAGTTGTCTGACAGCACACAATACAATGTGGGAGCTTGCATATGGATTATTACAGTGTCTGCATCCTGCTGAGGTTTTCCCAGAAAGGTTATTAGATTTATCTCTCATAAAGTACTTAAGGATCAGCTTGCAAATGATTGTTCTGGTGAAATATCTGCATAGGTGAAGTCCAGGTTACCACAGCTTGCACCAGACATAATTGGTATTTGTTGTTAAAATCTTTAAAATGTCCCATCTAAATCCTGTGCTGCTTCTGGGCTTCAATGAAACCTGAGCCACTATTCTGCTGATGGATCAGCACAATCACAATCACTGAAAATGAGCTTTAGTAAAACACAAGCCTCCCAGTAGCTCACACTGAAAGATGGTGCAGGAATATCTCCCACAGATTCCTCTCAAGGAGATCAAAACCACTTTTCAGCTGGGGGTTACCCAGTCTGGGATGTACCAATATTTTTAGCACCTGTTTGTGTGTCCTGACTTGAAAGCTTGTGTACAGCTGGGAATGGATTAGGGGATGTGAGGCCACAGGATCTGCTGGCCAGAGTTAATGGGATAAATGCAGATAATCTCATTAGATGAATGCGTGAACTTGAAAAATTAATCTTTGGAGTTCAGGCATTTCTAGACACTGGCAAAAGCAGCAGTTACTTCATGTACAGAGCTCCACCAACATCAAAACCAGCCTTTATCAGCTGAGCAGCAGTCAGGTGGTGACTACCAATGATAGATAATAAAACTTTAACCCCTGTGCCTACACACTTTCTCTTCCTTTCTGTTTATGCATGTGTGGAAGACTTTGGTTTTTATTGTTCTTGGCCTGCAGTCAGTCCATATTGTCCATGCATATGGTATTCCTAAATAGTTCCCTTTCTGTTATTTCTAGGCTTTATTTCACTGAGGCATGTAATATGAGCATTAGTATGTAATATCATCATATTATTATCCTCATTTGTAGCTAAATCACTGCTTCAGGTAGTTAAATAAAGTTTGTATACATCTTTAACTTGACAGGAATTGCAAGGAGGCAGACACTGTAAATTTTTCGTTACTTTTCCTAATTGGAAATATGCTGCATTACTTTGAGTATGGGATATTCTGTCACAAAGTGGTCCCTTGCAAGAGCACATCTCTCCTCCCTCTCCCCCCTCTCCAAGTTCTCCTATCCTTTCAGTTCCACTATTAAAATCCAGAGGTTGTCAAAGCTGTCTCTTGCAAAGTGCTTTGTCTTCCAGGTGGTTTTTGACCAAAAATGCTGACAGCTCCAGAAAATTACTTCATATTAAACAGGTAACTGGGGCTCTCTCTGAGGAGTTCTGCCTCAGCATTTACCATGCACACACACACACAATTTAGAGTATCTGCTGTAGTGCAAAAACTGTGAGGAAAAATATTTGTGAGGAATACCAACAAGCTGGGGGCCACAAAAGGCTGAGAGCTCAGAACATCATTTCTATTTATGTTTTACCAATCTTTGCAGAGGAAAAATATATTTTTTTCTAATAAGAAAAGAATATACTGTAATATTAGAAAGGCTGATCTGAACATCATGTTTTTCCTAGATAAAGGAATGATCATTTAATACTGCTGGTTGTTGCAGGGTAACTTATTTTAAGATTTGGACTGGAATAAGTTACATTACTGAGAACATTTCAATGTATATGGGGCCAAGTCAATCAGAAGAATGCAATGGTGATGCTGTAAACAATAACAACAGCACAAGCTGCAAGTCTCAAAAATTCTCATTTTCCTTCAGCAGTCACTTAATAAAAATATTATTTATGTTGACATTAATTTGGAGTTTTCTGGCATGTGATGAGTAATAATTAAGGAGCCATAAGGTTTGACAGGTCAGATCCTGCCCCCTTCCCCTGGTGCCTGACCGAATGTGGGGTGAGCATTCCAGTGGCACAGGAAATCACAGGCATGGGACCTTTCAGGAAAAAAAGGATCAGGCTCCTCCTGAGCTGCTGAGGCTGCATGGAGAGGGTGGGGAGGAAATCCCTGGGTTTATGTTGTGTTTGATAATTTTCTCCCATTGCTGCTCCAGGTAAAGCAAGTGATGACCCTTCAGGTAACTCTCTGTTCCTGAGGTGATGGCACAATCTTGTTTAAACACGTGCTCATCTGAGGAGAGTCTTAAAATCAGTTTTAAGGTTGTGAAGGCTTTGGGGAAACTGGGAATCCGTGGCCTTCCTCCTGCTTGTAAAATCACAGACTGGGTATTCATCTCTTTTTTTGTACTAAATCTGGTGAGATTTCATTGTTTCCATGAATATCAAGCATTGCCTTATGGAGCAGCCTGGGAGCTGCCTGCCTGCTGTGTCAGGGAGCTCTTGCAGTTTATTCTCCTTGGTGACTCTGTGAACAAACCTAATTCTGCTTTTCTTTTTCTTTTTTTTTTTTTTAATACCCCTTCTTTAAACAGCAGTCCACTGCAAAGATAGAGATCTAATAAGCCTCTTGGTCTGCTTTTTTTCCTTTTTCCTTTGATTTTGCAAGAATAGAAAAAATGACCAAAAAAAAGAAAAAATAAAAAAAGAGAGAATAGAACTGTTAATTGTTTTGCACAGGTCAGTTTTGTTTTACAATATTTTACAAAGAGTTGCATTAGTATAAGGTGTGTTACCTCACCTAAGGTGAAAGAGACATGGAATTGGGAGTTTGAAATTGATTTTAATATAGCCATTGCTGGCATGCTGCCACTAATGCCTCACAGCTCAGTGAGGAGACCACAGTGTGCCTCATAATTGGAGGTCAGACTGCACCAGAGCTGGTCTCCCTTGGTCAGGGTAATTAAGTGAGCAGGAAGGGTTTGCACAGGGCCTCTGAAGCTGTGTTTTCCTCAGAGCCATTCCCATGGCCAGCTGGGAAGAAGAATCCCTTGGATCCACAGTGTGCGGGTGAGTAGGTAGCCTCAAAGAGAGAAGGTTCAAATTCCTTGGCACTGCAGCCTGTCTGGCAGGACTGAAAATGTGATTTCAAAAGAGCTGTTTGACCAGGGAGATAGCTGTGCCACCCCCACCATTCCAGCACACAGGGAGCACGTGCATGGATGGAATCAGCTTGGACTGAGGCAGTTCCCATTCCTGTTCAGTGCAGCCTTTTCTTGTGGATTTTTTTCTTCAAGTCTCTTTCCCCTCTGTGATTCATCATTTTGTCTTTAGATTTTGTACTGGAGCCAGATCACAGGCAATCCAGAATGTTGAGCTGTGCCCAGCTATTCATGTAGTTCCAGTTGCTGTTACCTAAAAAAATGACATAAATGTACAAACTCTAGCTCTTACCATTAGTTATTTTCCTTCTGTGGTTGTGGTCTTCCTACTTAGGAGCATCCTTTGTTTCTTCTGTTGGTTTCCATCAAGATCTGGTACAAGTCTTTTCCTGATCATTAATTTCTCCATAGCTCTGATTTACATTTCACTTCACAGTTCAGTTTCATCTCATCCCATCTTCCCCACACATCCTTAAAAGATCCCAAATGCATATTAAATCTGAAGGCATTGCTCATTCATCTCATTTTTTAACTGCTGTCACAAACACATAATTTGCCATTATCTATCAAACTAGAATCATCATTATTTCCTGTTGTGTCCTTTGTTACTACCTCTGACACAAACCCACATTAGTAATAATGACTCCAAACCACTGGTCACCCAGCTGTCTCCCACTTGAAAAGCAAGAATCTCCAGATCATACAGAAGAAACTCACAAGAAGGTCTGCACACTGCATTAATTTAATTTCTTCTTGTTTATCACACTTTTTAATAGAACCGCTTTTTATCCTTGGCATCTGGGCCACAACTATTTACTTGAGTTCAGGGAAATATTTACTTGTCAGAGAATTAAACGGGTTAAGCCAGCGGGAATATTTCCCAGATAAGGAATTCAGATATCAGCCCTAAGCTAGGAAGGCAAAAGCCTCTTGAGACTCTGTTTTCTCACCTCCTGTCCATTTAATTTGTTATTCCCATGCTTTCATGTACTTGATGGCTGCTTGACAATTTTATTGTGTGTTGTACAGTCCCTCAGTGATCACACCTCCCTCTCCCTGGCTCCCTCTCCGTGGTCACACAGCTCACATCCAATACTCATCTCCACCACCCAGGGTTCTATTGTCCCCTCGGTGTGGATGTGCAAGTCCCACTGCTGTCAGTGGGAATTACATGTGTGCATCAAGGAGGGGAAAATCCTCGTGTGCTCTGCTCTCCTCGTTATCCTGGCACAGTCAGCTCTGGAGATGTCTCATCTATGAGCCTTTTATTCTCTTGGGTGTTGTGAGTACAGCAAGTTGCCTCCTAGGATCAGCAGTTTTGCTCCAGGTGTTTAGCAAGTTGATTTACTGTGGATGTGTACACTCTTAAGTGTCCTCATCCCATCAACCCCACACCTCGCAGCATCCCTGTGTTAGATGGTGGAGCTTCCTATTTCCTTTTTGTGCCACAACACCAGTTCCTAACCAGTCTCCCAGCAGACTCCAAGTGAAGCAAACCCTCCCAAATAACATATGTTCAGGCCCAGCTCAGGCCTGCCATCTGAAAGTTTGGGGAAAATTCAGAAGGTACAAAAATGTAAATGGAATATTTTTAATTTTCCTTAAAGATCCGAAGGAAGACATTTTATAAGCACTTCGAGTGAGGTGCTGCTAAAGAAGGAGGTAGTTCAAATACTAGCTAATCAGTTAGAAAAACTGTAATTCCTTCCAAAATTAATTGGAGTGTCAAGAGTTGAAGGAAAATGGTAGAGTGAAAGCAACCACACACATGAACCAGAGATTTCCACTGTCTGAACATGGGTCTGGATTCTCCTCTGCTCCTTCTGGAAACACCTCAGTTTGGGAGGCACCTGCTGTTTCACACCAACCACTGTTCCTGAAAATACAACTGAGAATTCAACTCCATTTACAGCCTCATTCCTTGAGCACAGAGTTTGTTACCACAGCTTAGAAAAGCGGGATGGCAAACTAGTTTGGGAAAAAAATCAATTTGCCATCAGATTAGAAATCAACTGTAAACATGTTGAAGAATTATTTTTTTTTTCACTACTGCTCTGCCTTTTCTTCACAATCTGTTGTGGTGTCAGACTTATTTTGATAATACTTGTAGAACTTGTCATATTAACAAAGTTATCAAGCAGAGCGAGCACTTGCACAGCAACAGCTGTAGTCCAGCAAGAGTCAAAATAACTGGCCATAGATATTCAAAAAAGAACATCCACATTGTAGTTCCCCAAATCCAAAATATCCTCAGTACTCTCCAAAGTACCTGTAGTTCTATTTAAATAGAAACTGCCCTTGAACCTGGAACAATCTGCTCTAAACTTTGAAACTGAGGATAAAGATAAAAGGACAAAAAAATCACATTTTTAAAATATATATTCGGATTTATTTTTGCTGTGATAGTGTCACTCAACTATTTCTGCCTCTGTGGAAGTGGTTCATAAAAAAGGGTCCAGATTACATCCAATACAATGATGGCATTTATTTAATGTTATATAACAAACTCAGAAATACTTGTTTAGAAACAAAATAAACCCCATGATCCACTAAGACTGTAAATTGGTGGGGTTGGAACAATCTTTTCATTATTCTTGTCCACAGAGCTCAATACAATGAGGTGTTAACACAATGCTATTAAATCTACTCAATAGCCAAAGATGCAGCCAGTGGATTTATGTGTCCCATTCCTTGGGAGACGTGCAAATCCCACAGAATGCTTTAATGGCCGGATTTTTCAGCTGCAATGTCTGATTTTGCACGTACATCAGATAATATGCATCTATTTATGCAAATTGCTGCCGGATTTATAAGCACAAAACACTCGTGCCTGGGAATTCCTATTTGTGGCCTTGAGCTGGAGAAGAAAAGGATGGGATTTGGGAGCCAGGTCCCTGATGTAGGAAAGGAGCAGGAGCCACACTCTGCTTGAAACCACTGCTTTCACTTTTCTGTGAAATTGACTGAAGTTTCACTTTCTGACCCCGTGTTGATCTGCCTTTATTTTTACACCAGAAATTTGCTAGTTTAGTGGAGTTAGTTTCCTCTGCTACTGATGTGGATTAGGCCTGACAAGCCTATTTTCCTCTAAAAGAAGCAGGGCCAGGCTCAGGCTGGTTCACAGATACGGTTGAGGAGGCAATCCTGAAACTACCCATTTCTCTACCCTATCCTGAGTTTTTCATCTGTGGATATATCGGTTTTTCCTCCCCAGTATGTAATTTTTTGTAGATTTGCCACTACTCCCTCACGCCACGTTTCTTTCCCTCACAGCCTGGGCTCTGCTCCCCTCACATGATACACTCATGAACCCCTGGACATAGATCTTCTCCTGTGAACACAAATTTTTCCTCGTGGGATACACTTGGTTTTCACCTGGCCATGTTAGTTTTTTGCCCACTGAGCACATCTTTCCAGGGCTGTGTTAATTTTCGCCTGGATATGCTACTTGTTTCCTTGTGGGCACATGTAAAGAGGGCTAGAGGAAAACACCTTAAATTGAGACAGGGGAGATTGAGATTGTATATTGGAAAAAAATTTCAGTTCTGGCGGTCAGGCACTGGAATGGGTTGCCCAGGAGGTGGTGGAATCACCATCTCTGGAGGTGTTTCAGAGCTGTCTGGATCTGGTGCTGGGTGATGGTTCGAGGGTGACAGCGGCAGTGCTGGGATGGTGGTTAGACATGATGATCAGGGAATCACCGAACCTGAGCTGGAAGGGGCACAGATCTTCAAATCCAACCCTCCAGTGAATGGCGGGGATCAAACCACGGCCTTGGCATCATCGGCAGCGTGCTCTGTGATGCGAGCCCACGATCTCCCTGCATGCGCCGGCTGCTCGTTCGGGCTTCCTTCCCGGGACCGCACCAGCTTTTCGCCACAATTTGGACGCGTAAGTTTCTTCTCCGGACAGACGAGACTCCCGCGCATCGCGGAGCTCGGCGGGGCGCCGAGATAGGAAGCGGCAGCGCTGCCGAACCCCTTTCCCCCTCCATCATCATCATCATCATCCCCTTCATCGCCGCTCCCCCCGCGGCGGGGCGGCGCCTGTCGCTTTAAGCGGCGCGTGCCCGCGCGCGGGGCGGGGCGGGGCGCGGCG
>JAYDZK010000070.1:10483884-10507966 GCA_034509185.1 Euphonia xanthogaster | reverse complement strand
GCGCTCCTCACCGCACCGCGCCGCTGCGATCCGCTCCGCTCCGATCCGATCCGCCTGCCGCGGACATGAGCGCCGGCCCGAGGCGGCGGCTGCTGCTGCTGCTCCTCCTGCCCGTCTGGGGCTCGGCGGCGGTAAGTGGAAACGGGCGCGGAGACGTCCCCGCCGCGGCTCCTCCGTGCCCGCCGCGGCAACTTCGGGCTCGGGGAGTGAGGGTGATGGTGGTGGGTGCGCGGAGCTCCTGCCGCTGCCCCCGCCGCTCCGCCGTTTCGCACCTCATTTTTATGAAATCGAATCGCCGCTGTGCAGTTTTTAATTGTTGGGTTTTTTTTTTTGGAGCCGCCGCTCAGGTGCCGCCGCGGTACCGGCACAAGTACGCTCCGCGCTGCGCCTCGCCGGAGAAACTTCGGGTGCAGCGGCGCGTCCCGGCGCGGAGCCGCTCCGAGCCCCGCGGAGCCCCCGCGGCCGCCTTCCCCGCCGAGCCCCGCGGAGCCCGAGCCCGCTGCAGCCCCTAACTTTTATTTTTACAAACCCATAAACCCAACCTAGCGGGCCCGGATGGTGCTGGGGGGTGATGCTCTGAAAGTTTGGGATTTTTAGGGCTTTATTCTCACGGCGCCTGAAATTGAAGGGTTTCTGTAGAACATCAACAAGCGCCTGAACGCGTGGCTGCAGTGTTACAGAGCGAGCCGGGCGGCTGCTGGCTTTCGGGCTGGGCTGGCTGCGGGAACAAGAGCCGCTTATTTTTCTGCCTCAATCCCCCGGTGCCAAGTAGAATCCGTGAGGATGTCCCGAGCCTCGTGGAGGCTGGTGGGTGCTCAGGAATAGCCCCGATGCGCTCTCGTCTAGCGAGCACCGCTCTAATAATGGGGCGATTTCAGATTGGAAGCCCGCTATCCTCGGTGAGACCCTTTGAAATGTTTCCTAATGGCAACATCTTGCCAGCCGCGGTCAGAGTCCAACAGAGCCGCCGCTTCCTTGCGCTTCCCATGCAGTAGCTGGCATCCGTCTCCCGAGCGTGATTTTAAGCCGAGTACATTGGCTTGTGTTCTGCTTACTAAGCTCATCCGAAAGGACCCTTCTCTCCTGTTGGTTTCTGTGTCTCTGATGCAGCGCAGGCTGTGTGCGGGGGTGTCTGGGGGTGCGGGGGGCTGCGGTGCTCCCCGGGGAGGCAGGTGCACGCCTGGAGTTGCACTTCGCGGGGAGGCGCCGCTCCCGCTCCCCCGGCTTCAGCCGGCGCTGCCGGCTCTGGAGGCGGCGGAGGTGCCGGCAGCATCGCTAAGCGATGCTCTGGCTGGCTCCGCCGACAGCCCGGGCGCGTTAGAAATCCCCTGCCACCAGCACTTGTTAGTGCGTAAATCACCTGGCACTCTCCACGCATAAATCACGGGCTTGTGTGCTGTCAGCGAGTTCCTCTGGAGCTGGGGGTCTGGGACCTTCCCTGCCGGGGAATCCCAAGGAGCCTGGGCTGCTGTGGCTGGACTGCCCCGTCCCCGTGGCGGAGGCTGGATCCTCTGCTCAGTCCAAAGTTGCAGCTGAGTGTTTTGTTGGCTGCGTCCGTCTGGGTGCTGGCACGTTGTACACGATTCTGTGCATTATCAGGGTTTTAACTGGGAATTTCTCCATTCCTTCCCACTGCCGGGGCAAGAGCAGAGCCTGGAGGGTCCCAGAGGCTGCAGCAGGCAGAGCCTGGGATGCTGCTGCAAGGGTGAAGGGGAAGGAAGGGTGTCCTCACCTGGTCGCAGCCTCCTGTGTTTCTCCCCCTTCCGTGCTGGGGTCTGCCCAGTTTCTCAGTAGCAAACCTCAGTGGTTTGGATGTTGCAACATCAGGCCTTTGCGTGTCTCCAGTGTGAGCACAGCGCCTTGATGAATTGCTGCTCTTTGTTTCCTCCCCTCTTCTGACAGTGCCCAGTATCCCAGCCTTCCTACAAACAATGCTCTCTTGTAGTCAGGCAACTATTGCTGGCCCATTTTATTTTTTGCAGCTACAGTATGGATCCACTCCAACAGATAGGCACTCTAACACAAGCAACTTCTACTTGCACACTGCTTTACTGTTCAGGTTTGCTCATGCCTAAACACTTCATCACTGGGTGCAAAACGTTTTCCCAAAGGACAAAAGTCATGGTGTGCATTTTCCGTGTTTTGTTTTTGCAGGCACACAATGGGGATCTTACAGTTAGACCCACATGCAAGCCTGGCTTCTCAGAACAAGACTACACAGTGTTCATCTCCCAGAATATCATGGAAGGGCAGAAGTTACTCAAAGGTAAGAGGAATAAAAAGCTTAATAGCTTCTGCAATAACTGTATTTTCAGGAGGTGAAAGGAGGCTTAAAGATGCTGGTTTTGATGGTGAAATTGTCTGCAGAATTATGTTTGTAGGAGGATGAAACACTAAGTGGTTTACCTGAGCACAGTTTTGAATACAGATGAATCATTCCAGGTCTGCTGCTGTCTGCTTCAGGTGGATTGTTTGTTACACCATGCGAGGTCATCACTTCACTCTTGAGTCTCCCACTCCCACCCTGTCTGAAGGAACTCTGCATCTGATATTTTAGAAAGTATTTTTATGTATGAAATTCAAAGATCCCTAAATTATCTCTGCTTTGAAATGGATGATAAAGCAGACGTTGTTGTTGGAAATGTGGTAAACAAGCCTACAGACATTCTGTTCACAAATGTGGCATTCATTTTCATTACTGCCCCACTGACAACATGAAAACACAGGCGAAAAGAAACTACCAATTAGCTTTATAGTAATTGCAGGATTATAACCACTTTTGTGCTTGTAAACTCTAAGATGTCTTCATAATCCAAATAACAGTAGATGATCCTGTGTATTGCTCTGTCTCCTTCTTAAGTTAAAAATAATTAAACTTTATATTTGCATGACACAGGAAAATACTTTATTCCATGAGAATTTTTAAAAGATCAGAATCCTACAGCAGCCCAGGAAGTTGGGGAGCATGTCAGGACTTGGTGCTCTACTCAAGGCTTTATAACTGTGTTTTGCAGTGTTTTCCTGAGTACATTTTGCTTGTGTGCAAGTATCTGTGCCAGAAAGCTGGGATTTGTGTCTTCCTCCAGACCAAACACCTGCTCTGTTACTTTGATTTTTCTCAGAAGAGAGGGAGAGTTGTCAGTGTTCTCTGTGGCTTCAGCAGAATTCAGAACTGGACATTTTTGCTCTGCATGAGCTGGCAATCACTTTTGCTTCTGTGCCC
Source organism: Euphonia xanthogaster (assembly GCA_034509185.1). Taxonomy (NCBI): domain Eukaryota; kingdom Metazoa; phylum Chordata; class Aves; order Passeriformes; family Fringillidae; genus Euphonia; species Euphonia xanthogaster. The sequence goes on along the minus strand of JAYDZK010000070.1, from coordinate 10,504,743 downwards.
AGTTGTCTTAGTATTGCTGTTCAGGAATTCTCTTGACTGGCCTGGCATTAATTAGTAGACCTTGGGGAGTTTATTTTTAGTTTGAAGTGTAACCAAAGAGGGAATTGGGATGGACAAGCTCAAGATTATGCAGCCCTAAAGAGACCAAATACCAATAGTTTACACACTTTGTAGCAATTTTTCCCAAATGTGAAGGCGGCTTTACAGGTCAGTCTAGAAACTGGGTAGATTTCATGCTCTTTTAGCTTTGCAAATTATTTGATAAAAAATGTTCTCTGAGTACTGTAGAAAGCCGTGTCATAAATATATTTGCTCAGAAGAGTGGTTTTTTGCAGTTTAGGGCTTGATAAATTGTGCTGTGTTTATGGAGGTGGACAGCAGGAGTGGAGCAGAAGGGTCTGCTCAGAGGCATTAGGTGGCTGTGACTTTCAAAACAGCACGGTGGCTGTCATTTCATTTCTGGTTTAACTGATCATTTCTAAATATGAAATTATATTTACAGAGGCTGTCAAGTTGATTTGAATGAAAATATATTTCTATTTGATTTTATCCTTTAGGGACCAGTTGTAGTTTTACATTAGTCATGGCAACCCTGCCTCTGATTTAGGGCTGAACTCACCCTGGGGACATTATGTATCCATGCCCCACTCCTAAGATTCATGTCCTGATAACATTGTCACAGGTTCTCTAATTTAAAAGCATTTTCTCAACAAAAGAAGGAAGAAAAAAGTGCAAGTGCTCTGTTTGCTAATAGTAAACTATCATCTTTGCACCTTTTAATCTACAGTCAAATACATGCTGTTGTTTATCATAGGAAGCAAATATATCTAATTAATTTATACAATAATGGGCAAGAAAATTCTTCTTCATGCTTGTGTTGTTCTTTATATATACTCTAGCATGTAAAATTGGTAGTTTTCCAGTTTAGGTTTAATTTTACTTCCTAGCACTTGATGTGTCTGAAGCATAAAATGTTTATCTCTTTCTTCCATCTGGGTGAAGTATTGTACAATAGTTCAGACCAAAAATGGGTTCAGATTGCTTACATTATCATGTTTGATAGATTGACATATGTACTACTTCACACCATCTTACCACGCAAAGCTCTGCTGCCAGCAGCTACCACCATCTTATTCATCAGCATTCAGTAATTCATCTGCAGGCCAAATGGGACTGTTTGCCTGAATAAAAAAAAAAAAAGAAAGTAGGCAGAAATTCACCTGTCAGTGCTTTCCTGGAATCTGGGGTTTGGAAAAAGCATGTCTGTAGCTTGGGTGGCTCTCGGGGGATTTCACGGAGTGAAATGAGGTTTTTATGGATAATGCTCATCCTGTCCTTAGGAAGGAGGGGTGGGCAGTCCTGGGACAGTTTATCTCTGAAGGTTTGTCCATCAGAAATCAGGGAGCATGCAGCCCTCAGCATGGTGGTGAAATTCCTCCACACCATGGAGAAATTTGGATGTTCATGGTTCCGTGTGGCAATAAATAAACCTAGCATTTCCCTTTTAAGCTTTGCAAGATCCAGCTCTCAAATGTATGCACTGTTATGAATGCATCAAAATGAAAGTGTTTATAGTATTCTAGGTTTGAATCAAGTTAAACAGATAATCACTGCTTATAATTGGTTTATTCCAATGGAAATAGCTTAGCCTTAATTTGACAACAAGAGCTTTTACAGAGTCATTGTTTTATTATAAGTATGCCGTAAGCTATTAGCTACTACTTTGTGGTTCATCTTATTTGCCTGAGTCAGCTCTCTAACATGCTCAAAACATACAGATTCTAGCAGGAGCTATTTGTTACACAGTAATTAACTTGTTTATGATAAATGGATGGGAGAAATGTCACGGCATTTTGTTTTATGTATAAATGAAAAGCATCTGCATTCTAAAAATTTCATGTTAATTAGACTTAAAATAGTTTTCCCCAGTAGGGCCACAAATACCACACGCTGCATATCACTGCCAACACTGTGGCCTGGTGATGGGGTGGTAGCTGAGGTGATTTGTGGAGCCAGTGCCTTCCTCAGAAATGCCATCACTGCATCTCTTAATGAAAGCTTCTGGGTGTAATCTGTTATACTTTTTTGTCTTTGTTTTTGTTTGCAGGATAATAAACTTAGTCTTGATCACCGATGCATGATAATGTTTAAGATAGCTTCCTTAAGTATCTTCTTCTTTAGCCTAAGGGAAAGATCTCCATGTCTGCAGTATGGCAGAGGACGATTGTGGCACGGGGATCTTTTCCTCTTTGTTAATTATTCATGTTAACTGAATGTGGTGAGAACATTGGTCCTGAGGGGTGGGGAGCAGGGGCATGGGGCTGCACTGAAGCAGTTCAGCAGCATCCCAGGGGATCTGATTCCTGATGTGAACTCAGTGTTTGGGAGTGATGAAGACCAGCGGCCTCCTGGGGAAGGAGGGAGAGAAGGGTACTGAAAGTGGTGAGCAATATGATACTCTTGCTATTGGCTTTATGCCCTTTTGGATCTTTTTTAGTGTTTTTTAAGATTATGATTAATAAAAAAAGATGTTTTTCAGAATTAGAAGTTAAGGTTTAATTGGCACGTCGTGAGGCTGTGGTGACTGGGAGTGGGTGGGATGACATCAGAGTGTTGAATGAATTATTCCTTCACTGTGGCCCCACCAGGGCTCCAGCACCTCTCAAACACACCTAAACAAAACAACTCACAGCAGACAACACGAGCAGATGAGCAGTAGAGCCACTTGTTTGTGTTTTCTGTGCATGCCTTGGTGTGCAGTGCTGCATGTTTCTGTGCCCAGCCCGAGCAGTGCCTGTGCTGATGGAGCAGGGGAGCTTCTCTGGTGTGGGCAGCCACGTTTGGGGACAAGTGTGTGGCAGCACACTTTGTTTTCCTATGGGGAGATGAATAAACTCTGCCAGCATGTTCTGCTCTAAGCAAATGTATGAAACTGAAGTTAGCCAAGCTCATGCAAATGCATAAAAATGTAATTGCTTCTATTCTAGGATTTTTTACTAGCATGATTTTTGGTTAAAATAATACATAAAAGCTTTATTGGAATACTGCTTTTTTTTTTTTTTAGAAGAATTCACTGTAGAGATAATCTCTTGTAAGTTTTTGAGAGGTAGGATGTTCTTCATGGTCAAAAGCTTTTTGTTCTCTCCACTGAGATTTCAAAACCTCCATCCTTTTTAGCCCTCACCACATCCAACATTAAAACTTAGGAAGGCTGTGAATGCTGTTTAGAAAATATTGACTGCATAGGCCAAAGAACCCCAGCATCCACAATCTCCCTGGGATAGTGGAGAATACTGTAGATGGTGCAGGCTTCCCACTTTTCCTGGCTTTAGAGTCCAGAAAAGACCCAGTACCCATCTGCTGTCAGTTTTGGCAGGAGCTTGGCTCCCGCAGGCAGGTCAAGGTGGGGCTCTGAGGGGTGTGTGGATGTCTGAGGCTGCCCTGCCCACAGTCATGCCTGTGTCCTCCAGCTGCCCTCTGGTGTCCTAAGGGTGCTTTTGGAAAGGGAAGAGCCTGAGCAATGCTGGATTTGTTCTGGTGTTTGGTGAGGTTGTTGAGCACCTCTGAGAGTTGCTCGGTGCTTGCGGCAGCTCTGCTGCAGCCTCCTGGAATAGCCAGTGCCTTCTCCAAGCTGCTCAGAGCTCAAAAAAACAGAGAGACTTTTCCATTCATGCTTTCATTATTTTCTGGTCTGTGATTCTGCATGAAAAGCAGTTACTGCAGTTATTGTACACGTAATTAGCTTCACAGCTCCCTAATAACATCTGAAAGTAGGAGAGCGGCCGCTGGGAGCCCAGAACTCACCCTCGCCTCTCTTCACTCCCTCCTTGGAGCAGAGGGAGGCAGGCAGGCATCAGCTCTCTGTGTTCAGCTTGCACAAGCTCCAGTGGAGCTGCCTCTCAGAGAGCACTTCTCACATTCTGCAGGACAGCTCCTTCTAAAAGCAGCTTCCCGTGATGGGCACGTTGCAAATCAAAACCATCATTTCCATCGTGAGTTCCAGGGGAGACCCCAGAAAGAGCTGCTGCAGAGCAGGGAACTGCTGATGCCTATGTATTTTTAATGTTGCTCTTCAGATCTTACTTCTGACACAAAAATGATGTTTAAGATGACATTTTTATCTAAATAAAGTTGCAGTTAATGAGACTGGAGTAGTCAATAACACTCTGTAGAGTTAATCCCCTTACACTGTTTAATAACTGTATATATTGCTTTCTAGTTCAGAGCTTTGAACCAAATTCCTCAAACCCAAGCAAAATTACATTTTTCTGCATTCTGGGGGGTTAACTGATTTTTATCTGAATAAATCTGCTTCTCCAACAACAGACTTGAAGCTTCTCTGTTTTTTTTCAGGGATTTGTCTGTTAGAGAATTGTGCTGCTTCAAATTAGGCATTCTAGATAGGTATTAAGGAAGAAGATGAAACAACAATTTCTGTTGAATAATTTATTCATTTCTTTATTTGTGCTTAGGCTTTTAGGAAATAACTAATTGATACTGTTCCAGACACAGCTTATTTATTGTGAAATACCTGTTGTTTTGAACGCTAAGCTGATCATTTTAGGGCTTTTAGGGTTGGAAAATGTTAATTTTGAAGTCAGTTCTTTGTACAGGAATTGACTGTCACTGACAGAGCTCATGAGCTCTGATCTCACAGAGCAGATGCTGAAAGCATTCTGGAAATTACAGTTTTTGCGTGTGGCAATTGAAACTTATTTATTCTAGCAGTGAAATATTTTCTTGCCTAATTTTCATTGACCTAATGCCAGTTCTCATTGCCTAATTTCATTGATATTTATGTGCAGGCCTCCTTCTGCCTTAATTTCTACCCTGGAAATGAGTCTCCTGTTTTTTTAGATGGAATTTATTTCATTGCAAACTCAAGCTGGGGAAGTCCTTGGTTGCACAGCAGCACGGGCCATGTGCACAGCTCATAGAATATTTTAGCAATATAGATAATACTTAAAAATCTTATTTGAAGGGCAAGAAGAGATTAAAACTATAGAGGATAGGATTTCATTGGAAATCTGCTGCTTAATGTTTCTCATAGAATGAATTTGAGTAACATAGGGAAAGATGGGAGTTTGATTTGAGGTTAGTGGTATATTCAGAATTAAGGCCATTGCTGTATCAAGTGGAATTTTTTATTTTCAGGCAAATGGAAGTAGTAAGAGCTAAGAGCAGACAGTGGTGTTTGAAAAGCAAAGGCCAGTCCTTGGCAGCTTTGAGGGGTTGGGCAGGGGGGCTGGGATGAACTGTGGCTGTGATTCCAGGCAGATTTCCTCAGGATCCTGATGTGGAGCACTGCAGGAGGAACCTCTGCAGGCTCCATGGAATTGATCTGTATCCCTTTTTGTGTATGTAAACCTTTTGTGCCCTAGCCAAAGCTTCTGAAGAGGATTTGGCTTCACATTGCATTTTCCTTTTGGTGCCTACATGACCCCCAGGGTTGTTTTTCCACGTAAAACCTGGAAGTGTCCTTTGGCCAGCCCTGCCATGGCAGAGTTTTCTTACTGCTCATGATATATTTGTTTAGATATTTTGTTTTAATATTTATTTATTGGTATTTCTGAAATGAGAGTGCTGGGATTGTTTAGCCTGGAGAAGACTTTATAATTGTGTATAAACTCCTTGTGAGAATGTGCTGAGGTGCACAGAGCGAGGGCAGAACAAAATAGGTGCTAACACTGAGATGCAGGACACTGCACTTAAATGTGGGAAGAAACTTTCCCCCTGAGGGTTGTCAGGCACTGGAGGAGGTTTCTCAGAGATGCCATGAGATCTCTGTTCTTGGAGATACTTGGAGCCCACCTGGAGGTGGTCTTTGAGCCTGCTTTGGCTGTCCCTGTGCTGAGCCGGGGCTTGGGCAAGCCCTGCACTCGGCTCTGACCCTGGGAGACACTCTGCAGGTGAATAGATGGAAAGACAGAGGGATGAACTGAGCTTTTCTTCAAATACAAATCACACAGCTTTAAATAAAAACATTGCAGCAGCCTGCAAAACGTGATCTGTACTGGGAAATTGTGTTTCTTTAATTTCTTGGAAGCACAACCTCTAAAGAGGGAATAATTGAAACACCAGAGACCAGCATTCAGCTGTTTGCTTCCATTAATGTCCAGGCTTAACCTAGGCATAGTTTGTCTCCTGGCATAAGGAAATGTAGCACTTAGATTGAAAAAGCACTCAGTTTCCTCTTTATTTGTAGTAGAATGAAAGAGAACATGTGGAGCAACTGTTTAACCCAAAATATTTGTCTTATGAGCAGCTACTTCGCTTCTTTCAGGAGGATGTTTGTTTCCTAAGCAAGTTTTCTGTGACATGGAAAACGCTTGGGCTGAACAAGATCTCTTTTTGCCACAGGCTTGCGATTTCTCTTGTTTATGTTCATTATCCCTAATTTATTTATTAATTTTGGATTGCAGTTGCACAGAAGGAGCGTGAAGTGGCAAATGCTCTGGCATATGGGCTGCACTGTCACTGGGAACATTCAGCAGCCCTGTGCCTCGTGACCCCAGGCTGCAGCATCCACATTCCCCTTTCCTGCTCCCTTCAAATACAAATTTATAATTTTTTATTTATTTTTTTTTTGCCGTGCCCTCACTACTCTGGTGCCACTGTTCTGTAGGAGAGAGCCAGTGGCAGTAACTCAGGGCTGTGCTGGTTGTGCTGCTCATCAGCTGCAGCCCATTAACACCAGCCTGGTAATGGCAGCCACTGTGTGCAAAGCACAGTGGGGGTGTTGGAAGCTCCTGCAAGGACCCTGAAGATATGTATGGGCCACCCATGAAGGAGGAAAAAGTAAAATAGATGCCCTTTCTGCTTTGAAATGAGCCAGTCTGTTTTTGTTGATACCCAGAAGCACTGCAGTCATTAAAGGCTATTACTATGCCTATTATAAATCACAATTTCCTAGCAGTTCAGAGGTTAGTCACAAATTTTGTTACAATGAGTTTGTCTCATAGTAATTCCAATCCTTATTAAACAAAATTGTCTTTAAAATAATTATGAATGTAGCAATTATTCAAAGATAAATAGTCAAGATTACAAGAATTGTTCTGTACAGAGCTATGTATCAACTCTCTCTGTCAGTTTATGTCTAGAGAATCATAAAAGGCAGGTCAGTGAAACAAATGTCTGTTACTTCAGCATGTAGCAAGAAAAGCATATTGGAATTATTGGTATATGAAAGAAAAACATGCCAGGTTGGTAAGATGGTGGAAAATAAAGAAGTTATTACAGGTGATAAAGTGCAAGTCAGGACTAGTTTCAAGTATGAAATGTAGTAACCTGTTTGTTCCTGGCGTAGTCAGTGGGGGTGAAAAGATATCTGTGTATAAATGCCACCAAGGGCTGTTTGGTGTCACCTGCACCTGCGTGTTGGTGTTTCCTGGGCTCAGAACCTGGGCTGGAGGAGCTCAGCAGGATTTCTGGTGCACGCTCCTTCCTCGGGGTGCCAGCAGCTCCCTTGTAACAGCTTTGTCCCTGATGTAGGCTTGAAGATCCACGGCTGGGGACCAAAGCCAATATATTACTTTGCTTCCCTTTCCTTCCTCTGAGCTCTCTTGATGCAATTTAACCCTGTTTGTATTTGCCATGGACACACAGAACAGTTGCTGATTTATTTTTTTTTTCCTCCCCCAACACAACTGAATTTTTTTTTCAGGTTCTCTAGGCTGAACCTCTCATTTTTTGCCTTTTGTGTATTGTGCTTGGCTCCCTCCTCTGAGCCCTTGTCTTTGTTACTAACATGATACTCCAGGTTGATGTGATGCTGCCAGCCAAGTCTCACAGTGCTGAACAGACAGGGAATATTACTCTGCCTGTTTTGCAGGCAACACTCCACTTGATTTATCTAATGTGATGATTGCTTTTTTTCTTAGCAGTATGATACTGTTGACTCATGTTCAGCTTGTGATCCAGTATAACCTCCCACATCGTTTTTTGATGAACTGCTACCTCCCCAGTCATTTTCTATATGTGTAGTTGATGAATCCTGCTGAATCGTGTTACCTTGCTCCTCTTCTGTTGAATTGCATCTTGTTTTTGTTTTATCATCAGCCTTATCTAACTGGTTTGGGTTGTTTTGATTTCTGATCTTGACATCCAACAGAGTTGCAGTTGCATCCTGCTTGTGGATGGCTTGCAGATGTAACCAGCATATGCTGCATTCCTTTATCTGTTCTGTTAATAAAGGATTGAACAAACCCAGTTCAAAACAGGCTGTGGCAGAGCCCATGTGATAGAGCCTTCTGCTCTGGCCATGCACCATTCAAACATGCTCTGGGTCGTTATTTTAGTAACTAAAATTGGGATGGTGGCTTGAACAGAGCCTTTAGTGTCTTGATGTTTTCTGTTGGGATCTGTGGAAACACAATTCCAAATGTCCTCGGTTGTCAGTACTTTTCCTGACTTCTCTGAGAATTGCAAACATTGGGACATTTGAATTTTCACCTCTGTCATCTAGAGACATTCTAGGTTGAAAGCCTAGGCTGGGTTCATGCAATTTCAGTAAAATGCTGTTGCTGTTGGAATGTCCAGGCTACAGGAGAAAATGTTCACCTTGGCTTTCCTCAGGATGCTGGAGGTCTGCTCCTTAAAAGCCATTTCTATTGACAGAGCTGTTACTAATCCCAAGGTGAGCTGGAGGAGCAGGAGTAAATGAAAGCCAAAGCAGGGTTGTACCTGGATGTGGAGTATGCACTTGTGTAATCTGTTTCCACTGGTGGCTGGGGATTTCTGCTTTGCTGTGTTCCCATTCCCCAGCTCCTCTTGGAAGGTGAGGCAAGCAAGGTGCTCACCCTGCCCAGACCAGCTGGGTGTTGCACTGCCTGTTTTTATAGATCTGTGTTATTCACAGAGCTTTTTAGGAGGCCTAGTCCACACTGAAATCTTTTACTGTTTAGTGTCTTGAATTTTGCCCACCATGCCTGTGTGTTTGGTAACTGAAGAAAGGCAGATGCTGCTCCCTGTGCTGGAGGAAGAGACTCTCTCTGCTGAAATCTTTTGGAGCATCTCAGTTTAGAGGGGGGAAAGAGCTGGGCTAGGGAATTTCCAGTATTTTCCTCCCAGTGAAAATCCTTTCCTGGGGAGGCAGAAAAAGTCATTGTTTCAGACCCTGGGTGCTCTGCTGCTTGTCTTTTAGGAGCCTGGTTGCTTTGCTCCCTTCAAAACAGGTTTACACAATTACACATGAAAGACAACTGTTCTGCTCATTTCCACAAACCTTAAATATTTTTATTTTGTGCCTGAATTATTTTGGAAAATAACCTTCCCCCTATTTACCTTTTTATGGGCTTCTGATCATTTTTCAATTGATTCAGCACGTCCTTTTGGTCCTCTGTAGAGGCCAAGGCAATGTGGGTAAATGGCATTATTAAAAAAAAAAAAAAGGATTTTTCATGTTGTTTGGATTTTTCCTTTGTCTTTGGACAGAAGGGACAGGTTGAGGATGAAGAAAAATATATGTATGGTTGATAGGATAGAGGAGAACTATAGGTCAGGGCAAGATTTGGAGTGATGAAATATTCAAGGATTGCAGCTATAAAAAAAATGTTTGGATTGCACCCAGAGATTTCCCCATCCTCTTTTCAAACTGCAAGAAGAGACCCTCATCAGGAGGAGTTCAGTGATCTCTGGAACGCTAAACTCCAGATGCCTGTTCAAATAACTGAATAGGAGATTGATTATCTCTGTGCAAAGTTTACTGAAAGATTTTTCTCCTTTATTTTTTTTTTGTTTGCCTGGAGTCTCAGATATAAGAGAAATTCCAAGTTGAAAGGCTGGTTGCTGTATCTGCTAGCAAGCTAACTACTCCAGTTGTACCAGGCGGTTTTGAGACCTCCTGACGAGAAGAAAGTGAGGAGATTTAGGTTGGGCAGGATACAAATTTCTTCACCAAAGAGGTTGTTACAGACTGGCACAGCTGCCCAAGGCAGTGGTGGAGTCACCATCCCAGGGGGATTTCAAGGCCATGAGGATGTGGCACCTGGGGACAGGGGACAGTGAGTGGTGGATGGTCCTGGAGGGCGTTTCCAAGCTCAGCAGTGCTCTGATGCCCTCCCAGAAGGGCTGTGTGGGCAGGGGCAGTTGGCAGAGTCTGGGTTGGTGTTAGCAGAGGTTTAACCCCCCCCTGCTCACTGAATGCCCAGGGCATGGCCCTGTGGGGGCTCCTGGGTGCTGAATTAACCCTGCTGGTTTGGCAGAGATCAGTGCACATGAGGCATTTCACTGGAATGAATCTTCGCGTATTTCCGATAAAACAAAGTTTTATTTTCCCTTTCTGCTGTGAATTGAGACAGCATTGGCTGTATCCTGTTAAAGAGCAGCAGAACTAAGCAGTGGTGGCACAGCCAGTTTTACCTGTGCAGTAATAGAGCAAGTTTCATTGCTTGGGAGCTGAGATGATGAAGCAAGGTTCTGTAAATGCAGCAGTTGTGTCCTTTGGCAGTGCACCTCTAATAGGGAGAGTTTGACATCTGGGAAAAAATATAGAAAATTAAAATTAGGATGGGTGGGAAGAAGTGTTGTGGGTGCCTGGAGCCCTGGGGACTGCAAGAACTGCTGGGCCAGGGTTCATGTTGGGTCTGGAAGTGGTGCAGATTTTGGAGACTTAAAGCAAAGACAATATTTCTGCAACAGTTTATTAACAATGAGTGGTTTTTTGACCTTTCATCTGCATCGGGTCCCTTGTGAGCAGCCTTTTATTGCAGTAGATCTGTCTGCACTTCCTGGAGAATTATGTAGGGAATCTACACACTTAGAAAGCTGTTCTTAGGAGAGCTGTCCTGAAAAAGGAGAAACAAAGAAACCAAACAAACCAACAAATCCAACAGCAAAAAGTAAAGAAAAAAACTCAAGGTTATATATCAAAATCTGTAACACATGCTCAAAAAAAAGTTAATATCTAGTGAATGTCAATTAAGTTCTTCCTCAGCTAATAAATAGCTTAGGAGGTATAAAATTTAATACTCTTAAAATTGCAGAAGCCTTTGAAGAGCACATTTAAATTGGACTCATTGGAAGAAGGAGATTTAAAACTGACCTGTTCAGAGGTGAGTAGTGAAAAAGGTGTGATGGAATGAGGCTGCATTCCTTCAATACAGAGGCCTCTCGCCTTAGGTTTTGGTTTCCTGAGGTGGCTTTTGGAACAGTTTATTTTTAAGTTCTTGTGTAACACGTCAGCTGAACTGCACTGGTAGCAGTGGCCTCCTTATTTCTGAGCCTGTTTTTAAGTGTTCCTGAGGCTCAGCTGGGCTGGGAGTGGGTCACTGTGCCACAGAAAGAGCTGCAAGAGCAGCTGTGTGCAGCTCTGCCCGTGGCCACACCTGCAGGTCCTGCTCACTTTGGGTTTTAAAGTATCAATCTGTTCCCATCTCAGGTACCAGATTCCCACTTTCCTTCTCTTCTCTCCCCATCATGGTCACCTCTAGGTAACGAGTGAGATGTGTGCACATTTCTGAGGGTGCTCTTAGGCAGGTTTTCTAAAGTTTATGATAGATCTGGCTTTGAGAGGTGAGCAGATGAGCAACAGAAACTGCTCTGAGATCACAAGCAATGTTGTGCTCATTCTGGGTTTATCTGGAAATCAGAGCAAACCAAACTTTGCCCAGTTGGATTGCTTCCTCAGGAGCAGTACCTCCTGTTTTTTTTCCACTTGTGTGTTTTTTTCCTAATCCCAGTGGCAGTCATTTTTTTGGCACTTGTAGTTAGGAGAAAAAAAATTAAGTAATACATGGCATTTGTTTTGGCGCTGGTTGTGACTCATAAATAGGGATAACATCTGTGCTGATAGTTTTTTGTGATATACAACCAGATTGAATGAACAAAGTTTTCATTTATTGCTGTTCTTTTGCCATTGTTATATTTAGGGAGCTCCAGTGTAATGAGTGAAAATACATGCTTATGTATATTGCTCATGAATAGATCAGAATTTATATACATCCTGTGAATTTCAATTTGGCCACTGTATCTTTTTAAACTAAAAATGGCTTATAGCCATTCCCTGAGCCTAAAACTTTTTCAGGATCCTTCCCAAATCTTAGTCTCTTGAAGGCTTGTACTGCTGCCAAGTCCACACCATTCTTTTAATTAAAAGACAAAAAAAAGAGAAGTGAAGCTTCCAGTGGATGTAAATCCTGATAATCCTGAAATGATGTAAATCGGTGCAGCTCCTTAAGTCATTGGAAGTATTCTGACTTACATCTACAGAAAATCTGCACATAATATTCCTGCTGGTCCTTTCTTCTGCCCAATAGCTGCTCTACACAGAGTTGGCACGGTGGACAAAGCACTCTCTTAGAGCTGATCGAGGGTGGCACGGCTTCCAGCACTGCTGATTCAGCACAGCAGAGGCCATTTTCCTGATTTCTTTGTGAGTTAGATTAAATTACTCTGCAGGCTGGACTGCAGCCACAGGCCATAGTTTTACAGCCTTATAACATGGTATCCTAGCCCATGGCATCTGAGAGGTCTGGCTGTGTGTAAAGCTCTTCTGCTTTGCTGCAAAGGATTTTTGGATTTGGCGCTCGGCCCCTTTGTGAGGCTCACGGCAGCAGGACTGGAAATATTTTGATTGTCTTGTTGAGATACACTAAAGTGGGGCTCTGTTAATGGAGGGAAGGGACATCATGGGGGTCAGGTTAGTATGAAAACTCCACTGTGTTTGTCATGGCAACGTTTCTTTAGATTTGCCTTACAGAAATGCAGGATAATAAATAACAAATGCGGGGTTTAATGAGTATAACACAACAGGAGCACCAGTGAGGCAAGGAGCTTGTGCCATCAGAGCTGTTCCAGCTTACCAAAATTTGGAGAAATCCACTTCCCTTTGTGTCTCAGTACAGGTACATTTCTCATCTCATCTGAGCAGGTTTGGAGCCGAGCCAAGGGGGAGCAGTGGGGAGATGCCCTTTGTGGTGAGCTGTGCCCTGTTCACATCCCACGGAGCTGGGATGCCTGTGGCTGCTCTAACAGGCACATGGGCCGAGGCAGAAGCAGCTTTTCTGTTCTCTGGCAGCTGCTGGCTTTGTGAATTTCCAGAGCAGAGCCAGCTCTGCTGTGCTCTGCAGTTGGGCTCCACTACTGCAGCTCGCAGTGAAATTGGTCCAGTTGTCTTTGGCCAAGTCCTGCTCTTGCTCTGGTTCACCCTTTCCCCTCCAATCCTCGTGATTGCTAAAGGGACTCTGGCAAGGGGAGAAAACAACTGTTAATGAGGAGAGAAAAGGTCAAACAGATCAAATGAAAGTCATCCTGCTTCCAGCATAGAGAACAAGCAAAGCTGATCCTGCCCAGGCCAGGTGTTGGACAGAAGATGAGACCAGGCTTAAGGAATTTTCACCATAAGTTTGGAAGCTTCATTCTGTCCCTTCTCCCTCACCTGGCTTCCAGTCACATTGTTTTATAGCTTTAAGGGGCTTGCTTTGTATCAGGATGGGTGCCTCACATCTGGTTATTTTGGAGTTGCATTATTGCCTTTCAGCTTTATCCCTGTAGTCTAAACATTAAAAGCACCACCAAACAAACCCTCTGGTTTTAATACAAAGATGAATATATTTTTGCAAATAAAAAGTGTTTTTGATTCAGAACATCGGGCAACAATTCTCTGGGAGTGATAAAGAGGTGAAGTTCATGTTGCTGGTTTCAGTGCAAAAACAAAAGTGGTCAGATCAGGAAATTTGTTTCTGAGTGGTTTTTTCAATTTTCTGAGCCCTAGTTCAGTCTCATGGACTTTGGTAGAGCTGCTGCACAGAGGGTTTATCTATTGATTTCTGAATGTATTGTGCTGTTAATCTAAAACCTCTTTCCCCAGTGGAATTTCTATTCAGAAGGCTCTAGCCAAGCTCAAGAAAGTTATTTGATTTGGGGAGTTTGAAAGAATAATAAAAGAAGGATTGATGCAGTTGGATTTTCATGAGCTCAGTCTTCTAGTGAAATAGACAGGCTTCTTCCTCCCGTGTGTGCCTGTGGTGGTTGCCTCATTATTTAGGAGGAAAGCAGAGTATGGAGGTCACTTCAGTTTTACTGCCTGAGAATTTTGCAATTATGACACTTGTTCAGAAGAAAGTAATGAGAACAGTTTTGGTGATATAACAAAATATAAAAATTAATGGGTTAGTGCAGCTTTGTCTTTCCATAAATTTGTGTGCTTTATTTCTTAGCAATTTGGCCTTTTATGCTAATTTTTAAACTAGTAAAAATTTAGTGCCAGTATTTGGGAAATCTGTGTAATTTCCCAATAAGACATATGTGCCAAGGGAATTGCACCATATAATCCAATGAACTTTGTTCCTCAGATATTTCCACCATCCTTTAAGTATTGAAGATTAAGTAAGCTTTTTAAAAGAGCTGAGACAGGAGAGAAGATGGTACTTTATGGATCTTCTTGTTATTAAAATGTTCATTACTTTTTCTGAGAACTGAATATGGGAATAAACAGTCTTTTATTACAATAAAATATCCCAAGAAGTACTTTCTGCTTTTGAGTGCACTGGTGTTGTCTATAGTGCAGGACTTAATGAAGTAGACAAATGAGATGAAATTGGGAGTGAAATGAAATAAAATTCAGGGTGTTTTTTGCTTTTTGGGACTAAGGTCCTGTCCAGCTGAAATCAGTTGCCCTTGACTTCACAGTGCCCATGGCTGGTTCAATAACAGGTTTATTCTGTTTCATTAGGGTGTTGTCAAGTTAAGTCAAGGAGGGTGGATTTGTATCTAAAAAGAGATTCCTTGTGAGAATTCCTTGTCTCTAGAGCACTGGAGTTTATTAGACATGATTATTTTTTTCCTTGGGTTTGGAAGCACACTTGTTGCTCTTATTTATGCAAAAAATGCAGCTCTCTGGAGGTATGTGCTTAACCTGAGGCATTATTTCATTGCAGACCCAGGTGGGAAGCTGGAAGTTCAGAGTATGCATGAAGAATTATCTGGGTATGAGGCAAAAAGTTGTATTAACTGTGCAGTTAGTCTTTGTCAGCAGCATTTAGAGTTTCTTTAGCCCTTGTGGTGACTAACCTAGCAGAATTTATTGGTGAATAGTTCAATTTGGTTAAATGGGCTCATTTTCTTGAGTAGGCAGAAATTACATCTTCTTTCAGAATGTCTCAGATTTAGTTCGACTGAAAGGCCAAATCCATATTTGACTTGTTTTTCTTCCCAAACACCTGTTTAAGCACTGGGTGAATAGGACACCCAGGGTTTGGCTGAGGGAACTGTTCGAAGGGACTTAATTTTTGGAGCTGGGGTAAGCAGTTGCATTTTAAGACTGGTCTGAAAACTCAACTTTGAACCAGATAGGAAACAAGATTCTTTTTTTTGGTCCTTTTTTCTTTTTCCCCCCATGTAGAAATAAGTTCTTTAGAATATCTGAGCCATCTACCAGTATCATTTTACTGCTGAGAATCGGGTAACTGTGTAAAATTATATTGACCTGAGGGGATTGAAATATAGAAGTGGCTGTGCGCTTAACTGTGCAGGAATCAAACTGTTTTACTGATAACATTTTATTGATTCATCTTCTCTGGGTGTTACAAGTAGCCTGAAGCCTGGCAAAATGAGCTGGCAATGTTTCTGTGTTGTGGACATTGCAGGATTGCAGCTCTTTGTAGGTATTGAAATTTTATATATGGGCTGAGAGCTCACGTAATTATTGTGATTTGTAATGACTGAGACTGCAGATGGGGCTTCCCAGAGGCTTCATTTCAAGCTAGATAACTGGTAATTTCTCTTTTCTCTTTTAAGAACCTGTTGTCCCTCCTTTTCTCTGCAGCTGCTGAGGTTTTTCTCTGTGAAAAGCTGAACCGTATCTCTGACTTAATGAAGATGCGTAAAATGATTGAAATTGCCTTAACAAGGCAGTGCTCTGTACAGAGCAGCAATGAAAATGTGTCTTGCTGTTTGCAAGGGATACTTTGTCCTTTTCAGAAAGGAACTGTGCCCTCCCACCATATTATAAAAATAATAACAATTAAAAAATACCCTTCTTCTGACAAAGCTTTAAGAAAAGGAATGGCTTACAAGACCACAATAGCAGGTTGTGAGTGCAACCTGCATGTGTTGACTAATTAAATTCTTTTGAAAGAGCTAATGTCATGTATTTTACTTAATGAAAGCTTATTGAAGATTTTAATGATGTGGGTCTTTTCTCTTCAGCAGAATGCCATATTGACTCATGACATATTTTTACACAGGCTTCATTCTGCCGTGAACAACAGTGTTGGAAATGTGAGCACTTGATGTAGTACCATTAAATTAGCTTCTTGTAGTTGCAGATTTTTGTTGCGCTACTTTTACTCGCCGCGGTATGAATTGATCGCGCTGCTCTCGCTGGTTTTAAAGGTGCAGCTTTGTTATTGATTGTGCTACTTTATCTCAGGTGCTTCATCAGCCTGCTGGCAGGCTGGTTCCCTCTGCAATTTTAGGAAGTCCTGGCTTTGTGCATTTTTTAATTCTGTGCCTTTTGTCTGTGTGCATGTATTTTTTGTTGTAAATACCTTGAAAGAGAGCCTGTTTTGGGGTTGTACCGAGCCCTTGTGCTCAGCAGCTCTGCTCTGTCCTGGGCCTTTGGGTGCTGCTGGAGGGAGGTGAAACACTGGCTGTCCCATGTGGAAGCTGGATGGGTTGTTGTCCACAGCTGATTTCCAGGGAATTAGTGAGATTTACCAATTAGAGGGAAAAAAATCAGTTCTGCTCAAACTTTATAGTGTGTGTATTTGGAGCTGGGGTTTCATCTGTTGGTGTAATTGTTGGTAATGTGATGTGTGTCACAAATAAAGTCAGAAAAACAAGAGCTTACATCTTGGTTAGTCAGACCTTTCAGATATTTTTCCACATTAACATGAGTAGTGGATTTCTTCTACAAATCTTGGAATTCCCAGACCTATTCCAATACTAAATGTATTGGAAATGGATTGATGTCAAGGCTTGCCCATCTAATTAAATTCCCTTATTAGCATCAGAGCTGCAGACTTCCAGAGAAGACATTAGTTGAATAATCTTTCCAACTTACCTAGGTTAAAACTATATGGCTTTTTGTAAAATGCTGAGCTAAAGGTTCAGCAACAAAATACATAAGTTCTAGTCCCCCTTTTTGTGTGATCTGTGGTGATTCAATTTATTCTTTAAATATAAATTGGTATTTCAGCTGTTCTGTGGATTATTTTCTGACTTCAATTATCACAAGCTCTCGATGCTGCGAGGACTCTGTCACCTCACGCTTCAGGCTGAGGGCAGTCCAGCAGCAATGGCTTCTATGCATTAATAAAAATTTTCATGATTTATTTTGGCATATTCTTAGCCAAATATAATAATCTTCTTGTCAGAAAGTCCTACCGATCCACAGAGGTTGTTTGTGCTCTGTACTGGTGATTTGTTGTATCTTTGCAGGAGAAGGGAATATTAAGATTTTCACAGTGAACCAAAACACGCCAGGTTTAGTAAGAACCCTGATGGATTTCTCAACAGGTGGAGGACTTGCCCTTGGAGGGAGCCACCAAGTGAAATGAAATATGCTTTGACCCTTGAGCTTTGCAAATGGGGATTGAGTGACTCCCAGCAGATGTGCTTTAGCCCAGCAGAATCCACTGACCCTCTGGAATGTGAGGGCATCCAGGGGTCCCACTGCCCCTCCACTGCCACGTGGGAGGGCAGGGGTGGTGCAGGTGGGAATGCCTTGTTTCCTTCCAGAAATGGAAAAGTGTCTGTGTCAGACAAAAGACCCACACTAGCACAGGGTTGGGAATGGAGAGCTTCATAATAACACTGAGCAAGAGATGCTTAAAAATTGCCCGAAGTTTCAGGAAACAAGATATTTGTGCTAATTAGACTATTTGCCTGTCATCTTTATTCACTATTTAAATAACAAAAAGCCCTCAAGTGAAATCAAAGCGTGGTAGAACATATTTCTTGAGTCTCCTTGATCAAAGCTTATAAAAGGAGGGGAATACTGCTCATAACTATTTCCTCAAATTCAGATGTGAGATATATTCTCTATTGTAGTCCTCTCTGTTGAGGACTTGTGTATAACCTGTGGCAAAGTGATGGATGTCTGTCAGGTATCAGACATCCTGCTCCCTTCCAGGTGTACATGTGATGAATTATTATTAGTTCTGTCAGGATGTGACAGAAATAAATGTCTTCAAATAAAAACAACCTGCAAACTAAATGTGAATTGTTTTGTTCTTACTTACTAACTAACACTGGTTCAGTTGTGCGCTTGTCTTCCTCTGTATCTACCTCTTGATCTTTTCATAGATTGAAATAATCTGTGAGATGGAGATCACCATTTTCCTGACCTGAGTTTATAAAGCAAATGGCATGGTGGGATTCTGGCCATGTGTGGGGTCTCACAGCTTTTATCTTGAAGTCAATAATTATTAAAACAAACAGGAGATGCCTTTGGGTAGCTGTTCAGTCTCCTGCTCAGATGATGTTTTAGAGCAGGGTGATACAGAAATCTGTTCAGGAATTTTTGGTGTCTTATCTTTTGGTTTTGGTTTGGGGTTTCTGTGTTATTTAAGGACGTCTTTAAGGACGTGGTTTTTTTTCAGAAAGGGAAGAAGGCATCCTCTAGACCTGAACAATTGAAAAAGAAGATTCTTCAAGCTTGATCATCTATGAATGGGAGAAAGTAATGAAAGAGGAATGGAAGCTTACACCTGTCTGGAGCCAGGTGGGAGGCAGTGGTCACACACATGGCCTTTGGAGCAGGACAGACAGCCCGAGCTGGCTGGGACCTTGCCCAGGTCAGCACAGCTGCTCCTGTAGCCATGGAAGTTCTCTGTGTCTGATTGTGCAGTCCTGAAGGAGGAGTAGAAAACACCAAGGAAAATGGAAAGAAGCGTGCCAGTATCATGAAATAAGGGGAAATAGTGTCTGCAGTGGCAGAGCTCACGAGCTGCCAGCCACTGATGTACATCATCCTCCATTCCCAACTTCATAATTGGCACTGGGATGCTTTAGCAGAAGCCAGCTGATTCCTTTGTTTCTTTTCATTCTGCACCTTCTCGATAAGGCAGTGAAAGGATTCCTCCCTGGATGTGTTGTTCAGACTCGAGGCTCATTACAGAACCCAGCACTTTGTTCTACTGAAGAGAACAAAGCAGCAGCGTGATGCCCCATCTGATCGCCCACCCAGACACGCTGTTGGCAGCTGGGGAATGCCATCAGCCTGAAGGATTTCCTGCTGTGGGAGTTCCTCACCTGTGCTTGAGTGGCTGACTCCTTCTGAATTTGCAAGCCATAAATTGTGTGGCATTTCTGCCCAGGCGACTTTAAAGGATATTTTAACATTTGCGTCCACTACTCCTACATCATGTTTTAAAGAAGTAGGTCAAATCAGAAGAGTCATCAGAATGTGTTTATTCATCTGTAAAGAAGAAAGATGAAGGTTCAAATTTGGGTGCTCTAAGTGGTTTTGGATTGGCGACAAGTTGATTTTTAGATCTGTCTTGTGAAATTTGTCACCATTAAAAACTTACAGCTAAATGTGTTTCAAATTTATGGATTTTTAATGGATTTTTCTCTTCTTTCCTTTGAAGGGAAAGAGAAGGAGAAGAGGTGTGCACTTCTCCTCAGAGATATGCCCAAAACTGGAGATGAAAATGAGCAGGGGGAACTAGGAGAGTTCAGTTAAGTGTCTGCTGGGTTTCAGGAATAGTTTAATTTATGGTGATAACTTCTCTTCAGCAGTTGACTTGCTGTGACCTTAAAGAAAGCTCTTGCAGACGGAGCTTTCACTATTTCTGGGAGAAGTTATGTACTTTGTGCATGCGTGGTTTACTGCCACAGATGGGTCCCCCTGCATTTGGAGGCCAAAGGCACTAGCAGAAGGTTACGAGATGGCACTGCTGCATAGTAAGTTTCTAAAAACAAACACATCAGTTTTTACCAGCACCCTGTAAGGTCTGGTTCAAAAGATATTTAAAAACTGTAAAAAAAAAGAAACAAAAAACAAACTAAACCACAAACACACAAGAAAAGGGAAAAAAATGATGTGTTTGCCTGCTTGCATGCAAGTATCCCTGAAAAGTTGATGGGTTCATTTTTACTTATTTATGGGCAAATTACAGAGGTGCATCTGTTCCTTCTCTGTATACAGCCAGGCATCTCAAATTTCTAAGATACTTTTTGACATTCTTTGAAGATTTCATGCCAGGTGGAAGATCAGTTAGAATTACAGATATCTTGAACTTTGAAAATAATGCTTCTGCTGAAAACTTTTTTACTTTTGCTCCCAAATTTAATGAGGCACAGTCTAAACAACATAGTAACTGAAGCAGCAGAAAGGGGACAAAAAAGCCAACACGACAATTCACAAGAAAATATTTTCACATGTTTACAGTAGAGCCAAAATATTTGTGCTGTGTTTATTTAATTCAAATGCTTAGAACTATGTCATGTTATAAAAATAGTATTACTGGAATAAAACAGTAGCCTGCAAGTCAGATACCTGGACAGGGAACACTTAGCTGGAATCCAGTTTTTACAATTTTTACAAGTTGCTTATACTGCTGTCACTGAAGAGGGCAAATAATTTTGGATAAAGCTCTCTTTGGCTGCCATTAATTGTGAGAGTTAAGTATGTGTCTTTAGATAGCAAACAACCTGATTTGCATGTGCAGTCAGGTATCCTGTAGCCCTTCTACATTGTAATTGTGTCTGCCAAGGGGGAGTTTTGGTTTAGAGATCACACCTCTAGAAGTGGAGAGCACCAGGCTGTGCCTCACTGGGATTTTGTTTTGCTTTCCCTTAAGTAATCACTCATTCAAGTAAAGATATATGTGTGTGTATATATATATATATATATATATATATATATATATATTTATTTATTTATTTATATATTTATATATTTATAAACACCCC
>JAYDZK010000070.1:10462963-10483784 GCA_034509185.1 Euphonia xanthogaster | reverse complement strand
ATATATATATATATTTATTTATTTATTTATATATTTATATATTTATACACACCCCCTTTGAAAGCATGGCCTGAGGAATTTGACACTGGCCATCAGTTAGTGGATTTTGCTTAGTAATTGCTTCATCTATTCAATACTATTGAAAATACCCTTGAGCAGAACATAGCTGCAGGGGAACAGCACTCTAAAGCAGCAGCCTAATTAATGAATCTTATTGCCACTTAGAGGAGCATTATGCAGCTGCCCTTGCTTGTCAGGATGGATCTGTTCTTGCAACACTGTGTGTTTGTCCAGGAACCTGTGCAATTATTAGAGAAATGAATGAAGTGGGATTGTTGTGTTTGGGTCTGTGGAGGCAGCAGGTTCCCTCTCCGTGTGCAGTTGCACTCCTGATGGTGCAGGTGTCACCAGCATCTCGTGTCTGTGTGGGACAATAAAGGAATCCTCCTGGCTTTTATCTCAGTAGCTGTGACCGAGATTATTCCTTGCATTCAGAGGAAGTGAAAACAAAGTAGTCTCAGCCAGAGTCTGGAAGCAGGCAAATTGTTTTCATCCAGTCGAAGGGTGAGCAAAACTGAAGTAGGAAAGGATTTTCTTTTTCATTTAATATTTTAAAAAACACAAGCTGTTGCGTGTGTCCAGAGAGCAGCTGAGTTTTTGCGAGTGGTGGTGTGGCATGTTTGTCTCCAGCAGAGTAATTTGAGCAATAATACCTGCTGGTGATGGTGTGTTTTCTGAAGATCTTCTGGAGGAAGTTATGTTCATAGCTAATTCTTCATTCTTAGCTTTAAAAATATTGAATGCTATGTTTGGGATCTGTATTGCTGAAATCATGGTACCAACAAAAACTGTACTCTGGGTGCAAGTCAGAGCTTGTGTTTCTAACTGAAGTCATAGACAATTTACTGTGTGATCAACAAATAAAAATTCTGAGGTTGCACCAGCTCATTTTTTGATGTCCTTCCAACTTTGGTTACTCTGTGATGCTGTGAAAAGGGCAAAAACACTTCTAAGAATGTCGTGTTCTATCAAGGACTACAATAACCTGCTCTTCTTTGAGAAGATCTTTTCTGAGTGATGCCAAACCTATTGCAAAGCCCAGTTCTGCGAGTCTCCACTAACACATGGGGTTATGAGACCCCACTTTAAGGACGCCCATATTGCTTATAAATCCTTTAAATTTCTGTGGTGTTTTAAAATGTATTTTCCTGCTTCTCAGTGGAGACTTGCTGAAACCTGTGATTTCTTCTTGGCCTTAGGAGAGTTCTTCAGATAAAATGATTTTCGTTAGAAAATTCCTCTGATGGGCTTATGAACTTTTAATGTGATATCATCACTGAACCTTTTTTGTGTTCTCTGAAGTGACCTTGGCATGTGGTGAGTTTTGATCCTGGAGCATCTTTCCTGCTTGGCATGTTGGTGATTCATGTGGCAGCTTCTCTGCTTCAGCCTGTTCCTGCTGCCCCAGTGCCTGCCTGAGCTGCTTGGCCTGGCACAGATCTGCCCCACTTCTGCCTTCCCTTTATAGCTGCTTCAGGCATTCCTTGTCTGGATTGTGGTGTCAGCTCCTTACTCTTTTTCATGTAAGGCAACACATGAACACACCTCAGTGTGAAATTTTCTGAAGAATTTTTAATGCCTGCAAGTGGCACTTGAGTGGCTAATTCCAATAACTCCGGCAGTCAGTTGATGAAGCATTCTTTGCCTTATGATTTCAGTAATATAAGTAGTTGCATCTGTGGTTATATATCAGAAAAATAGCTTATCCAGCTCTTTTCAGTGCCTTTGATTCATTGGACATGACCACAGCGCTGTTTAGTGCTGGTCAGTTGTTTTCAAGTCAGTGAGCATCTGGGTTGGTCATTAGCCAGCAGAGAAATCAATTAGGGCTGCTGGGAGTGTGCTTGGAGGAGAGGATTGGAATACATGAAATCCATTGATCCATTGTCCTGGATAATCAGCATCCCCACGGGCAGATCTTAAAGCTGTGTGAGGACTCCATGGAAGTTTCTTTCTGCTCTTGCACCTCTGTTCCACCAAGAGGGAATCCTCCAGCCAACAAAGATGGCAACTCTCCGAGGTTCCAAATTCCCAACTTTGTTAAAGCAACAAGCTAATTAATAAAGCATAAATTGTTAGCATTTTTCTGTGGAGCACTGCCGAGGAGCCATTATTTTATTTAGTGTATTTGTCTTAAAGTGATTATGTTACTAATTATAAGGCTCACTAGTCTGTTTAACAGGAGTCCAAATAATTATAATTTGTTTGCATTCCCACCCTGCGTATTTTCATACAAAAAGGAAAACATTTTGTTGAATGATTAATCTTGTGCATGCCTCTCTGTATGTTTAGGAAAATTAAATGTCTCATTTTTGTTCTAAATGGGAGATTTTTGGTTTTGCTACTCTTGTTATCAAGGTGCATTGGTAAATTCTGAAGAAACTTGAAGATAAAGCCACAGGGGGAATGTTGGGCTCTTAGGGATGGAGCTCCGTATGTTTCCAATAAAGTCCATAACAAAATTTATTTTGGTGTCAAATTCTTTTGCATAATTTATGTTTAAAAAAACGGGTTGAATTCTTATTTACAGTCAATCTTGAAGCAAATTAAATCCTTCAGTCTTGGAAGCAATTGGGCAGCCAAATTCCATTGCTCTTACTGGAGTAATTTGAAGGACAAAATTCATAACAGGCTTTTCAATAAATGCTCAGTTTAGGGCACCTTGGAATCAGCAGCAGCATCACTAAACCCTGTTTGAACTTGGAACATCCAAAGAATGTGTTATTTAATGTTAGGAAAAAAATTGTCAAGATTTTATAAAAAGCTCAGCAAATTGAGGCAAAAGTACTGAAGTCACTTTCAGAGCTGCACTTCAGAAAATGGCTCAAATGAGAAGTCAGCACTGTGAAGTTAACTCCTTGTTTTATGGCCAAAAAAAAAAAAAAATTGAAACCCAGAGTTGTTTCTAGGAGTCTGCCTGGAAGTTTGCTGAAGTTGAGGTAGCAAAATGCTTGCTTGGAAAAAAAGACCCAGCAGAAAAATCACAATTTCAAACTCAGATAATAGTTTCTGAAAATAGCTGGGCTGCCAGAATGTCAGAGTCAGGAATGAGAAGATTGCTGAGGGGAAATGGCAGAGTAACAAGGGGCCCGAGGAGACGCGAGGAGCTCGCGGCTTCGTCTTGGTTTGAGGGAGACAAAATTGCTTAGTGCTACTTAGAGCATCTCTCATTCCATTGCTGAACCAAACATAATCCTTTGAAGACAGGTGCAGACTGATGATCACTGTGCTTGTCCTCCTGCTGCCGCTTTCCCTGCCCTGGAGTATCCTGATCTCTGGGCACGGTGGCACCACGGAGCTCAGCACCAGAGGGAAGAGGAAAATGCACTTGGGAAGAGGAACATGCACTTGGGAAGAGACTGGGGCGACAGAACACACTAAAATGCCATCACTAAAGTCTGGACACCACCATGCTTCTAATGAATAAATAAATAAGTCATCAAGTGCAGGTGAAGATATTTCCTTTCTTCTGACATTCGTGTTTGTTATTCTGCCAAATGTTTCCTTTCCTTGTGAGAAAATTGGAGCAGCCAAGATTCTTAATATTAAAAGACCTCAGCGGAACTGTTAAAATTCCATTCTGTTCAAAATTTTTATGCCAGTTGGCTGCATTATCTCTTTATAATTTTCTTCTTCAGTGCATACGTAACTGCATTAGTTGGGCATTTACCAACAGACTTGAAAGACCAATACCACGAGCTGAAAAAATAGCTAAAATTTGGGGTTTTTTTAATGGAGGAGAAAAATGGAAGTGCTACTTGCTTTTTGACGATGGTAGTGGTGATAGTATTTATCTTTTTTCTTTTATTTTTCCCCACACTTCCCCCATAAAGCATGAACTCCAATTTTATCTGCATTAGTGTGAATAAAAACAGTGCATCCTCAAGCGAGATGCATAAATATAACCCCTTTTACTATGCAAGTAATAACTGCACTCACAACTCTCCTAAGAGCTGCTACAATGCACAAGCAGGTCCTGAGAGCACATTTGTCACGGTAATTTCAAATACAGACCTTCCCTGCAGAGTTGGCAGCCTGCAGAAAGACCTGGTGTGTGCAGGTCACACTTGGGGTGGAGGGCAGGGACATGGGGAGGGGGAGCAGCTGATGAACTCTGGCGTTGATCTGAATCCTTTCCCCAAGTCTTGCAAAGCCCTGTGAGCAAAATGGGATTTGATCAGTGCTCATAATGCATTGTCAGGCATTTAGGAACATGAAACTGTTTATGCTGAGCTCCCTGAACCAGAAGGAGAAGGAAAGTTCCTAATGAACCTCCTGGAGAGCCGAGCCCCAAGCGTTGGGTCTAGCACTGTTTTTTTATCTGATGCCAGACGGCTCTAAATAGGTTTTAAAGCAGCTCCAACAGTTTATGCTGTTTAATAAATCTAATCTGTAAAACGGGTCACGTAAAAAAAACCTAAAAACTTTTCTTCTAATTACAGTTAGATTTTATTGAATGCACATTATACATATAGATCATAATACTTATTAAAAAAAGACTATTAAGATTTTACAGGCAATGGGAACAGTGGAAGCCTAACGCTTTCTGAGAATCATATCTGCATTAGCAAGATAAAGGACAATTTAGGAAGATTACAAAAGCAATGATTTAGAGTACAACATAAAAATCTGCTGAGAACTAATTCGCAATGCCAGCTGCTGCTAAGCTTCTTAATCTTTATCTAGTTCAATTAAAATCTGAATGTTTGGGATTTCATTAACAACTGGGGACTTGAAAATTACATGCACTTTTACACTGTATTCAACTGCTTATGCACGTTACTGGAAGTTGCCCGAAATGTCTTCAGGTAGACTTGAGATATAATTAAAACTTAAGTACTTAAAGGATAATGCAGAGGTAAAAGAGGATTATTTTAATTTTTCTGTCAGATCCAATTGACAAAAAAAGAATCTCTCACAAGTTGAAGCGAGTTGCAAACCAGTCAGAATTTTAATGCAGGGGATATTTATGGACGATTGTGCAATCAGATGTGCAGATCAAACAGCCTCATTGGAGGGCGGAGTGAATTGGATATTGTAATTGTGCCCTGTGCTGCTTGTGGTTTTTTTGTGGAAAAACCACTTCACATCTATCGTTCACTTCTGTACTGATGTAACCACGCTGCTATCAATTAATTATGCATTTCAAAGAATCTGCAAGTAGGCCTTTCTAAAATTAAACTAAGCAAAGTGATGAACAAGCTTTTAATCACTTAATACTGTGTATGAAAAATAGTTTCTTTCCATTAATTCCTCAAGAATAATTCTTCTAAAAGTTTTTCAGATGTAGGAAAAAGCTTTTTTTTTTTCTCTTTTCCCTTCTTCATTGCTTGTCTCCTATTTTCCATGGAAAATTTACCCATCATTGCCATACCTGCTGATTTAAAGGAGGGAAGTGAAATAGCATTGAGCAGCTCCGTATTTTGAAGCAGTTCATTGAAAAGGCTTTGGATGTTTGATGGTGCACAAGAACACTGACTTTTTCTTGCCTGTATGATGGAGTAGATGTCATGCTGTATATCCATGGCGAGCTGGGTGCTGATGGAAGTGCCATGGGCATTTATTTATCTGTTTATTCATTAGAAGCATGGTGGTGTCCAGACTTCAGGGTTTCACAGGGTTGGGGGCAGCACTGTGGGATCTCCTAGTTAAACTCTGGGTCAAATCCTGAGCTGGTTTAAATTTTCAAAGTGGAATGATTTCTTTCTTTTTAATTACTCAGTTTTGATGGTCTTAGGTGCCACACTAGGAGGTTGAAGTAAGAATATTTCCAGAATGAATGAGAGTGTTAATGGTGGTGATGTTCCTCTTGAAAATGTTGAAGAGGTGTAGTGCTGCAGGATAATTGGTGCAAGACTTAGAGACAGCCTGGACATGTTTAGTGTTTTGATCAAGTTGACTTTTAAACAGTGTAATGATAAGAAGAAATTGTTCAGTAGCAAAATTTATTAAAATGTTTGGGGAGTTGGTGTTAACTTTTGCCATGGTGCTGTACTTAGCAAATGAAGAGAGTGAGATTTTGCCTGCCTGGCTACTTAATGGGTTTTTTATTTTCCCTTTAAAAAAAAAAATCATGCTTGGAAAGCAAAACCAGCGTGTAGGATTACCGCTGTATATAACTTTAAATAAAAAACAAAGGCTTTCCCCACCTCCCTGCTTCCATCATACTTTTAAGTGGAAAGGTGTGACCAGGTAACCCAAGGCAAGTGGAGAATGCAGGAAAAGAAAGTGAATTTTGAGTTGGGCAGAATTTGGCCACAAGGGTAGCTAATGTGTTCTGCTGCCCTGTGTCCTGCTTGTGACAGGTCTGGGGCTGATCCTGTGGCTTCAAGGAATTGTAACCTGCCTAAAACCTTCCACACCTGAATGCTGAACCCAGGGAGAGACACTGCAGAGATCTTAATTTATCTGCTGGGATAGGTATCCTTAAAAGAGCAGAAAATCTGCCCTTTCCTCTTGACTGTAGGTTACATTGAGTCCTTAGAGGCATTTCTTTAGCTCTGGAGTTCATTATGTGCTCTTAGAATGGATCAGCCATTCTGGTATGAGGATCTGGAATTGGGATTTTACTCTTTGGATTTGGGTCCTGTCAGAAATGAAGGGGTTGCTATCAAAGATTAAAATCAGCTTCCTTCTTTTTCTTTCCTTGTAGAGAAAAAACTGAAATAAATAAAATGAGGGGTATTGATATATCACAAATGGAAACAGTAAATGTGTCACTGGGGAGATGAGTGGGAGTTGAGAGCAAAGATAACTACAGACATGAGAATTATCTGTACGTTTGGCTTCGGATATTGAAATCTGTGCCATGGATTGATCCTGCAGGAATAATAAATACACACTATCTCTAATTATTCTCGAACTTCACAAACCTTACTTTAATAACATCCTTTGCACCATTTGTTTTCTGAGATCTTTTCTTTTTATGACACTGTCAGGCTTTTTAATTTTAACTCCAAGGAAATTTCTCCAGCTGTTACAGTTTTTGTCCCATTTCTGTTGTCTGGAGGCTGGGAGTTCCCTTCGGAGAGATCAGGTAGCAGGTTGGAAGGTTTCTATGTCTGAGATGATTTTTTTTAAAGATTGCAGGGAGTGAATTTGCAACTTTTTTTACAAATATTAAAAATAAATACACTTTCAGGTGTAAAAAAAATTATTTTTTAACTTACATCCTACAGTTATTTTCTTTTATTTAAAAATATGATGCCAGATAGGAAAAATATTCTTGTTGCTTGTGTTGTAATGTGTTCTTTTATCAGTGGACACAATCAAGTGGTGTTTGAGTTACCAGCCCTCCCATGGCTGCACACTGAGCTGGGATCAGCGTGGATATTGAAACTGTTTATTGGGTTTCTTCTGCAGTTATAAGTGTGATCACATTCCATGATGTCCTGAGGTCTTAAAATATCGAGAAACAACAGTAAGCAGAATTTCAGGCTCTGCTTTTCTGAAGAGCAGGAATTAAATATAGGCCAGAGCATTCTTGTGCATTGCTGGTGGTGTGCTGGCCTTGTGTTGTGAGCTGGGGATGCTGTTCAGTTTTAAACCAAAATTTGAGTGCACAGTTTTATTTCTTATAGAAAAACCCTCAAATTTCTCTCATTTCCATCACTCGGGTCTCCCCCCATTCCCTAATAAGGTTGGTACCCAGATGTGGGCTCCAGGCCACATCTGTCCAAAACTGGCTGGGCTTGTGGCCATGTGAGCAATGTGGCCATGGTTCCTTCCCAGATGAAGCAAAAATATGAGTTTTAGTGAAAAGCCCAAATGTTTCACTTGTCCAGAATGAAAGATTCAGTTTTCACGCTAATGCATGTCTCCATAGTACTCTAACTTGTTAAAAAACAAGTAAATTTTTAGTGTGAAAAATAAAACCAAACCAATAAAAAATTCTCTGTCCTCTTTTTCTCTTTTATAAAATGAAACTGGAATGATTCTAAATAAATTCTCAGGAATTTTATCTCTTGAGTTTTTTGGGGTTTTTTTTTGTCTCCTACAGTTTTATTTTGAAATTTTGCATTTGCTAATGACACGTTTTTTACTTTATCTGAAGATTGCCATCTACTGGCATGTAAGAGCTGTTGGGGTCTCTTAACGTTCATAAATTTGAACATTCAGTAAGGTTTGTTATTTTCTCAGTTGATTTTGTTGATTTCATTATGCTTTGCAGAGGAGGGGCAATAGTAGAGGAAACATTAGCAGCATTTACTTGATCTTACCAAGTGCTGTGCAATGTCTGCTTAATTAAAAGCACATTACAACAACATATTGATGCTTCCCACATGAACGAGCTCTTATTCCTCCAAATTAAGCCATATTTCATATTTCTATCCTGTAAGAACAGAAGAGAACATTAATAAAAGTTTAAAAATAGACATTTTTCCTAAGCATTTGAAGTGATTCTGACCTTCTGGCAGGGTAACAGTTAGGTAGCTCAATAAACTACAGGGGGTCGAATTTAATAGTGTAATTCCAAAATTGTGGGAGACACCTCTCCCTCCTCAAGCTAATTTGTAGTTAATCCTGAAACTCTTTAAATTTCTAGCCCCTGATGCCTCCCGGCATC
The DNA here is from genome assembly GCA_034509185.1 of Euphonia xanthogaster. NCBI lineage: Eukaryota > Metazoa > Chordata > Aves > Passeriformes > Fringillidae > Euphonia > Euphonia xanthogaster. The sequence goes on along the minus strand of JAYDZK010000070.1, from coordinate 10,475,158 downwards.
CTCCCTACTCAGCAGGGCACAAGGATCTCCAGAGAAACTTAATTTTCTCCCCACCAGCTGTGATGGGGCTGATGCCACATCCCCCGAGCTCTGAGCAGCCATGGGCAGTGATGCTGTGCTCCAAGGGTGAGCATTGGCACTCACCTGGCAGCAGCATCACCTCCCAAACTGGGGGCAGCTGTGGCATCACTGGGCTGATGGGCTGCAGCTGTGTGGAGCAGCCATGGGCAGTGATGCTGTGCTCCAAGGCTGAACACTGGCACTCACCTGGCAGCAGCATCACCTCCCAAACTGGGGGCAGCTGTGGCATCACTGGGCTGATGGGTTGCAGCTGTGTGACCTGGCTATAAGGAGGCCAGGGGGGGTGGGAGTCAGTGTTTGCTGGGGAGCTGAGGGCTCATTCTGGGTGTCTGGCAGGGGCTGTGACTCTGGAGCAGAGAATTCCCCCAAGGTCAGCATAATTCTCTTTTCTTTGTCCAGTTCTTTGATGTATCTTGATGGTGATATGCTCATTGTGCTGCCTGGTCTGTGTTTTATATTTAGATGCCAATTTTCTGCAAGGAAGGGCTTGGGTTCCTTGTGTGGGGCTTTGCTTTCCTTCCCAGGGATGGGGCACCTAAAGTTCAGCTTTACCTGAGCTGGCTGGTGTCCTGGCCTGCCAGTTGTGCCCTTGTGGAGTTACAGCTCTGTACAGAAAGGTGCTGTGGTTGTGTGGAAGGCACTGGGCTGTTTTTTGGTGAAGGTGGTGTGAAGTGATGGGGCTGGTTCTGCTTTTAGTGATGCTGCCCATGAAAGCATCAACACTGAGAGGGTGAGATGGGAAGTGTGGATGTGCTGCTGCTTTTTCAGCTGCTCTGGAGAATACAAGAACCTGCCTTGCTCTGGGGAGGTGCTCTGTGTCTTGGGGGTGAGGTGTGGGTGGCGTGTGATGAGGGAGCTGTTGCTGTGCCATTAACTCCCTGAGCTTCGTGGAACTGGGAAGGAAGCAGTTGTGTAAACCCTGTGTAAGTTGCAGAGATGTTAACTAAGCTATCCTGGAGCTGCCTTCACATACATGCACTGTGGTTGTTGATTTCTTATCTGCTGTTCTGATTTTGTTTGGGAATTTGTTGCCTTTCTGTGTTAGTCGTCTTGGTGGAGTTCACCCCCCTTTGTTGTCCCTTTCTTATATAAGAGGGCTGATCTGCAGAGAAGGATGAAAATAATGGTAAAGCAGCATATACATTTACTTAAAAACATGTCTTGAGGTTCTTCTGTGTGAACTCCATGAAGGGTTTTTATTTATTCTGGATGTTTTTGGCGCTAGGCTTTGATTTCTGCTGGATAGAGAGTTGTCAGTTCCACGCTGTGGATACATTTGCTGCTAATTATAAACAGCCTTCTTGGCTCCTAAAGGCAAGCAGCCTTTCCACCATTTGCTCACATAAGCCTGCTTTACAGTTCTTTGGTGTGTAAGTATTTGGAGTGTAGAAGAGTGGGGAGATTTATTGAGAGGCCATAAGGCACGAGCCTCCAACCTGCAGTTGAGCTGGATGCAAAGAGTGAGAATAAAAAGCTGCCTTACCTGGGCAGGCTGAGGGTGTTTCTGTTGTGCACCAGATCCATGTTAAGGTACTCCTGACTGGAGACCTGGCAGGGTGAGCCCAGCCATCAAACCAGCTGCTCCATGTTCCATTTCCCTGCTAAAGAGAAAATTTACTTCAGGTTTTGGGATTTTCTACTTCTCATCAGATAAATATTGACTTTCTCAGTTCTTCAAGCAGCAGCCTCTGAGAGGCAAGTCCTGGTTCCTCTTCTTCTGTAACAATCTCTACAAAGTAAATGCATGTTTACAGTGGAAAATGGAGCAGCACATTAATGTGGTGATTGATTGACAGGGAAATGCACTGCTGTGATTGATGAGACAAATGCATGTTGCTCACAAAAGCTCTGAGGAAATGTGGTCTCTACTATCCTCATTATTACAGGTTTTTAGTGTGGGCTTTTATTTTTTTTTATTATAAGCAGTCAGTTTACTGCTGGTTATAGCACAAGCTGCAGCAGATCTTGCTGTAGTAGTGGTGGTTAGTCACAGATCAACAGGCATAAATCATATCAGATGGACCATTCATTCACAGGAGCAGCTGCATTGTTCTGGTCTCCTCCATGGCACACAGGAGTCTCATTTCCCTGAAGATACTCACAGTGCTGGCACTGGCCTGTAATACATTTCAGTATCATTAGGTGCACTGTGGACTGAAAATTCTCATGCCTGTGTGAGTTAGAGGAGCAGTCTGAAGTTTCTCTGCTGCTGACTTGCCCCAAAATTGCTGTCAAAATGCAGATCACGAGTTATTCAGGCATACACCTCTTCTGTGGATAAGTATATTAAAAGGTGGTGGGATGAGAATGTTAAATATGGGAAGAGACTCTAACTTTTTTTAGTAGCGATAAAATCTTACCCTTGATGTGTCCTGAGCTAAATCTTAGCAAAAACTTCACGCAGATCATTTCAAACTTGTGAATTACTGTTGCTCCTGTGGTTTTTTTTTTTTTCCTTATTTTTTTTTTTTCTAACAGTTGGGATGATTTTGGATGAGATGAATTCAGTTGTCTACTGGATAGTTCTAAACAGTCAGTGCACAAGCACAGCTTTTATTTTAAGTGAAACTGAATAAATCTTTGGCTGGTGAGTGGTAGGGGGAAGGGCAGAAAGAGGAAAGAAACTCACCTCCTTTTCAGCTGCTTGGTTTTGGGTTTTTTTTGAGAGGTTTTTTCATTAAAAAAATGCTCTCTCTTGAGAAAACAAATCCCTGTACTGTCTAAAGGAGCTGCAATGATTGCTGATGATTTAGCAGGGTAGTCATGTTGTTGATGGATTCTGGTGTTTGATAGTAAATAAACTTGTTAACAAATGAAATTAAGCATGAAACTGAATAACTGAGGTATTTTCCCTGATTTGTTCAATGCTGTGAGAAGGGATTGATTAAATACCTGTTGCAATCCATGGGAGCCTGTGACTCTGAGGGGTTTTGGAACAGGATTAAAGCTGTTTCCAGCTTTGGGCTGGGTTTATTTACAGGAGGGTGTGCTTACAGGTCACTGTGTGTTTTTCAGGCCCCTCAGGCGTTTGGCTGGTGGCTGTACCAATGTGACCTTTAGTGACAAACAGAGGTGGGGCAGGGGACCTGCTTGGTTTCCAATGCCCAGCCCCTCTCGCCAATACCTGCAGGAGCACTTCTCTCAAAACCACAAGTTTTCTTGTGGGGTTTTATTTGCTTCAGTGGCTCCTTATCTGTGAGCCCACAGAAATGAGTCTGTGTCTGTGTCACGGATCATTTACTGCTGGTGTTTGGATTTCCATTCTGGAATGTGGCTCAGATCTGATGATGGGCTCCTCCTCTAGCAGGGCATCTCTCCCTGGCTACACACTGGCACCTCCTTGCTGGGTGGGAATCTTAGGGTTGCTCTGAACACTCCCTTTTTGTGGTCTGGAAATTGTGTGTGTGGCCTTGGGAGGTTTTTGTGTAGTTCTTCCCTAAGTGGCAGAGATGATAAAGCTTCCTTACCTCATTGTGGCATTTCAGGGATAAATCCATGCATCAGATAACCTCCTTGCTGGTTCTGCTGTGTTAAACAAAACTGGGAATGTCCATCTGTGTGCGTAACTGTTCTGTGTTTCCTTGGGTGGAAGTTTGTTCAGTGAAAGCACTTTGTGCATCTTCTACAGAGCAGACATCTTGTTCTGTACAGACCTGAACAGCTGTGGTTTAAGAATAGGAATAAAAGATTTGCATGACTCCTTTTAAAATTAGGAACTATTTTGTGTCTTTGTAGCAGGTTATGTGGCCTTGTTCCTTTTACTGATCAAATAGAAAAGTTGATTGACTACAGTATTTATTTTATGAGTTGATGAACCTCCCATTCCTAAATCTGTAAAATATTATTTGCACTGTAGCATGTACCCACAAAAGGGCATCCCAGGTCATGATGTGATCAATGTATATTTATTTAATATATTGTTTATTGTGTGAAAACTTGACCTCATTAGCTGTAGTCCCTTTCCATCATAGTTATCTGAAGTGTATAATAATGAGGAGAACATCATCTCAATCTGTCAGTGCAATCAGACAAAGAGGTTCTGCTGCAAGCTCAGGGAAGATTGTGTCCCAGATGGGAACAGCAAATTTAATTACTGACAATGGAATGAGTATGAAGTGTTTCTGCACGCATAGTTCTGGACAATGCTCTGCTTCAAAGCCAGGCAACTCAAGCTTTGCAACATTAGGCTGGGAAGAGTCAGAGGATGGTAATCCCCTAAACTGAGGCTGAGTGAGAGTGTGTGTGGTGGAAAGCTGGGGAAATGCTAATGAATTCATTGAGCCAAGTCGGTGAAATAGCTAAACATCTAAAGAGCAAATATCAGGCACTGATATTTATGTAGAGCTAGCACAGAAAAACTGTTCGCCTCACAGAGGCCCTGGAAAGAGAGGTTTTTTTAAACACAAAGCTGTTTTTTTTGAGTGTCTGCCTTACCCTGAGAGCTCACCTTGGTGGTGGTGCTGTGGTTTTTGTGCTGTAGGAAACAAGTGTGGGTGTGCAAGGTAGGAGTCACTGAAACATACCGCAGATACTAACCCAAAAATCTGAATTATGCTGCTACTTAAGAGCTGTTGTTGGAGGCCATGTATCCAGGCTACAGCTGCAAAAAAAACCTGACCAGGAGTTGATGACAGGCTCTAATTCTTGCAGGAGTTGCTGAACAGCTGCCCACTGGCATCTCTCTTGCAGTCTACGCCATGAATCCCTCTGTGTGCTGGAGGTAACGACCTTCTGGATGCTTTCTAATAATACAATGAAGAGCTGACTTTATCATCCTTAAAGCAAATTACTTCTGCAAAATGCTTTACAAATACCAAGGGTGCTCTTTAGATAGGGATGTATTCTATTAAAAAGTCTTGAATATTTTTCTGCCTTTAAGTGGAGAAGCTTTCTCAGGCCACTGAGGTGTGCAGGAATAGCTCACAGAGAGGAGGCAGGGGTGTTTTCTGTCTGGATCTGTCTAGAGGAGCTCTGCTATCAGATTGGTTTGGTTTAAGTTGTCTTAAAGAAGGTGCAGTAAATTAGGATTTATGTTTTAACTTTGTCCTCTTCAGCTAATTACATCACTCTCATTTGTGTATATAAATGCTCTTGGGTGAAGATGTTTTGGCAAGTCCCTCAGTGCCTGAAAGGGTTGTGGCTGTGTGATGGGAAGATGACAGTGCTAACCCTGCAGGGCTGGGCTTTGGTGGGATGGAAATGGAAGCACTTCCCCATCATCTGGAGTGCAGAGCTCCTCTCTCAGGGTGGTTCTGGTTCTGCTGGTGCCACGTGCAGCTCTGCTCCCAAGTACTTCACTTATCTGTTTATGTTAATATTGGGTAACAAGGAAAACACGAGGCCTGGCCCCAGTGTACTACCGTGGGCTTCCTGCTGGCTTGTTTACGCCTTCTCATCCCACAGGTTTGTCTGTTGTCATAGTTTCCATTTTCTTTCCGTTTTCAGAAGCAGGACAGGAGGTCTCTATGGAGACAGGCATCAGTTCCACTCCGTGCACTGAACTGTAGGGGTTGCTGTAAGAGCAGAGCTGGGAACATGCTCCAGCCCCCGTGGAAGCCAGGAACATTGCCATGCTGACATCTCCAATCCCTGGAGTCACCAGAAATTAACATTTCAGGGTCATTGTACCAACACTGTCTGCTCTTACCTTCTTTGGAGCAGCAACATCATCTCTGTGCAGCACAGCTCCAACTCTCAGGGCTTTTTCATTAACTGCAGAGAAGTCACCATCCCAATATGTTCTTAGAATTAGTATGTGTGAATTTCATCTGAAATTAGAAAGTTAAATGGGATTGCAGTGACTGGGTCATGAGGGGAAAAAACCATTTAGAGAGATGGCTTTGCCATGGAAAAGGATGTTCATGGGATCTCTTAGCTGCTGTGTGAGTGTAGTCAGTCCAATTCCTGCCCAGAGGAGCTGGGTTGCAGAGCACTCTTGTATAAAAGATGTGACTTATGTCTCCTAACCCCTGTGAGCAACAAATCACTGGAGACAGGGAGGGATCTGTCTCACCTGCTGTCCTTGTTTGGGGCTGAATGTTGTTGGTGTCAGCTCTGTGATGGACATAATGGGAAATGCTGTCAGAGCTGGCTCCAGCAGCTTTAATTCCTGTGATGATGTGCTAGGTGTTACAGGTGTAATCTTCAGAAGTACCCAAGCAACTCGGGAACCAAAATCCATCAGTGGTGTAATCACTGAAGTTCAGGTTCCTACATCACTCACTGCTGCAGGTGTTACTCTGTCATGCTTTTGGTTTGTGGCTGTCCTCATCTGAGGTAGAACTGAGGACCTAGAGAAGTGGGTGTACATAAATAAATATATATATTCCTCCCTGACTGCCTTTCATGTGTGCTTATCTGTAATCACAAATAGCTGTGCAGGAGAAGCCTTGGCTCCCAAGGCAGGTAAAAAGGGGAAATCATAACTGCAGATGCTCTGAGAACAGAAGGCTTGAATTGAGGAGGATGGGTAGAATCTGAGAACTCCACCAGACAGGGAATAAGAGTTACCTATTGTTACAGGTTTCATTCTTTTCTCCCAGTGTGAATGGTACTGATCTTCTAGAAGGTTTGCTTTGGGGTCCTGAATGAACTGTAGTCCTGATGCTGACAGAAATATCATTTCTTGTTAGTTTACAGTATATAAATGCAGTTGAATGTCAAAACCAGTTTGCTGGATAGCATTCACCTGATATGGCATTAAACTACCTAGGTGCAATTTAAATAGTACTCTGGCTAAGTGGAACCCTAAGGAATGTTTAAAAGGAAAAACCACAGCAAATCAGTGATTGAAAGGTGGCCCCAGTTTAAAAAAAAAAAAGAAAATTCTAGGCTCTAGTGTCAAATAAAGCATCCAAACCTTCTAAAAGCAGTTTCTTGAGAAGGCACCTGAAGCTGTCCTCAGCCTGTCACTGGTAGCACAAAGCTTTGCAGCACAGTGCCAGTCTCAGAGGTAGAACAGAGAGACTGTACAGGATTGGTAGTGAAGTAAAGGTCAGCTTCTGCTGTCTGATAAATCTGCTTTCTGTAAACCTCCTTGTGTGCTTTGAAATGAAGGTTAATTCAGATGAAGCCATCAAGGAGCATTTGGGTGGGCAGAGGTTGGCTCCCTCCCAGCCTGCGCGCAGGTCACGGGAGGGAGCAGAGCCCATGGGCTGCTGGCAGGAGATGGAATCCTCCTCTCACTGCTGCAGGGTCAGCCCTGTGCCTGTGCTGCCTGCCTCCCACCCGGCACAGGTGCTTGGGGCTGCCTCGGTGTGCAAGGGAATCAGGTGAATTCCAGGTCCCTGGGAGCTCAGCTTCTTGGAGTATTTTCAGGAGTAGAGACAACGGGGGGGATTAAAAGCACCTCTGTGTTGTAATCCAAGTGTTCAAGGCTCTGGTTGTAGGGCAGAGAGGGAAAGGCTCCAGGGAGATTGGTTTTGTGTCCAGTGTGGGTCATCCTCTGGGGATATCTGGGAAAGGCCCACTGAGAATTGTGTTTATTGTATTTCTTTATACTTGTAGGATATCACTGTTCCTCTGCTATTGATTATTATTTGTACATTATTATTATATACTTTATTATTATACATTATTTAAAGTGTAATGGTTGCTTTAAGCAATGACTTTGGCCTGTGTATGGTGTTGAAGGAGTGGCATAAAGTTGTGTGAAAAAAATGAACCGAAAACTCTTCTGACTTACTGACATACTTCCATTTTCTACTCATTTTTATAGATATGATCAAATATAAGAGCTGTAGATAGGAGCAAATAAAAATCGGCACCAAATCAAATAACCAAATTTTGAAAAGGTCAAATTAATATATTTTTACAGCTGTCTCTCCTGGAATGAAGGAGGCATTAAAATTCTGATTATAAGTTCTCGTGAGAATGGATTGTAATGAGAACAGGAACCAGCACATTATAAATCCACTCTCCTGGTAATAATTTAACTAGAGCAGTAACTGGTACAAATGTAATTGATTAATTCATTTCTATCACAATTTAAAGGCAGAAATCTGGTTGTTACTGTGTGGCCTTCTTGTGCCATGTCTGGGGTGGGTTTTTGTAGCTGAAGTACTGAGATAAATCATAAACCAGATGGATGCAGACCTCCTTGGAGTTTACCTTGCCACAACTGCTGCCTTTTATGAAGTTCTTATTTCTCTTAAGATTGGGTTGAAAGAATATTAAAAAGTAGTTCTGATCCGTGTTTATTTAGGACAGATGGCTAATTTAACTAGGCTGATCTCAGCTTTTTTATTGGCCTTCATCCAGCGGTCCTTGATAGCCTCATATCTGAATTCAACGTTTCCCAGAGTCATCAGATGCAAATAACAAAAGTAATTAAAAGACTGCCTCAAAGTGTAAATATCCATTTAAAAAGTGTGAAATTTTTGCTAATAACATTTGTGGAGCTTTCGATATTTTGAAGAGTTTTAGTTGCACTGACAGTAAAGACTGACACCAAATATGGTGAGTGGTTTTATTTGTTTATTTGCTTTTTTTCCTTCCCTGCTGCTTCCAAAGTATGTTGAAAAAGACTCTGTAACGTGCCTGATGGTTGTAAAACTTCTTGCCCTTGTTTTAGCAGTGCAGAGAAGGGAGGGATGATGGGATTTCTGGAGTCAGGGTTGTTTCAGGATTTAGGACTGATGCTCTCAGCATTGGTTTTTATCCTCTGCAGCTCGTGCCTGTGGTCTTTTGTCAGGTCCTTAGGGCTCCCTGTGCTCCCTCCCAGGAGCTGCTGATGGATGTGGCCTGTGTGACTGTCACAGAAGACATTTATATGACAAAATTATTGTAATCTGTCAATTTAAGACAGCTAGTTTTGCTTTATGGATTTTCAGGTTGCTTTAGGATGTGTGCTGCCTTTGCCACAACCAAGGAGTAGAAGTATAGTGTTTTATCAGTAAATACTTGTGGTTGGGGAAAGCCCTAGAACAATTCCAATCTGTATTTTAATCTGTGGTGCTTGGACATCACCAGCAACAGATCTCCTCACTGATTGGAGCTGGGTTGGCACCTATGCTGCAGGAGATGGATGGAAGAGACAAAATTATAAAATCCCTGTTACTCGATTCTTTTTTCTTGCTCAAAACACAGAGCAGGTTTCCTCAGCCAGGGCTGGGGCCCTCCCTGCCCTGCCTGTGTCAGGTCCTCTGCCCTGTGAGTGCTGGCTGCTGGTTTGCTCTAACTGGATTTTCTGGCACCTTCACCATGGGATGTGGAGCTTAGTCTTAATAAAGACGTCCCCAGGAGCTCCTGATGAGGAGGTGCCCCTGGAGAGACTCCCTCTAAGGCCTCTCTCACCTGCACCAAATGAGCAGATCTTCCAGGATCATTGTTTGGAGACATTAATGAAGATTCTAGTCCTAGGCAGAGAATTAGCAGAAGATTGAGCAGATAGTGGGAGAGAGCTGTGTACATTCCTGTTTTCACCAGGACTGCTTTAAAAATTGATTGGAGAGTAGTTGATGTAGTTTTGTGAACTGTAGATACTGATAGATCTTCCTTGCATATAAAAAGGTGTTTTCGTGATGTGTCTCTTTATTGAGCTCCTTGGAAGCTCAGGTTCTTCATTGTTTGCCATGTATGCACTGCTAATTTCATCAAAGTCTCTTTAGACCACAGAATTCCCTGTGTTTTTTATCCAAACTCTTTTTGTCTTTCCCACTTCTTCAGAGACAGTCTTTGTATAAAACCTTTGCAGGTTTTCTGTTTTAAAGAACTTGTTAAATATGATAATGCTGAGTTAAAAAAAAAAAAAACCAACAAAAAACCAAAAAGCCAAAATTAAAGGAGGAGACATTGCTGTAAACAGAGCTGTCATCTGAGCATGTGCTGAGGACTGTTGAAGTTCTGAGTAGAAGCAGTAAATATTTCTCCTAAGCCACAGACTGATGGAGCAGGGGCTGTGAACCACTTGTGGCTGCAAGAGCCAGCAGTGGCACCTGAGTCAGGAGCTGCAGGTGCAGGTTTCCAGCAGCAAGGAGAGCTGGTTGGATGGGGATTTTGTTTTTGCACTGCACTGCTTGTCGCAAGAACACTGGTGGTTTTAATTTAAGTTTTTTTCAGCCCAGAACCATTTTCACTGCCCAGGTATCACCTGAAGGGTGACTCCTTAGGGTCCCTTCCAACACCAACACTTCCATGCTGGTGCTTCCTCACACTCAGTTTCCTTTCTCCTGTAAGCCAACAGAACTTCATTGAAATTCAGCTTTCCAGATGGAGAAAGTGGGGAATGGCTTAGCATGGTTGACTTTGGCTTCTGGAGACTCTGAGTCTCAAATTCCAAATTCTGTGAAGGTCACTCAGTTGCTGGGAGCTGTCTCTGGCTCAGATGCTGCAGCCAGAGAAGCTGCAGAGCAGAGGAGAGAACCCTCCAGTAAAACCTCTTGTTTTCAGCTGTTTTCATGACTATAGGAACTTAACTCTGGACTATTTCTGTGCCTCAGAAGAGCAATGCAAGGTTTGTTTCTGTCAGATGCAACAACAACAAAAAAACAAACCCAAAAAAACCCCAAACCACCACCAGGAAATACTTGAGCTTCCACTCCAACCTCTAAAGATCTTACAAGGCATTTTTGCCATGGCAGTGTTTTGCCACATCAAATCTCCCACAGTTTTCAACGGGGTACAAGAGCAGTTTGTATTTTAATAAACATGATGGCTGAGGTTTGTTGCTGAGTGAAACTAACGAGGTGAAGGATGTTGACAAGTCATGGATTTGTATTGTTCAGCCTGAGTGTAACTTGAGAGCTCAGCAGTACTGGACAAGCGCAGCTACTGAAAATGTGAATATATTTACATGATTTGATATGAAATATTGAAGCCAGTTTGTTAATGGGCAACTTCAATGCTTGTTTTTATATATTGAATAAAACCCAGTAGGTCAATTGTAATGTACAAATGCCCATTTTATTTTGGTTCTCTGTTTTTAGCGCTGAGCCACATATTCAGTATAACAAGAAGAGAGCAATACCCTTTTGATTTGATGATATACAGCACCTTTTATGTAAACCCATGAAAAGTGATTACTGGTATCATGAGGAAACAGCACCTTAGGGAGATTACCAGGCAAGGCAAACAGCTGGAACCCATCATCTCCTAAAAGTCTGATTGTCTGTGGATCTCCATGTCTGCCCTAGGGGGCTATTTGTAATACTTTTTTTTTTTTTTAAATTATGCAAAACAGTAAATTCTTTGGAAATTTTGAGTTTAAAATTTTCAGTAACCATGAAATTTAACTGTGTATTAAGCCAGATGTTCAACAGAAGCTCTGAGTTTAGGACTCTACAAAAATTGTTTTTGTGTATAAATGACACACTTCCTATTGCTTTCTTGACATTTAAGATTAACTATTTTAGCAGTTTACCTAAAGTTTAATTTAACTGGAGGAAAAAATATTTCTAATCCATTGGATGGGGTTTCTTTTTCAAATTAAGTGAAAAGAAATATAATTGCATTTTAACTGAAATAGGCCTAGCTTTGTAGGTATTTGTATTGATTTAATTAGATAAGCTTTTAAAAAGAGGACAACTTGAGTGCAGATAGAGCTAACTGTATTTTTAGACTTTTTTTCTAGGGTGTAAATCTCTTGAGACATGTTCCTGCCTGTCTGTTGGCCTGGTGGTTGTGCCCTGTTGTTGCTGCTGTGTGGCAGTGATGGAGAGGCTGCAGTCTGGCTTTCCTATGGCTTTAGCCCATGAGAATTCCCTGAAATCAAGAAGCATGATCTGTGCTTTGAAAGAAGCAAGATCGTTGTTAAAATCCTTCCCCAGTCACATTTCAGTCTGTTCCTGGGAAGGTGAAATACCCAGATCACTCCTGGCACGGGCAGGGGTCTGGGTGATGATGTTTGATTTAGGAGCTGGGATTTAGGAGCTCTGCCTCTGCTGAGATGTGGGTGGTGCTGCTTCCCAGGAGGGAGAACTTCCCTGGGTGCTAATCACAGGATATCCAGCTCCTGGGGGGTGACACACTGCACTGAAACAAAAATTGCTATTTTCAGCCAGGCATCCTGCTCCCTGTTGAACTGAAAGCCCTGATGTCAGGCTGCATGCTGCTGACTCCAGAAGTGCTTTGGAGAGGGATTATCATAAATTCAGATATCTGCTAGATACCTGCACA
>JAYDZK010000070.1:10359977-10462946 GCA_034509185.1 Euphonia xanthogaster | reverse complement strand
AGCTCTTTCAGGTTGCTAATTTTCCTGGCAGTTTGGATCAGTTTTTTGGATCTCTGAGGGAACTGTCCAGGAGGCACCTGGAAAAAAAAAAAAAGGTGTTGGAGCTTCTATTGTTAAGACTTTTTTCTGAATTTTTCAGGAGGGTGTTCCATTATCTCTGCAGCTAGAGGTGCTACTGAAATCTTCAAAGCCAGCTGTTGGATTTAACAATATAATTTTCACCTGAAACTTTTTGTTCTAGCAGGTGATAATGATTAGGAGTTGGATATTAAAATTTTTGCCTTTTTTATCTAGGACAAGGTTTTAGCCAGACATCAACACAGACAGAATGACTGTGTAGCTGAGTGCTGCCTTCTCTCATCTCAACTGCCCTGCTGTAAATAGCTGCATCATTCTTAAAATGTCATCCTAAAGTTTCTGACAATTTCCATCCCTCCAAGGCAAATTCGAGGTGATCTAAGTGTGTAATTTGGTTTGGGGTCAAACCCCCAGGTTTGGTGAAAGCATTGAGAGAAGGTTATCAGACATTAAAGATGAGTGATGAACAGGCATTGTGTAAGGTGAAGATCCACACCTTGTTGTCACTTGTGGGGGTTTGTTAGGAATCCTCAATTCCAGGCATTTACATCATCTGAGTGCAAGTGGCATTTTCTTAAAGACAAGTGTGTAAGGATGTTCTTCAGGGATATCCCTGGTGGGGAAGAGGGCATTTCCAAGTAGCCATCTCAGTTTATGATCAATAAGTTTGACAGTTCATGTGTGAATTTAATGTCAAATGCAGTTTTGCTCTGTGTAATTCTCCTTTTTTGCTGTGTGTAGTTCTACTTTTTTCTCACTGGTAGAATTATCAGTTACTTAAAATTTTGAGCTTTCTTTGTATTTGAAGTTCCTCTGAATAGAGAGAACAGTTGAAGTTACTCATCTGTAGGTAAATTATAATACTGAGAAGTTAAATTTTTACTAAACTGTGCTCAGAGGTCAGGGTAAAAGGTATTGCTATTCTATGTTGGGGTTTTTTAAAAATAGTTTAAGTCCATCCTATATTGGTGTGAAAGGTTCATTTGGCCTAATTGTTCTTGTCTGCCTCTAATTTCTCTAGTTATGGGCAGAAGCTTCACATGCCAGCTGCTGGACTGCTCATAAATTCTGCTCTGGGACCAATACTTCTCACTCACCTTACTTTTAGTCTGTAATTTTTGGTAATTCTTTGTTATTCTTGCTTTTAAATGTTTTTCCCTTCATTTCCAAATTAACATGCTGTGTGATGTCCCAGCCTGAATCAATATGGGATGTCAGAAGGATCCTGAGGTAGAGCAGGACAGACACTAAACCTCAGTGGGAGGGATGGGTGGTAATGATGGTTTAATGGCAGTAAAGGAATTTTAAGGACACAAGGAATTTTAATCAGTTTGCTCCAGGTTCAGTATACTGGTGTTAGGTAACAATAATTCACAGTGTTGTGTTGAAGTAACACAGTGGAGTGTCATTTCTGGGCACAGAGCAAACGCCCAGGAAGATGTGTTGTCTCTGGACTAAAGGAACTGCAATCCTGCTGTGAGATCTCATGGATACCAGCAGAGGGAAGGCATGAGAAAAGGAGCCACAGCTGGAATGAGTGCATTTCTTTGTTAGGTTTCAGGTTTGAATATTGATGGCTGCATTAAAATTCAGTTTTTTTCTGATTTTCAAGGCGGTACAGAAACACCAAGCAAGATTTCTTTGAGGTTTTGGTACCTGGAGTTGAGAGAACATCTACAAGAATAGAATTGTCATGGGTTAGAGCTTTTGTAGTGCTCCAGGTGTTCACATGCAGTGTCTTGCTTTGGAAGGTCTGGAAAAATAAAGCATAGGTGGGGAAAGAGCTGTGCCACAGGAGCCCTGGGCAGCTGCAGTCCTTCTGCAGGGACCTGCAGTCCTGCTGAGGTCACAGGCTGGCTCAGGTTGTGGCACCCTGAGCTCCTCTCCTGCCACTGCTGCTCCTCGTGCAGCTGCTGGCCAAACTAAGGCTGTTCCACAGGTTTGGGGCTGTTGCTGCCTGGCTGGAAAAGCCAGGAAGGGTCAGCTCCCCACCCTTCTGTGCACACCCTTCCCGTGCTGCTTAAAGCTTGTCTGCAAGGTTGAGATTCAGGGCGAATGCAGACACTGAGAATGCAGATTGCACACATGGATTATGTGCATTTTTGTGTGAACAGTGTCATGGCAGAAATGCCTGGGATTATGATGCTGACCATCTGTGCTGTTGTGGAAAGCTCCTGAAGCTTTGTGTGACTGCAGAGTGGACATTTCCACTGTCACCTGGGGGACACGGAGGGTCAGGTGGTGCCATGAGTTCAGTGGTGCAGAGCTTTGTGTGTCACACTCACCTTCAGCTGTGTCTGCAGAGATGTCCTTCCTGCTTGCAGCTGCCAGAGCACCAGTGTCCCTGCCTGTGAGCTCATCCAACTTCTCCTCATCTCCCTGGATCCTCTTGGTCTGCTGAGGTGCCCAAGGGCTTTAGGAGCCCTCACTGCTGGGGTGTTCCTGGTGCTGGGTGGATTTTGGGGTGTCCTGCACCTGCCATGGGCACAGCAGGGCTGGTGCAAGCTGTGACATTGCTTTTCTTTCAGGAGAGGCACTTCAGGGGGTGTTGGAAGAAGTATTGATCTCCTTCAGTCTCGCTCACTTGCTTAGCTCCTGTGATGAGATTTTATCTCTTTTAAAGAAATACTAAGGTTGCAAAGCTTGAAAAAAGAATCATAAGATGTCTGTAAACTGCTCTGGAAATTTTCCATCTCTGAGAGTATTTGATTGATGCTACTACTTATTTTTCTTATTTTTGTATCTATGACATTATTTTAAAAAGTCATCTATGTATTTTACCTGGAGAAATTGTTCCAGAGCACAGTTCTTGTGAAATGTTAATGAAATACTGTGACCACTTCTGTATTTCTCCATTCAAGATCACAGCAGAAACTCTCTTTAAAAACTAATGTTTGATTTTTATGACAGCATTTGGAGAAGAACAATCTTGATTAGGCTGCTCCAGCCTTGCCCTTTTGCTTTACTCTTTGCTTTACTGACTGAAGGGCAGTGACAAAGACAGCTGTGTGTAAGGGTGCCTCCAAATTCTTTGAAAATAGGCAAAAAATCATGTCCTTATGTTAAATGGAGGTGCATCAGCCCCTTTAAATAACCAGTAGGCTGTTAAATGTTTTTATTTGGAGCAGGGAATTAAGTAATTCTGGAGTCAGGTTGGTAAACATTGTGATCTGGCAATTAGGAAATTGATTGGGGCCCTAATTCACTATAAAGCAGTCCATCTTTTGCTGGGCCTGTAAATATCTCCTTATTGCTGAATTCTACAGTCTCTTTAATGGGAAACCTGGTCATTTGTGGGGAATCAGCTGTACATGTGGTAAGCTCATCTGTTTGTCCTGCTCTTTTTCCAATGTTGATTTGCAACAAAAGCAATTTGGTGCAGATAAAAAAGAGCAAATGGTAATGGGCTTGAAGCTGAAAGCTCTTAGCTTTTAACACTCAGGCACTCCAAGTGGAGGATTTGGGGATAAAGAGACTTTACTTATGGGTTAGAGAGCCTTTGTTCTGTGCTTGACTGGTTTTTTCACTTTGGCTTGGTTTTGCTATAGTATTAGTAGATGGCGGGCTGCTTGTGAAGTAAAGATACTTAATTCTGGGGTCTTGAGCTCATAAAACATCTTTAAAAATGCAAAGGCAGCACTCACTGGAGGCCCTTTGGCACCCATGACACTGTGTCAGGATTATGGATTACTGCCAGTCGTGCATTTCAGTCTGAAAAATTGCAGTTTGGCTTTCTGGAAACACAGATTTTAAGAGCTCTCTGTGTATGTACCAGGACTCTGGGCCTCCTGCATTCATGGCAGCTCTACCCATTCTGAGTTCTGTAGTATAACTTCCAAGTGATTTCATGAGAAAAGGAATAAAATGAAAATGTAATCCTTGAAAATATATATACCAAAAAGATCCTGTGGTGCTTATATATAATGAATGCTTTTTCATCAGACTTGAAAGTGGCCAATTTCAAGGTTAAGCAAAGCTTATTATTGGATCCAAACAGCATCTCAGTCAATTGTAAAATGAACTTTTAAACCCTTGGCTTTTGAAACCTATATTAAGCAACAGGGAAAAAGTATTAACAGGGGAAAAGTATTAATTGTTATGAAAATGCAAGTATGGCCTTCATGGTTAAGGGGCAGGACTGACATTTGCAGCATCTTTAGGAGAATTTTAGGAGAATTTTGCAGACCTTTAGGAGAATCAGCTGTGTGAGCTTCAGGCTCCTGATGGAGTCAGCTCTGCCTGAGCTGAGGGAAGGGGTCCCTCCTGGCCAAGCAGCAGTAAATGAGTGGTGGCTGTGTTCCCTTGTTGTCTCTGCATTCCTCCTGATGGCCCCACGGGCACCAAGAAAAACTTGCTATCTGATACAGCCTGAAAGGTTGGCACTCGTGTACTTAACACCAGGGTAAGGAAGAGAGAGACTGACAGAGAGAGACCCTGGCACAAGGTGATGACCCAGAGGTGATGGTTCTGCATCCCTGGAAGTGTCCAAGGCCAGGCTGGACAGGGCTAGGAGCACCCTGGGACAGTGGGAGGTATCCCTGCCTATGGAGATGACCTTGGGAAGTGAACTCAAACCTTTGCAGAAGGTGCACCCCTGTCACTCTGTGGAAATACCAGGGAGGAGTTAAGTGTGTAAGGTGTTTTTCTAACATTTGAACCTTTTTCTACTCATGCTTAACAGAGCCAGAACAGCACAGGATGTGGACTCCTACGATCCATCTCAGCACTGCCTGAGTATAAATATCTGTGACAGGCTGCACAAGGATGCTTTAATGGCAGTTGTCAGAGACATTTAAAATGGATTAGGCCTTCTCAATTTTTTTTCCTCTAATAATGAATATTTAGTGAGACTTTTAAAGCTGTTAGCTATTAATTATAGAACCTAAAAATATGATCGTGTTCAGTCAAGTAGGAATCGGCATGTGACTGTATGCAGAAGTATGTTCTCTGTCTAGCTTTTGTGACATGGCTTACTACTTTCCATTTGCTTTAAAAATACAAGAAATGATTTTTTAATGATGACAGCTGGTGATGAAGCAGACTTGCCCTTGAAGTTGTAAGCAGGCTGGGAATATTAACACTAAGGAGGTAAAAGGAGAGATTAATAGATAAATGTCCTGATAGTTAAATAATGTATGACAAAATTAGATTACCATAAATTTAGTTCCACTGTAGATAACGATATTGTTCTGAGGCTAGAAATCCAAGTGTGGCAATAGAAGGTTAATGTTTGCATTAATAAAAATGCAGGCCATTGTCCTTTGCTGGTGTTGTTGCTGCTTTCTGCAGATAAGAAATCTCCTTTCTCTTTAAATTAGTTTATACTACCAAGGGTTACTTTTGAATATTGGAAATAAATAGGGTTATATTTCTACAGCTAAAATAAATGTTTCTACTGTTGAAATAAATGTCTTACTCCAACAGTAGAAAGCTGATTATACCATTGATAAAGAGGCCGTCAGTCAAATAGTTCTCATTTATGTATTCAAAAATCTTAACTAATAGTGCAGTGAAAAAAGCTCTGGTAGCTTTATTAAATTCTTGCTTTTCAGAGTGATTATTTTTTTTTCTTTGTGGCTGGAAATCATCTTCTATTTCTACCCTGCTGTCATTTCCCTGTGTGAAGTGTTAGAACAGAGTGAGGAGGCTTCCAGTCTTGCTTTTGATTACTCTGTTTTGTTGGTGTTTTGGTTTTTTCATTCACCCAGGTTATTCAAGCTCTGGGAATCCAGCTTATGGGATCTAGTTTCAGCCTTTGCTGGTCTGTTTGTTTGGATGAAATCTGTTTTAGGAAGGAGCTTGGCAGTGCCTCTGTGCTGTGGGGAGAGCTGACCCACTGACCTCCTGTGGTGACCCATCTCAGGCCCTACAGCCCACCCATCTCGGATTTCTTGGTCTCCCAGCTCCATGGGGGAGCAGGAACTCTCTTGCCCCATTTTCCAGGCTGAGGGATTGATTTCCTCTGGCACTGCCATGAGAAGGTCGACGCTGAGCCAGAGTTAGCTTGGGGAGCTCCCCTTGGTTAGCAGGGACAGGGAGGAATGCCCTGAATGCTGTTTGTCCTCTTCAAGCTCGGATTGAGATGAGTCTTAATTAAGACTTGCACAAAAATCGCCTCAAAAATGTGTGGTAGGTCAGTGTCCTACACTTGGTTTTTTGCTTTGGTTGGGTTTTTTAATACCATGGCTTGATGTCCTGGCCATGGATCTTCACTTGGCTCTTGCCTGAGCTGGGGCTGTGGCTGGAGCAGCCTGGTTGTTGTGTCTCCCCTGAGGATCAGTGTCCAGAGAGTTCAAGTTCTCCTTTCCAGGCCTTTTTATCCATCAGCCTCACAAGTCCTGTTCAGTGTAGTTACACCCTGGGAGTGGGGTGGTGAGCCAGACTGAGTTCCTTCCCAAGGAAGGTGGGAATGGGACTGGAGCCTTGCCCAGCATTCCATCAGAGCCTCCTTTTAACTCCACGAGAGTTAACTGTCACAGCTCCTGGCAGGGTGTGGGGGGTGAAATTTTAAGCTTGTCTTGCATGGATTGCTTTTCTCAAGTAGCTTTTATTGTAAGAAGTGTGAGAAAATGAGGGCAGAGATCCTAGAGGAGAAATTTGATGGGCACAGAAGGGGAAGAGAGCCCAAGAATTTATTCTGAGTCCACCTGTGTGCATGTGCATGCATTTATTTCTGCTTAGGCATTGACATTCTTCAGAGTACTCTCAGTTGATAGCTCTGAGTGCCCTAATGATAATTGCATTTACACTAAATGTGGAGCAGCATCATTACTGATAGACAAATAATTTCAAGCTGCCAGCCAACCATCCTAACTAATCAAATGGAGATTTCCCCCTGTCTCAGTCAGGAAAGGCAGGGAAGAATTTATCTTTAAGCAAGAGCTCAAAGAAGGGTGGATGTGGTGGCCCTCCTGCTGAAGATGTCCTTCTAGGGAAAAGGTTTTGAAGAAGAACAAAAGCTGTTCTGGGGTCTGGCTTATAGCACAAACTTATAGCACAAATGCTTAGTTTTTAAAAATGTAAGCAGTGATTGCAGTTTTTCAGCTCTCAAACAGAAGCATCTCAGATTCCATCCCTTGATACAGTTATGCTATAAAATATTTAATTGCTATTATGTTTGGAAGGAAAGTAGGATTTAACCTTGAGGTGCTGAAACAGCAAATCAGATACTGTGTTCAGGTAAGGATCTGTGACCTGTAACAGGTGTGAGGGGCTGCAGAAGTGACCTGCTTTTACTTCACAGCACAGAGTAGAGGGAACCTTGCTGAGTGCTAATTAATTGTTGCTTTCATGCAAAATAATTTTTACCTTCAAATAGCCTTGAAAAGAGTTCTCCCAGTTTTCTCATCTAGGAAAAGTTGATACTCAAAACCTTCATAAAATAGGATCTAACCCCAAGAACTGACCTCTTTAACATTGTGGATTTGAATGGAAACAGCTTTGCTACTATTGAAGCAGGCCATACAGAATTTAGGAATAGTACTGTCTCAGGGCATTATTGTGAAGGGTTTTTTTGTTTGTTTGGTTTGGTTTTAAGGGGCTTTGTTTTAGCTATGGAAATAAGTGTTGCAGGTGATTTTGTTTTTTCTGCATGCAGTATTTCTGCTGAGATAGGAACATCTCCTGACCCTTTCACTGGCTTGCACACACTTTCCTCCTGGGATGGGAGCAGTGTTGCAGGGGAAGCCCCTCTGTGCTGGGAAGGTGCACGAGCACCTGTAGCACAGGTAATCCCGTTCCTCTGTCACCTGGAGCATCCCAACTTCCCTCCAGGTGTGTGCCATGAGCAGGTGTGTGGGAGAGCCCATGTTTGCATTTCTTTGTCCCTCTGCAGGGCACACTGCATCCTGAGAAATGGAAACAGTTTAGTACAAAAGCAACCACCCACTCAAAACACATAAACAAGACTCTTGGATACATAATCCTTTAAAATACAGCACAGGGGAGATTTCCAGGGAGTGTTTATTATGGTGACAGGTAGAACAGAAGTGAGTAAAAGCCTCTCTTGGCTCTCACTTCTGGAAGGTCCTCATTTGTGATTATAATCATGATGATAAAGCAATTAAACGCCACTGAACATATATTTTCCATGGCTGTGAGGCTTCTGGGGTAATTATATAATAAAAATGCCATTAAAGAGCAATAATATTATTAGTGCATCACTTGGAAGAAGCGCACAGCTTGGATGCTAAGAGCACAAAACAACCAAAGCCCAAAACAAACCCTGATGTTCCCAGGTGTGGAACTCAGAACAGCTCTGTGCCTGTTGCTGCATGTACAAGATACTGATTCACCACAGAGTATTTGCCCCTCCAACTGGCCAAATCCTTTTTGCCATGAATCTTTTTAGCTTAGAAAATCTAAACTTCAGGTTGGGTATGGTCAATTAAAAGCTGCAAGAGATGTCAAGTGGTAAATCCTGGGTCCTGAATCACCTCACCTCTTTCAGTAAAACTTCTGAGATTAAACCTTGCAAAAATGTGAAAATATATTCTCATACTGTGAAGCCTGTTTTTATCACTAATTCTGTGTGGATGTGTGTTTTTGTTTTTAGGGTTTATACACCCAGTCATTGGCACAGTCCTGTCTTGCATCCACCAAGACGTGCTATGTTGTTAATGAATGATCTAAGGGCTTTGGTGCCATTGCTCCATGGCCTGGCTCATCCTTTTCCAGTGCTCCAGGAGTTAGACTAAGGCAGCAGACCTAGGATTCCTAATTCCATTGAATCATACAGATCGAAGATTCTTGTTTCATAACTTGCATTGTCTTTCCTATTTTAACATTAAAGTAATTAATTTGCTCTAAACAGTATTGATGGAGCTCTTCTAGAGCTGGAAGCATCTCAATAACAGTTGAAGCTAGTCATGTTAGTAGAGCTCCAAAATACAAAATGTGTATCAAAATCTAGCTGAAGAAAAAATGTTCCAAAATTCATCTTTTCTGGTTTGATACTTGAGAGCATGGATTGATCCATGGCCTGGGTCACTGCTTGCTTGGTATCCTGGTGCTTTTGTACAAGAGAAGGGCACCTGGGGATGTCTCTGCTGCTGAGTGACTCTGAGCAGATGCCCAGAAGGTCAGTCTGTGACTCCTGGTCATAAAGTCCAAATCACCTCTGGAAACTTAATAGCACCCTGTGTAAAAGGGGCAGAGCCTTTATAAAAGAGGTCAGGCGTGCCCTTAAACTCAAACACAAGAGTTTTGCTTATAGTCTTTTTGAAGTTAGGATTTAAAAATCTCTTATTAAAAATAAAAGGGAAGAAACAAATAACAGCTGTAATGTTTTGTTTTCACAGCTGGCAAACTGCCTTTTTAGAAACATTTATTTTAGGAAGAAACCCACTGCCATCCGAGTGAGTGCATGTGTTTATTTCTTTTGTCTGAAGTGTTTTTGGATGTTTGAGAATATCACAAAATTACACCATAAAAAGACTGCAAGGAGTTAGAACAATCTGCCAGTAATCTGCCTCAAAAGCCCAATTAATTTTTTTGTGGGAAAGGTGATTTTTCTGAATTCCTCACTGTATCCCCATCCCTTCCATGGCATGTGGAGCCTTTATTTGTTTCACCACTGACTGGAGAATGTGCTGCCCCCAGTCCAGTGGGCTGAGCAAATTCCTTGTCAAGGAAAACCATTCCAGACCCATCAGGGACACTCCAGCCCAGCCTTTGGAGAGGATAGTGAGCCCTGTGTGGGTTTGGGAATAGGGGTGGATGCTCTAGCTTGGGTTTATAACAAGCCCAGGGCAAGCACCAGCTTTATTTAGACAGCACTCACTCACACATGTAATGAGCCCTTTAATTAGGTTTTCACAATGTGACAAAAAAGTGTCTCATCAAAATATTTATAGTTGGGTTTTGATTTAAGTCTTCATTGCATATATAAAACAAAACTTGTCATCTGAGGTAAAGCATCTGGCAAGTCAGTAAGTGTTAGCTCATGAATTGAGCGTGACTATTCTGGGACTGGGGAATTACTCAGATGTAGTAGGGATGCATCCAAGGAGGGATGTGGATAAAAAGAGGATGTCAAGTTTAGGGTGTGACTTTTTTTAATTATTTTTTTTTTAAGTTTTCTTTTTTCTCAATGTTTTATTCAGGCCAACAGGTTTATGCACAGCTCACCCTGCTGCTTTTCCAGAGTTTGTTTAGAGTTGTTGATGTCCATGGGAGCATCCTGGCCGTTCATAGATGGCATTTGTGGAAGTTAGACTCATAAGATGGGCTCAGGTGTTAGGGCAGTGGAGATAAGAGGTAAAAACAAATCAGTAATTTGGTTGCTTCTAAATTAGTGGTCCTGCAGTGATGGGGAAAATGTAGAATTGTTAATTATCTCAGCTGTGAAGTCTTGCTTGTTTTAACCTGGTGGCAAAAGTCAGCAGAGGGACAGGGCAAAGAAGAAAGCTGTTGTGAAGTTAAAGCTGAAGAGCAGCTAAAGGGGGGAGGGGGGGGACCAGCTCTGGGCCATCTGAGTTGCCTGACCCAGCTTGGAGATGCAGGTCCCCAGTAAGTGCTGGGAATGCTGACATGGCAGAGCCCTCCTTGGGCTTCTGTTTGGGGAGGGAGGGGAAGAGCTTACTGGAGTTGTCCCAGACCCATTTTGCATTTTGAAATGGAGCAGACACAACTGCATGGTTACCTTTAATTTTGGTGGAAAAGTTTGCCAGTGTTTCTGCTTTTTAAGTTTTTTTGTTATTTGTAAACCGTTGCCAAAAGCCTCTCTTTTTCCCACAGCAACTCTTTTAAGAGAACTTGTTTGATCTGTTGTCTTATATAAGATTATGGCTAATTACTCAATAAAGAACTTTTCTTCCAGGGTCTTCCCCCCCCCTTTCAAGTATCATCTCATGGGGTGAAATTTCTTCCTCTTTTGATTTTGCTCCATCACAACTGAGCTTTCATCAAGACATGTCTCAGAATCTGAAGGGAGCAGTTAGTGCGAAAGGGAGCCTTTAGATTTTCCCTTTCCTTTTTGTGCTAAAGCTGAAAGATGAAGCATATGGAAAAGAAAATAGCATTAATTCTCCCACTCCAAAAGGAAAAGCACTGAGGATCTGGCCGCTGCAGGAGAGGTTTGAGCTGCATGCTTCATTTACCACTTTGTGCAGACATAACAAAGAATTTACTTTAGTCCCCGTGGTACTCACACAGCTATTGTGTGGTAGGCAGAGGGAAAGCAATGAGCCTTGTGTTACAGTACAGCAGAAAACTGGGGATTCAGGTGCTTTAAAGACAAATGTTTCCTTAATAATCTCGTTGTACAGACCTAGTTCCTTTCTGGTTTGTTTCCCGTTTCTGAAAAAGGAGCTTTCAAGAATTGTGCAAATAGTTTTGTTTGAATGAAACATACAATGCAGCCTATAGGAGAGATTTTACTTAATAATTCAGGAAAAAAAGAAAAAAAAGCAAAACCGAAGAAGTCCTGTCAGAAGAGATCTGTCTTTCAACAAACACAAGGCAGAGGGGGAAATGTCAGAGACCTCAAGTCATATCTTGCTTGGTGTTTGTGAACTAGTCTGGTAAGGAAGGAAAAATGCTGGCATGCCACAGTCTAAACTAAATTTTGGTTTGAGATTTTGTAATTTTGATGTTATGAGCTTCTTGGAAAAATCTTAGCGATAAATAGAATGGGGGGGAAACCTGTGAGATTGCAATCTAAATCCAACCTTAAAACCTCCAAGCATGGAAATGCAGAGTGTGGCTTATCGTTGCCATTTCTTGTAGCATTGTGCTGTTAGGTCACAAAACAGCCACTGCCACTGAAGTAATGGCAGTAGATAAAAAGGCTGCTTAAAAGGCAGAGGTTTTTGTGTGCACACATCTCCTTATATTGACAAGTGGGAAAATATTGAAAAGCGCTGGAGCATTTAATTGAGTTTGTGCAAAATGTCCAGGTACGTAAGGCTGGGCCATGGGGGCAATTTAAGTATTTGTGACTGCAAATGGAGTGGCCCCAGCTCTGTTTCAGGTTGGTTTTGTGTTGTGTTTCTGACATTAGAAAAACCAGGTAAAGAACCTGCTGCTGTTTCATTCCTGCCTCAAGAACCGCATCAGTTTGTATGATTTATTTTATTTTAATGAAACATCTATTCAGACTTAGAAAGCAACAAGCAGAGAAAAATGGATTTGTCTATATCCCATTGAGAAGAAAGAATGATGGAAATAAGGGCAGTTTAATTAACAATAAAATTCAAATGGATTCAGCTTTCCTCCTGCCCAGGTTACCAATGTATCTTAGGTCAAAGTGGGTCTTGGGAAGGGAACTTGAGTTAATTCACGCAGAGATGGGGTCAGTAAATACTGAAGATAAAAGGAAATTATTTTAAAACTCATGTTCATTGTCTAGTCTAGATAAACTCTGTAAAATAAATAATTCAAGTCTTATTTTCAGTGTGTTCTGGCAGCTCTGAGTAGGCAGTGTTCCATCAAGAGCTTTCCAGTCTGTTCTAAGGAGACAAAGCTTGAGTGCCCCTTGTCTCTCCCTGGCTGAACTTTCCAACCACCTGGGCAGCTTCACTACCCTGGTACAGATTTTGCTGACAAGAAATAGAAGTGTCAAAAATAATCAAGTACCCACCAGGGTTATTGGGCATGAGAGGAAAATTCTTTTACCAAAGGGAAAAATCCTTAACAATCTTGTGCCTTGTTTGATACAGGAGCATTGAGGCAGCAGGCAAAACCTGATTAAAAAAACCTCCAAAAAACCCTCTTCCCTGACCAGAGGAAATGTTGTTGTTTTAACCCGTGTTAAAATAATATTTTGGCATTTCAGGTGTAGGTTCTGCAATGCAA
This sequence comes from Euphonia xanthogaster, assembly GCA_034509185.1. NCBI lineage: Eukaryota > Metazoa > Chordata > Aves > Passeriformes > Fringillidae > Euphonia > Euphonia xanthogaster. The sequence continues at coordinate 10,450,073 of JAYDZK010000070.1, read as the reverse complement.
AATTTGGAAGTTATTTTTGTTTGTGGTTTTTGTTGGTGTTGGGTTTTTTTTGTACTGGGCACCTGCTGTTCTTTCCAGCCTAAACTGCAGTTTAAATCTTCATTTTTGTGACCCTTTGCGACAAGATGGTGAAATGTCTGTGGCCTGATTTCTTACATTAACTTGAGGGCCTATTTGGAAAAAAACTCATATGGATTTTAAGCCTCCTATTTCCTGAAGCTTCCCAGAGTCATCTTTGGGTCTGAGAATTTCTCACTTGTGACCAGTTTCCTTTCTCTGCTGTAATACCATTATCAACTCATGGGTTAACTCCACTGAAAAATAAAGAGTTGGGCTGTGGTGATGTTGAGACTGTGGGGCAAATGTGACAGACTTTGCTTGAGCTCAGCAAACCCACCTGAATTTCCTTATTCAGTTCTCCAAGAAAAAGACTAAACATGGTTATTTCCTCCCAAATCATAACTTGCATCTGACACACAGTTTCTTCTGATTTAAAGCCCAGACTGTGGGCTGCTAGAGCAGCAGCTTAGATATCTTGGAAAGTGCTTAATAAAGCGATGATGGGAGGGAGATGCGAACTCCACCTGAATTCTGATGCCGCCCCGCGGTGTCTGTTGTGGCGGTCGCGGTGGCAGCCGGCGCAGACGCTCCTCTGCCTGATTGGGAGCTGCAGGAAGCTGCTGTTCTCATTTATCTGCGCGCCACCAAGCTCCCCCCAAACACTCCACACCTGCACGAGCTTGTTCAAGAACTGAGAATTAGTTAAAGCCAGCTGTTGGGGTAAGGGGAGGCACTCTGTCATCCTGCCTCTATTTCTGTCGTCTTATGGTGGGAGCGTTCTTCAGGCAGCTACTGAGGAAATGTGTCAAAACCAGGAGATGTGCAGCATGAGCACCAGGAGTTTGGGGAGGCTTTGCAAGGAAGGGAAAATACATCACCTGTATTTAAATACACGTGCCTGTATTTATTATACCTGCCAGAGGAGTTGCAGTAGCCAGGCACTGCTGATTTGGAGTTTGGAATTTTACTTACACATATGGTTAGGGCACAAGGAATTTTTCACCAAAAAGAAGCTCATTCTGATGGTCAACCAGGCGCTGTGTCCCAGCCCACTTCTGACAAAACTTCTTCCTTCTGCTCTCTGATTTTGGCCACTGAGGTCTAAAAGGCTAACTGTTCAATTTGCACTAAAGTTAGCTCAAGGGAAGGCTTCCCATGCCCTTTCTGTTGAGGCATCATCACAGCACTCCTGAATTTCCTGAAGTATTTTGGACAACCCCTACTTACTTGACCTTGCTCTCAGAAAATTGCTGCTTCACAGACAGTGCAGTTGGTCCTGTGAGTCATCAAGAATGTTTTTTTGATGACCATTATTTTTTTTGCTCAAATTTCAAGCCTGGCTGGAGGTTGAAGCAACTCATACTGAGTGGTGAAAACAAGGCCTCCAGTAAGCTCCAGAACTGCTGATTGCACCGATTGTTTGGAACCTTTTAACAATGATGTTTTACCACAAATATAATGAAGGCTTTCTTTTTTACTTCACATTAAGTCCTTTAATTAGAGGACAGAATTTAGTTGCTATGTGTAACTTACTGTACCACAAGCTGTGCTGGAGTTAATACTGTATTAAACCAGTAACTGTTTCATTAACTGTATTAACAGACCTATAATCAGAGCATGGATGTTTGATGTCTTCCTTTTAATATCCCCGTGTTCCAGCTTTGTTTACAGCTTTATTGGCAAAGCTGGTGTGTCAGCAGGTATTCTTACTTTATAGTATGCAGACCTTTTAATTGCCCTCATTGTTGAGAAATTAATTTCTATTGAATTTTGAGAAGTGATAGCTGCTGAGGCGTGTAATCAGGTTGGGATGTATTTTGCAAGCACGAGCCCAAGCCCCTGTTGTGACAGCTGCTGTGCCACCTTTGTGTCTTGCCATGTGCTGCAGAGATATGGACACACTGAGCATCAGGAAAAAAGAAAGATGTTGGCTGGGTCAGCAAGCTTTGCTCCTGCATTTGATGAGTAATTAGGTGATGTTAATGCTGTTGTGGTGTAGGTGAGATTACTCTTCCCCTGAATGAAAGTAAACACCTATTTATTCTGCAGCAGGGTTGGACTATGTGGGTTTATCTCCCCCCCAAAATTACCTTTCTGGAATTAAATTTCTAGTGCTGAGTCATATTTTTTGAGTTTTTCTTTTTTTCCCCTTTCCTTCATATGAGTTTGTACATTAAATGGTATCTGGTTTTTGGAGTGTGCAGAGTTGTGTTGCAGTGTGTGCCTCAAAAGTGCATCCCCCACCTGCTATTGGGCAAGGACAGTTGTCCACTTGGGTCAGGCAGTCTGAGCTGTTGTATTTTACTTCTGAGTACAAACCCCTCAAATGTGGATGGTTGCTGGTACCATTTATAGCACTGTGACTGGTGAGTGTAGTGGCATTTCATAAAACTGAAAGTCCCTGGAAGATATCCAGAGATTAAGATGTTTGTGTGAATCTTTTCTAGGAAATCACTTAAGAAGGGATGTAAATAATTGGCTGTAAATACCTTAAGAATCCAAGAGGCTTGGGTGAGTAATCATGGGTGACTGGGAAGGCACACTGATAAGTTTTTCCAGGCCACTTTGTAGTGATGAATAGGTGCCCTGTGATAAAACTTGCTGGATTTTGAACTTGGTAAAAACCCAAGTTCTCTGGGGCACCATGGGGAATATACACTCGGTTAATCTTTATTCCTTCTCTTTTGCATTGAATATGTAGGAGTTCTGGGAGCCAGTGTTCACAGTAATCCATCAGCTTTTCCATTTGATTTCATGCAGCCTGGCTGTGTGACTGTCAGCAGATCCCCTGCCACCCTGTCCCGTGGGCTGACCTGGCTGAGCCCTCTGCTCTGGGTCACTTTCCCTCTGCTTTTGCAACTTGTGGGGAGTCAGCAGAGGGGATCAGTGGCTCTCTTCTCACTCAGAAGGGTTTTTAGCTCAACCCACCCATTTTCTCAGTGTTACTCCTTGGATTCTCTTCCCCCATCCCACCGGGGGAGTCGTAGCTGTGGCTGGGGTTAAGCCACACCATGCTGGGAAGATTGTTAATCTCCTTCACCCATTGCTGCTATTCTGCTTTCTGTCATTGATAAAACCTCACTTTAATACTAGAGACAGGAAAATAACCCCCCAAAATGCTTTCCTGTCTCTGGAGGAAATAGGGGTTTTATTTTCTATATAAACATTGAAGAAATACGTGCACTGCCACTGTGAGCACCACCTGTAGTTAAATGGCTGTTGTTTCTGCAGAGAACCAGGAAAGCTCTATTTTTCCAATTGCAAATGGGAAAATCCACAGGGTGATATTGGATTAATTGACAGACAGCCATGCATGAGTAATCCTGCACTTCCAAATGTAAATAACAAGTGCTTTGGAACAGTTAGAATAAAGATTTTATATTTATTGAAATTAATCCAAAACTCCGAGCTGTGTCTGTACACAGTAAAGAAATAAGTGATCATTAAACAAAACCCACAGCCTTGTCTATGCTGCACAGAACCTGTGTACCAGCCTTTAAAAAAATCATTGTCGGAGTAATTGCTTTTCTTTTCTATGCTTTAGCATAGAATAGCTCCAACATCACAGTTTAAAATGGGAAGAAAAATGTGCTTTAAGTGGTTTTACTTAACTAATTACATGGTTAGGCACTTAATTTAAATAAAATGGCTCAATCTGTTAATAAGTTATTTAAATTAATGGGGGGAAAAAGTGCTCCAGCGGTTCATCTTATACCCCTGCAGTTTAACTTGGAATACCATGTTTAATGTTGCAACTGGCTTTGAAGGGGTAATACAACACCAGCAACAAAAAAATCAACAAAACAGAGATGTTCTAGCCCTGGTAAGATGAATTCTCTTCCTTACAAAAATAAACCATGGGAAGGAAATCACACTGCATGTGCACATTTCTATTTTGTTTACTTTTATGCAAATCAGGCTGTTGCAGGGGAGTTTGTTGTAAACTCTGGGACAGACTAATTTGATATTGACCCAGAAGGATGTACAGTGGAATATTTAACAAAAGCAACAATGCCAGTGAATAGATGACATTAAAAATATTCCTTTTGCATAATTTATGTTCAGTGGTGCTGATATCAGGCTTCACTTCATCACCTGCTTACACAGAAAGTGCTGGATGTTTCAAATCTCATTAAGCTATTTATTCATTGTAATGAATGATTCTAATGTACTGTATTAAGGTTATGCTACACTGCAGTGTTCAAAAATTCATCTTACTGTACATATTTTAATGTTTGCAGTCAAATTAATACCTTTATTACTGCCTCAGTGGTTGAGTGGACACTGTTCATACATTAATCATTGTTGTCTCTGTTTCATCCCACTCCTTTGCTGAAGTTTTTAATGCCACATTCCTTGATAGAGATGTAATGATCTCCCCATCTGTGTGCAAACCCAGTGCCAGAGCCTGGCCATCATGCTTCTCAAGTGTTCTTAGATCCACAAAATGTATGCTGTTTCCATGTATCTTACCAGAAATAAATTAAATTTTAAGGTAATAAAGTGCATATCCAACAGCCTCTGCTAACTTCCTCTCCAAAATCCTTCATATTGTTGTCTGTGCACAGCAAAGACAGGCAATAATACTTCACTGCACCAACAGCAGGCAGATTAGATTGAAGTTCTTCTACTCCTGCAGATAATCATGATAAATCTGATCAGATTTTAGATCTAGATGCATTTTGAAAACATGCTAATTGTCAAGTGCCAATTTTAGGGGAGCTGATGGGGATTTTGTACCTTACTGTCAACACTGCAAAGGGCAGGTGTCAGCTGTTACAACTGAGCTTGCAAATGATGTAGCTTCACTTGATATGCTTAAATATAAATAATGTCTTTTGAGTTGATTGTCAGTCTCTTCCCTGGAGTTTTTCTACTCCTTATTCTTTATGACCCACTCAGTGAAATTCCAGCCATGTAAAAGGGGATTGAAAATTGCTCATCTGAGAGGGGGGGGGAAGGAGTTAAAAGCTGTGTTTTACTGGAAATGTTTGTGGAAAATTTGGTTAAAGAGCTGTAGATAACTAAATACTGACTCTGGTCCTAAGACTGTGAATGACCTTGATGGCCAAGACTTTATGAAGGCCAGCAATGTCAGAACATGAAAAGCAAAGCTTCAGCTTGGATTGTAACTGGATTGACTGCCCAAATGTTAATTAACCAAAATCTGAGTTTCTCACACAGTAGTTACAATTAGTAGTAGCAGCTGCTTTTAGCCTAAATGAGTTCCTTGATAACTTCATTTAGTGCTTGTGTATGATGGCAATACGAGAATGATGAAGGTTTTCCCTCAGAGGCTGTTTCCCATCATGATACAGCAGAGCAATGCTGGAATGTGTGCACTGCCCATGGGACAGGATATTCCATCCCTGTGCAAGAAGGAAATGCTGCTTCTGTCTCCACTCTTTCACAAGCAGATTTTTAGCACCTGGTTTCTAGGTCGTGGTCTGACATCCAAATACACTTCTCTAATTTAACAGGAAATATACTCCAGTAGAGCACAAGAAAAACCTTGGAGCCTGACAGGTTCCTTAGTTTGTATCCCACTTCCCAGCCTGTGTAAGTGCTGGTGGTGCTCAGCCCTGGCAGGTTGAAGTTGGATCCCTGTCTGAGGTGGAGTTGCCCATGTTGCTCCAGGAGGAATGCAGACCTCTCCAGCTGGGGAAGGACAATGAAATTTCCTCTTGTTCTGGGCGTGCCAGTAAAGTGTGGAGGCAGAGAGGTGCAGCTGGGCTGGCATTGGTGTGTTCTAGTATGGCATTATTTACATCTTTAAAAGACCAAAGAGAATTAAGTCTTCTCTGCCCCAAAAATTCTCCTAATTTCTAAGCAGCGTGCTCCTAAGAGGCATTAGCAAAGTTCTTGGACTCCTGACAGTTTTCAGGATCAGGCTCTCTTTGGGAGTTTACCCTGGGCAGATGCACACAGCATTGTCATGCTGCTCAGTAAGCTGAAAGAAATCCCAGTGATCCTAAATTTGGGCCAGGTTTTCTCCTAGATGACAGAATGTCAGTGAGCCAGGGAAGAAATTTAAGGGGGTTATCTTCTCAAGATATTAAGCTCTTCTAAGCTGACAGCTTTGTTGCAGAGGTCAGCTAGGAGGAACAAGAAAGAGGCCCTGTGATGCAAAGATGGACTGACAGATATGATTTCTTTTCCCTTTATTGAATTATAATGTCAGTGGTTGTGTCCCATTACTCCTGTGAGGCTGGAAACTTCCATCTCAAATTGGAAAAAATGGATTTTAGTTGGTAAAGACAGATTTTTTTTTTTTTTTTTTGTTCACAGCTACTCTTTGAGGTAGCTCAGGTGTGAGGCAGTGTGTGGGCTGGGGCTGGCCGATGAAATCCAAATTAACTCAGCATATGGAGCAGAAGCAGAGTGAATGCAAACCCTGAGGATGGGGTGTTCTTCCCATGATGAATCTGCAGAGTCATCATCCTTGCAGCCCCCTGACAAAGGGGTTTCTGTAGCTCAGTGCAGGAAATTCCAAATGCTGAAGGTTTGATCAGTTTGGCTGGGCCTGTGTTTGAAGGCAAATCAGGTACAGTTTTCCTATGTAAAGTTTCTCCATGGTTGCAGTAATAACAGGGTCCTTTCCTGGTCTGGTTTTCTATCTCATCTCTTTCACTTTAGTTGCTGCATGTACAGCAGAAAGGTAATTTTGTCTTCTGTGCTCTGCTTTTGGTGGTGTTGGCTCCATTTTGACAAAGCTGCATCATCATCTATGAGCAGCAGCCTTCCAATGTATTGAAGAGAAGAAAATCCTTAGGAGAACTGCACTGAATGTCCATAATTATTTTGGGTGACATGTTCATCAAGGATAATTGGCAAGTTTGAAAGTGCATCTTTTGAGCTATATATGAAATGCCTAGTACAGTATGGCTAACACAGTAAATGTATTTTGTGTTTAAGCTTTCCAAGCAACAGCTCTGCCTGGTGAATAATGGGATCAGAGGAGAGGGAACAGAACCACCCAATTTCTCTTTTCCAGTCCTAAAATCTCTTCATAAAACTGGGAAGGCAATTTCAGCTATCAGAACATAATGTGTGAATTAACTAGTTATTTGTCAGAACCATTTTTTGTGTTCTCATTTGTTCATACTGCCTAGTGCTTTGAGTGGCAAAGGTGTCAGAACCTTACAAGATGAGCCTTATCTGGTTGAGTGTGGTGGTAATCATGTGTGTAGTGGCTGTAGCAGCTGACCTGAAGGCAAACTCGTTCTTGCTTAGAAGAAAAATTCATTAAAAAGAACACTATTAAATACACAGCATGTTGTTCTTGAAAGAACCAATATAATTATTGGAAATAACAAGAATGGAGAGGTTCATTAGGAAAGTCTTGTGATTTAATTTAACCTAGGATTTCTGGATAGGTGAAAAAGTCCTGGCTTCTTGTAATTTTTCCGTCCCCAAGAATGTTTTGTTAACTGTGAAAGTATATGAGATCCCAGCCTTTGAGAGCTCTTTACTCTCCTTTTTCAGAGAAAACATCCTAAGTCTTTTATGTAATTTTGAGCTGTCTGATCACCTAACAAAGATAAACTTCTCGTGACAAGAATCCTTGCATAACTTTCTCAGTATGTCCTGTCTGCTACTTCAAACTAATAGGGATGTTTTACTAAGGCACACGTCTGGGAATGGAAAGAAATGTGGCATGAAAGAGGTTAAATCAATACCCAGATTTTCAGAAATGTATTTCAAAAGGAATTGTAGCAGTTGATTTTCTCCATTTTTCAGGGAGGTAATGAAAAATAAATGGGGAGACCACTTAGTACTTCATGTCTGATAACTCAGAGAGCATATACACAAAGCTGTAGTCAATTAAAGGCATTTGAGGAGGGATGAATTTATGGATGGAGGCAGCATGGATGGTGTCCTTGGCTGTTCTGGCTGCAGCAGGGTGTGTGGTTGTGGCAGCGTGGCGACCTGGGTATGTTGAATTCTGCTTTTTTCATGCTTTTGTGCCAGTGACCAAACCCCCTTTATGCTTTGATTTTATTTTCTCTGATATTCTGTCCTGATACAAGGAGGTGTAGACAGAGAACTGGGGGCTGCTCTTGAGCACCTGCAGGCAGACACTGTTTACAGAGCTAAACAAAAATGAAATTAAGAGATGACTGACAACCTACATTCATAACTCTGTTTTCATGCTTCCTACCGTTTCAGTACTTCACATTGCAATTTTTATATTCTTTTAATGTTTTTTTTTTCTGGATGTAGGCGGACAGCAATAACAGACCTCACAGGCATTATTTGGGAGTGATGTTACTCTGAGGGTGGCTCTGTTCTATTTTAGTGTTTTTATCTTTTTGTTTACTCTAGCATGGATATTAATTGCACGTTAATGTATTATATGGACCAAAAAATACATTCCTATTACATATCTAATGTTATATTATGCATGTAATACATTAATATGGAATAATTAGCTAGGTCTTCACTTTGAGGTCCATCACAAATTCTTTAGCTACATGAATTCAATTCATCAAGTAATTTCACGAAATCTTAACCTCTATAGTGACTAAAGGAAGCCTTGCTGAGAACTGGAACATTTTATAGATTGGATAAATAGTTCTAAGTTCTATTATTAGCCTAGAAAGAAGGGCTCACCATGTATTTTTATTAAAAATGACAATGTACTTAACATCTTTAATGAAAACTAACCATTGTGATATGAATTTAGAAACCCTGACACCTTCTTTTATAGAAATGAAGTCCCCTAGTATATTAAAATTAACATTTTTTAATAACAAAAAGTGATATAGTCCACTGGAGTAGGACTAAATTTATCTTATGATTGTACTTGTCATGGCTTTGAGTATTTATTGAGTAGTTTTAAAAGTTCATTAAACTCAAGAGATTAAATATTGCCCTGAGCAGTGCTCCATAAAAGAAAAAATATAGTGCTATTACTTGGTAAAATGTTGTGCTATGTTGTTAATTTAACTCTCCTGAGTTCTCATCTTCTGACTCAAAAGACATTTCTCTGTGCTGCTGGATGTGACGTTTTCCATGGATCTCAGCTGTCCTGGGCTGTTGGTCTGTCTGGGCTGCCAGGGGGATGCTGAGCCTGCCCCATTCCCAGCGAGGGCTGTGCTCCCCTGGGAATGCCAGCCCTGCTCCAGGGCTGGGCTGAGCTCTGCCAGCACAGCCTGGCTGGGCTCAGGGCACCCCTGGCTTTCCTCCAGCACTCCTGCCTTGGCAGTTTTCTCCAGGGATGCACCTTCAGAGCCTTCCACAGGCATGGTGCTGCAGATTCTCAAGCTGGCAGTGTTTGTGGGGAGCTGTGTGAAAAGGCTGTAAATAATGCAGCTGGTACTGCACGGGATTGCTGACACATCCAGAGCAAGGCAGTGGGAGCATCCTGTGGCAGAACTGATGTGCTTTTCAGACCACTCATAAACTCACTTAGCTCTACACAGTTTAACATCAGTTGCAAGAGAGTGTTCTGAGCAGAGATCTGGTTATATTTTTTGTAACTTAAGTAAAAGAACTCTAATTGCTGAGACATACCCATTTTAAGAGTTATTCTAGAAACTGAGAGCAAGATTTCCTTACTTGCTGATGTGCTTTGTATTCTCTGCTCCCTTGAGTTTTTCTTCCCTTTCTCCTTATGCAGATGGTTGAGGGCTTTCTTTAATGATTATTTTTAGCCCCCAGATCCATGTGTGCAGACATGAAGGAGGTGGATATTTCCCCAGCCCTGTGTGTTTGTGCAGCAGTTCCTGCCTGGGGACGTGCACATTACCCATGCACGCCAGGCAGGATGTGTGTGTAAATCAAGGGTTGATTTGAAAATTAAACTTGCTGGCCCTCCAGCAATATCTAAGTTTACAGTGACAAAACAATAACAGGGAATTAGAGAGAACCTCTCCTAAAATCAGATCAGGCTCTTGTTTTGCAGCAAGTAATTAGATTGCAGTTTGTTTCATTGCAAAACTCAGCATGGCCAGTAAATTAAACTATCACTTGTCTTGCAAAAATAGTTGCCTTTGGACTATTTGACAGTGGTCTTTCTTTGCCCATATTTTCTGGTTTTGTTACCAAATGAAATTAAGTTTTACATTAGAATTGGAAGCAGCTGCTGCTGTTAAATTTGTAGTCTCAGATCTGTTACACAATTTACTCTGGGCTTTATTATGAAATTTAACCTATTGCTGATCTGTCTAATAATGTTATGTGTCTTGGGACAACCTGAATGCACCAGAATGAGTCCTGAATGAATTGCCTTATACACAAGGTAACAGTCTGATGGAGTTGCAGGACAGAAAAAACAATGAACAGTTCATCTTCTGCCATTGTATCCCTTCACCCCCTCTGAGCAAAATGTATTTCTCAATTAAAGGAGTTACACAGAATATTCCATTCATCATCCAATTGCCCTTTTCGTGTTTCTACTGCATTTGTTTGAACCTCAAACATGTTTTTCAGTTGTGAGATGTATCTTCTGTCTGTACAAACAAACATGAGCTTTAGCCTTCAGCGAGATACTTGAAAAGGAGATAAATACATGTTTAACTCACTGTTATGCAGAAAAATGACAAAACAAAATTGGATGATGTTCTATTGCCTTTACATATGCAGGGGGCATGGGAGATGCAGCTCTTCAATGTGCAGCTGATAAAAGCTGATGTTTGGCCATTTGATTTTTCAACTCCTGTGCACCTCGCAGGCTTTAAATGGCTCATGGAGAGTTTGGGAGATGTGCAAGTAGATGATGATAACTTTTTGAAAATGAAGCATTTCACAGCTGCTTGTTGCTCTGCTGCAGCTTCAACCTCAGCACAGGCATATTTGGAGGCTGCTCTGGCTTCCTGCTCATCCTGTCTTGTTGGCCTCCCTTTCTGCCCCATCTGCAGCACCGTGGGGCTGTGGGTGCTGGCAGAATCCTCACCCCCAGCACCATCAGCTGCCCACCAGGACTGAGCATTTGCAGCCCATGAGTGTGCTGCCAGCAATTAGCACTGTGCTTGCTAAACCCTGAGTAATTAATTCCTGTGCTTTTTTTCATTTTTACTGTGTATGGACTCGAGTGTTGGTCAGCCCTTAAATGCTGTGCCAGCATCAAGGCTAGCCCTATTTGATGATCACTCCTGGTGTGCAGTTTTACACAGTAGCAGAGGTATTTTTCCTCAGGAAAAGCTGGGAGAGAATTTATGCTGTGAAGTGGGGGAAACTGAGGCTTTTATCAAGGTAGGAGGGTTGTTTGGTTTCACTGCTTGCTTTTTTTTTTTTTATTATGGGCTTGTATTAGAGCCAGATAGCTTTATAGAAATGGTCAAAGGATCAGTAAAATTGAATAGTAAATTTTGCTGTGGTAAAATCAGTGTGGAACGGTAGTTATGGTTTGATGGCATGCTCATCTCAAAATACAGAGGTGTTTGTTTCAGCCTGATGAAAATACAAGATTGGAACCATGTTGGAACAAACTGCATGTTTGTTATGCTTGTTATTTTATGATTTATTATATAAAATGAAAACTATACTGCACAACTTTTCAGGTGAGAATTTATTTTCACAAGTAACTCCTTACAATGTAGAGTAAGTTCTGAAATATCCATGTGCTCATAAGTTAAATATTCGACTTTTCAATTGGCTTTGTGTTAAGCAAGCAAATTATTTCTGCTTCCTTTTGCTGCCAATGCCAGCACTGAGAGTTGTGGTTCCACCCTGGCAGTTTTAGGCTCAGAAAGACAGGAGCCCCCAGTATCTGAAATGGAAGGACTGGTTTAAAATGGGATGCCAGTCTGCCAGTCCAAACCCCCAGCAGTTGGTTCTCTTCACTTAAATAGTGCTTGCATGGTCTGAATGATGGGATTTGTCCCTTAAAGTAAAATATTAATGTTATGGAAGGCAACTTGAAGAAAATATGGACATCTTTTTTATATAAATGACTGGCAACCATGGAAAATTAAAATGTTAGGGATAAATACTGCTTTCACTTACTATTGACCATAAAGCTTAGGGAGTAAACTTTTTATTTGGTAACTACCAAGCTGGTTTGAATTGGCAGCCTGACAATGAGAAGATATTTGCTGGTTTATTCTTTTACCTGATTCCATTCATTTGACTCAATCTTCTGTGTAGCAGTAAGAACAAGAGAATTCCATTTTACTTTCCAGAGTGAGCTTTCCCCTTTTCCCTCCCATGTAGGCAATAACACTGCAGTGGCTGAGTATCCTTGACAATATCTTCTTTGGAAGATTGAGCTAATTCATTTAATTTTCACAGTTATCACACTGTCATAATGGTGTGTTGCTGTCACATTTGACATCAGAACAATTCTATGCTTCTCAGCATTTCAGAAATGACCAGTGACATTAAACTGTAGATAGCACCTGGCTTGGAGGTAATCCTTTGAAACTTAATTGTAATTATGATGGTTGCAGGGAAGCTACTTGATGATTCTTGATGAGGGTTGTGCTATTGCACAGGGAGATGGTAAAGCTGTCAGGTGTGGGATGGCTTGATGGAGAATTTTCTCCTTTATGATTTCCCTCCAGTTTTGTGGTTTTACTGTTCCTTTATCATCTCTAGTGCCTTATGTGTATATAGCACACTTGAGAGAAAACTGCAGATGTAGTCAGAGATTAGGATACATCAAAAATTCCATGGTGTGCAATATATTGTGGGTGCATGAGGGGTTTTTTTGAGTGGGGACCTTTTGTAGCTGCTTTGTGTTGAGTTGAAGTTAAAAGACCACATGCAGCTCAAGTGAGTGCATTGAGAGAGATTATTTATTTATATAGTCCTCTGTGTGTGTGTGTATATATATATATGGATATATATATGTGTGTATATGTGTATATATATATGGTACTAAAGGATTGGTTATCTTAGGGAAGCACAGGACTGATGATATCTTGGCTTTTATCATTAAATTCCCCTATTGGAGAGAAGCCTTGCAAGCCCAAAGGCTCTGGGTGGTGGAGCAGCCCTGGCACAAGTGCATGGAAGCTGTGGTGGCTGGAAATGGATTGCAGAGGGTTTGGGGGTCAGAACTGAGCACCCAGCACCAGCATCAAGGATGGTTTTATCAAACAGGTGAGGCTGGGGATGCACAGCAGGAGAGGATGAGCAGTGGGCAGGATGGGCTCTGCAGCACCAGAAAGTCCAAACTTGGCTGGGGTTGAAGCTCACACGTGGCCAGAGAGGTGGGAAGCAGCACGTGGATGGATGCACAGGAGATCAGAGGGGTCACAGGGCTGCCAAAGGAGGAAGGAAAATGGGCCTGAGGAATTGCTCCTTGTGGGCAAGATTGAGCACCCGTGTAAGCACTTCACACCACCAGGGCCCAAGTTTAATTTATTGTTTTCTTAAAGGATGGGTTCTAGCAACTTCTGTGTGGGAAGAAGCAGCATGAGCTGGCAGCACCGTTTTTGCTGCAAAACTGTTAAACAAATAAGTGTTATAGAAGTAAACCTGTGAGAAATGAAACATCTTTGTACTTTACTGAGCCAATTAAAAAAAAATCAGGGAACCCTTCCTACATGTATTAGAAATCTGTTTTAAAATCTGTTAGGTGGATATTTTCAGTTGAGGGAAGTTATGTTGCTGTAATGTTTTCTCATTCGTTTCATCTCAAATATGTGAAACCTGCTGTTTCCTAAATAAGTAAAAGCAGATGGAGCAGCCTCAGTGATAGGTTTTGCTGAACACTTCAGCTCTGTTAGCTCAATTCTCACTTATTTAATGCCTTCACATTAGAGATCTACTTGAAGTTTGCAGTGTGGAATGTCTCACAAATACAACGTTGACTGGAAAAGTGAGTGAAATATATAAAATTATTTATCTACTTTATTCTCCTTAGTATCTTTTACTCCAAAGGATTAATTTGGTCAAATCATAGCACTAGAGTCATGCCAGGCTTGAAATAAAAAATAAACCTAAACCAACAACCCAAAGCTCATGAGTCAGTCTCCAGATGTTTGTGAGATTGGTGAAGACACATGTGTTTTCAAGTTATTTTTATTTCTTGGTTCTAGGGACTGACATCAGATATACACTACTTTCCAGCCTCTCAACATTTGTATTGCATTTTTTGTATTCTGTATTTAAAAGGACGCTTTTCCAGTAACCTAATTTCCAGGATTTAGCAGAAAAAATAAATGTTGCAGGGTTTTCGATGCCAGTGGTGACAGTGACTCTAAAACCCACAACGTAAATTTTCCTTTATTTTATTTGTTTTTGCTGCTTTCCAAGTGAAGTTGGGTCATCAATTATTGGAGTGTCAAGGTTAGCAGTACGGTTTTAGTCATGCACACTATGATTTGTACAAATTAGGGCTTTGACCTTTTGATTTTCTTTGCCTTCAGAGGGGGATTGCCAGTGAAGGTGTTGGGAAGTGTTGTGGAGGAAATGCCAAAGGTGAGGAGGGGAGGTTTCCAGATAGAAATCAGTCTGGAGTCACGTTCATCAGTCTTTGTAAACACATCAAATCCAAATGTTGTAATCCTGCCCAGACCGAAGTTATCACATTCCCATTGTTTCCAGTAGGTGAGGATTTCATCCCAGAGTGCTGCTGGAGTATTTTGAGCTCTGATGAAAATAGCTGCCACTGTCTGACATTGATGATAAGGTGAATAAAGTGAATGTTGTGCAGGATAATGAATTTTTCCCAGTTATATCTCCTCTTTCTTCAGGTACAGCAATTAAATTCATTCCTGAATTTTTGTGCACTGAGAATCTCCTCTGAGTTACATAAATTTCCTCACATTCTTTATTTACTTTATTGAACATGTGTAGTAAAAATATCAACCCTAAAATTCATCTTCCTCTTGGAATTTGTTTTGCCATCTGGTACTCATGAATGAGAGAGAAACTTTTCATTCCTGCTGGGAGAGCTGTGAAGGCCTCCCTCATCTTTTCTGCTTTGTTGAAGTAGAAAACTTTCCATGCAAAAAAAATGGCCACAGTGGGACAAGGCTTCCATCAGCAGGAGCTTGGCTTCATGTCTGGGCTCAGAGCAGGAGTGCAGGGTGTGATGCTGCTCTTGGTTGTGTTTGTTGTAGCAGCTCAGTCTCATTTCTGTGCACGATGCCCATGGAACTCGTATATTTAAGGGTAGTGAAGCAACTTCCATTTTCTTAATGAGGCTCATGATAGTCAGTGTTGTGGGCCTTTGGAAATGTTAGTGCAACAGCAGCTTTCTGGGATGGGTATTGCATCTTCCTGCCTGCCTTCGAGGCTCCATGGCAGATGGACTACAAGGAAAATAGTTTAAATGGGGACACGGGTTCAGAATAGCTCGCCGTTTAATTGCTCTCTTTCAAAATCATTGTGTATCCTGAAGGTTTTATCACCAGTTCATGTTGCATTTACAGTTCTTAGATGTTCATTATAGAAGCAGAGTCAAGAGCCTTTTCTGAAGGGAGCTGGCATGAACATTCCCAAGATATTGTTGGCTGCAAGGCACAACTTTTTGTTTGGTTTGAAGCAAGGTACTGGCGCTTTGCAAAGAATTTTAATTGATTCCAGTTGCAGTTACTTTTCAGCTTGTCATTGTTAGGGAGAAACTTGTTTAGTGCGGGGCAAAACATCCCTGTGTTTTTCATCGTGATGTGCAGGACTTTATCTTCTTTTGGTGTAAATGAGTCTAGAGCCACTGATGTAATGAAACTGTGCAGATTTCTGCCACTTGAGCTCCTCTTTTTGCTGTCTGACATGCAAAACACAAAGGGATTACTCAGTGTAGAGTGCCTGCAGAATCAGGCCCTTCCAAATAAATTACTCACATCTCTGTCCAAGCAGATTGCAATAAAACAAGAAATATGAGTAGTGCTCTTAGAATAATTTTGAACGTAAAATTTTTTTACTGTGCTTCTTCTCAAAGGAACTAAAATGTGGTCTCTTACAGATAAATATAAATGAGCAGACCAATGAATTTGGATGAAATCATACCTTTTTAAAGATGCAAATTGAAAATTAAGCCTCAAAACAATAGAATCCTCCTGGGCCTTTCAGGAAGGATTGTATATTGCTTGTCAGACACTGCTGCCAGGTTGCAAATTTTATTTCACAGCGAATTCCATGGGAGAGCTGCTGGAGCTCGCTTTTATGATGAAAAGAGAAGGATCAGTTGAAAAGATGTATAGCTTTTTCCACAATCTGGATCATCTCTTTTAGGAAAGAGATTCTTCTATGGGGAAGGAGCTGCAATGGGGAGAGTGTTGTGCTTACCAAGTTTTGCCTGGGCCTTTGCATAAAAACCAGGAGTGTTACGGGGATGTTCTTCCTGATAAGGGAGAATCTCTTCTATTGGCCCCAGTTTGGACCCACAGCTATAGCAAATTTTAATTTTTTTTCTTTCTCAGGTCATCTTAGGGCCATCTTCTTTCCATCTCTTGCTTCTTTCTATTCCTTTCTTCTATTCCCCTTTTTTTTTTCTTGGGAAGATTTTTTCAGGCTTTGTGATTTTTTTTTGACCACCAACATTCAACAAAATCCTCAGACTGAAAAATGTAGAAGGGGAAGAATCTGTTCAGGAACTGTTCTAATAAAAATATAGTCATGATCAAGGAGGCTAAGATTAAGCAGTTTACTCAATTGGTAAGCTCAAAGTGGGGAAAAGATAGGTTAAAAGAAATGGGAAATTGTCTCTATACAAAATAATAGGATTGTAAGAAAAGCAAATTCTGCAATTTGATTCCCTCTGGTAGGGACAGGGCAGGACTTTCAGGAGGAGTTTTGGACTGATGTCATCCTGTTTCTGCTGCTTTTTATGGGACATGAATACTGGCCAAATGTGGGAAAGGTGCCAGAAATGGGTTTCCAGGCATAAATCCTGAGGGTAACCTGGAAGTGTCTCACAAACCTCCAGTTGGCCATTGGCTAGGTTTGAAACAGGTCTCAGACATGGACTTAAGTGTTTGCAGTGATGGATCTTTGTGACTGAGTTCCATTGAAATAAAATACATTGAAGAAGATTGTTTTGGGGTTGTATGGAATAATAAAAAAAAATCATAGTACTGCAAAGTTTGCTGATCACAGAAAGCAGCTTAACCTCAAGAGAAAAGTCTTAATTGTGATTATAAAGGAAATATTTCCATGTTTTCCAATACTGCAGCTAGAAAATTCTTCTGCTTGTGGCTAGCTCCTGTTGATGCAGATCAGGTTTAAAAATGCAGTTTTACTGGGCAACTCTGGAACAAAGTCAACAGTTTATAAGGCAGAGGTTTGCTTCCAGCGGGAAAGTGTTCAACTGGAATTCAGCTGTTACAGATGTTGTTCATGGTGTGTTTGACAAACTGACCCCTGTACGTGGAGCTTCAGTTTGGGGCTGGTTATAGCAATTCTGGTTGTGCAGCTGCAATATTAATAAGCCCATGAAATAGTAGAAGTGCAGCAGCGAGCTGGCACGGAGAGGAAATTGGGGAGGAAATGGCTTAAAAATGTGGCTTTGCATATGTTTTCAGTGTGCTGGAAATATATTTTAACTTGCAAATTTCCTGCTGCGGTGGTGTTACGAGCTGAGAAGGGGACTGGACCCTGTGTTACAAACCAGTTTTTCAATGAATGGAGGCTTCAGACCAGCTTTAAAACATGTCTGTGGGTTGGTTTGGTTTTTTTCCTTTTCCCTCGTAAATCAGTTTGTATTTAACTGCCAGCACCAATCTGTCTCTGCTCCCATGCTGTATATGGGCAGAAAGAAGCACATTTGTGTGAAGCTATGCTGTTTGCCCTGGCTGTGAGAGTGGGATCAGGAGGTTGATCATCTCCTGGGCCCATCCAGTCAATCCCAGCCAATTCCCTTGGCACAGCCGGAATGGGATGGACAGAAGCAGGGAACAGCCATTCTTTGGGTGGATTAATTTCAGCAAGACTGCTTAGCTTTTTTTAATATTACAGTTTAAAATGCTCAGTTTGATGCAGATATCACCCTGCAATTAGACTTTAATTTCAGAGAAGTACTCGAGAGCATACCCTGACATGCCTCCCCCATAGGAGGTTTATTTCAAATTGTTGGGAAGATGGAGCATTAAGTAAATGAAATGTGAGTAATACCTTGCATATTGCCAGAGAAGTGTATGCCTAGGCATTTTAAAAGTAATCGTAATATTTCACCAGCTCCTGAGAAATATATCAAAGATGCAGAGATTTTAAGGCCAGGAGGCACTGTTAGATCATCTCTTCTGACAACCTGCATAACAAGCTAAAAAGTTTTCCAGTAATTGCGTCAAACATACACAAAAAAATATAAAAGAAAACAGTTCTGATTAAACAGCAGGAAATGTGCACAGTGAAGGTGTCGTCGTTTCTCCGGGCTCCAGTTTGCAGAAGTTTTGTTTGCTTGCATGATGCAAATTGGATCTGCTGCCTGACTCATCCAGCAGTACCTGCATCGTGATTCCTTGTTTTATCATTTATAACATTTAAGGGGATTAGATGTTCTTAGAGGTGAGGAACGTGTTTCACATAGGGGTGATTGAGCCTGAAAGGGAGAAACTGAGCAGCTGGAGGTACCCAGTAGTGCCAGGTCTGGAGCTGTCCAAACTTTGCCTATTTTGTTGGCATGACTTCTTCTCAACAGCAAAAATTACCTAAAGGGGTTTTTTTTGTTTTTTTTTTAAGAAACAAGCAAGTAATGATAATTAAAAAAAAAAAAAAACCAACACAAATAAAACCCCTACTTTTCGAGTATCAGTGGTCTGTCTCATTTTGGAGCCAATTCTGTTATTTCCTGCAGTTTAGGTTCAGTTTGAGCTCTTTGTCTGAGTTACACCATGTGCCAACCTTCCCTTTTTTTGCCCTTCATTGCACCCGGAGTGATTTTATTTTGTTTGCTGTTGAAGTATGGCTTTACACAAACTCTGGGAATGGTATGCATATGGATCACTTACAAATAAATCTGTGTACAGAAAACATAGATTGCCAAGTAGGCAAAACATAAAGATGTCTGTGCACTCATAATTTCCTAGCATTACTGTGTACTGCACTTAGCAGGATAAAGAGCTGTGTGTCTTCACTGCAGAACATATGTTCAGGCAGGAAAACCACCTGCATTAATTTTTGTTTTCAGGTGTCACTGCATGTGAATCTTCACTGCCTGTCGGGATTCATAGAAATGGTTGATGCAGCATCTGAAGCTAACGCGTTGTACTTGGAGGAAATATTCTGTGTGAACTTAGATGCTCTTAATATTGGTTTTATTTAGCTTCTCTGGACTCCATCTGCTCAGCTATTCTCAGCACAGGTCTCCAAGGCTGCTTGGGTACTCACTTGGCTTTAACAGTAGCTAAAAGGTGAGTTTAATACAGGATAGCTGTCAGGTTGGAGCCATATCAAATTCTAGATTTCACACAGGGCACTTCTTAAACTGTTTTTTGTTACCAGTAGTGGTGTGCTGATGGTTATGATGGGTTTGTACAGTGATAAAATCGTTCAATGGTGCATTTGTCAACAGTGTCAAGGTAATAGAAATGACTTGAACATCATCTCTTGCACTTTATGCTTTGAAGGAGCTGAACTATTCTGTAAGCATACTTGAATTTCAGATAATTCTATCTGAGAATCATCATTTTATTTTGCAGAATGTTTAGTAGCTGGTCTCTGCAGCTTCATGTAGGTGCTATCTCTGTACCCCTACATCCCATTCGGCTGGTGTAGTGCTGTCTGTTCCTCCCCTCCTCATGCCAGCTTTGTTTCCATATGCTTGATGTGATTGTTCAGGCAGATACACTGCAGATGGATCATGGAAAGCTCACATTAGGATAACGTGAACAAAGCTACTCCCTGAAATCACTTAGTGATGTGGATATGGGGAGTGATTGGCTTGAAATGCTCGTCGTGCCTTGGTTAAGTGAGTGATCGTGGGGAAGTTTTCCTCTGTATTTAATAGTCCATTAAAGACTCTTTAAAATACAGCTTTTCTGAGAAGCTGGAGATGGAAGGATGCTCTTGTGCTTTATGTTGATTGATACCAACTCAACCAGCATCCACAACTAAAAAGAACTCAGAGCAGTAACCACGCTATTAACTGTGGTGGGGCATGATTGTTCACAGTTGGTGTAATGTAAATTTAGTAGAAGCCACTTAAATTCTAACCACAGCTTGTTTGGACTCCTGTTCATGAGGAGACTTCCAGGGCTTAATTTTTCTCCTTAATCTCACTGGAGCTTCCCTGTGAGATGATGTGTTTGTTGTAAACAGCACCAAGGGCTCCTTCACAAGGTTGGCTCCACTTCACATTCAACACAGGCAGGGGGTGTGATTCTCCTTGGTTTGGGACTGGTTCTGGCACTGGTTAAAGAAGATATATTAAACAACATTTCATGAGGCTTTTTTTAAACAAGTATTTCATCAAATTCTGATTTGTTTCTTTGCAAGTGGATTTTATGCAGAAACAGCTGTTAATGCAGAAGAAATTTGTGGACTTGGACCTTTTATTGGTAGCAGCATGATCTTTATTTCATTTGTTTAATGCTGGTGTCTTCCATCTGCACTTTGTCACAAAAAATTGTTTATTTTTATCATTCTCTTCTTTCTAATTCTGAATGGAAGAACCAACAAATATCTTTGGACTTAAAAGATGACAACAACCAAAAAAAAAATTACCAAAAGAACCTGCCCAACCACACTTTAGTTATTAGTTGACTAATTTTGGGAATTTGGAGAGGTTTTTCCTGTCCTGGATGGATTTTCAACCTGCAGCAGCACTTGAGAATTACAGCAAGTGTTGTAGCAATGCCACCTACGAGAAGATGCCAAGAAATAAGGAAATACTCATTTTATTACAAACAGCAGGTGGTTAAGTTAGAGTAGGAAGCAATGCCAGGCATGTCTGGATTTGCAGCGAGTCCGAGGCAGTATCCTGTCACGGGATGGCAAAGGTGGAGTCAGGGGTGCAGGTAGCAGGGATGATGAATGTTCAGGGCAGATGCTGCTCTTGCCAAGGTGTAGATCACCATCAAATAGGAACATAAATCTTCCCTGTGTTGACTTGATTTTCCTGCTCTGCCAGCAGTTCTGCTCCCATTTAGGCCCATTACTGATACGGTTTGCCGCTCTTGTGTTTTACTTACCAACACACAAATATTCAAAGCTTTATTAAGCTTTATTAAGGAATTGAACACCCTCTTCTGCCCTCCTTGCTGTTTTCTGTCCATGTCCTGGTGGTGGAATTGGTTTGGTTGGTGGTGCTGATGCCTCTGGAGTCCTGTGTGTGCTATCTGTGCATAATTTGGGACAGCTTGGAGTCACAAGTTGGATCATCTGAGTAAAGACCTTGCTGCTTTGGATGTGCTGCCTGAAGGTGTTGATTCCCTCCTGAAAGGTCTTTGCTGTTCAGGAGGCTGGAGCCTGTTTTACAGTGGCTACACTGCAGTCCTGGTTGGGAGAGCTGACATACCTGCTTATGCTTTGATCATTTGATTTGAGAACAAAATCAGATGTATGTTAAACATAATTAGCTGAGAATATTTTGTCTTTCTCTTTTTAAAGAACCTAAAGTCCGTTTTAGGCAGCAGTGACAGCTAAGCCTTTCAAAGGTTGGGAATAAATGATAATACACCCTGAAGGATATGATAAAAGGTCCCTGTTCTTCAAGGCTGGGGTTGTTGGAGAGGCACAGGAACAAGCTGTCAGCTATGGTGTGCAAGGAGCTGTTTGTTCCTGTTCATTCTCAGTGGCTGAAGCTGCTGCTCCACGTTTTCTCTGACAGTCCTTTTGTGGTGCTGTCTCACAGAGGTGGAGGGCACACAAACCACCTGTTATTTCAGGCCAGTCCCAGGACTTGTCTCGTTGTTGCTGTCACTGGACAAAGCGGGTAATTGGTGTGGCTCAGGTCCCTGCTGTGTGACAGTCTGGGGGGACAGGGAGGGAGGGAGAAGTGGGTTCTGTGGCAGTGGTGGTTTCTTCTTTCTGTCCCAATATTGGGTTTTAATGGTGTCCCAGGGAGGGGCTGTGGGAGAAGCCACCAGTGTGTCCTGCAGCTGGCAACACCTGGAGGAGTTTTGTGTGTTTTTCATCTCTGTTGAGACCCTGTGTGGGTGACCCCTGTGCATGGCAGGAGATGCAGGTGTTGGAGCAGCTCCTCCTGGGAGCTCTCAGGTGTGTGGAGGTGTCATGGCCAGTCATGAGTTGCTGGGGATTGACTTCTACAATATCCTACTTCTCATGGCTGATGGGAGGTGTGTGAGCCAGGTGAGAGCTGTGGATTCTGGGTAGGATTTGTCCTCTGCCTGAGTCCACAGATGCCACCAGAGTTAATTGGCTCATCCCTGCTTTTATATGGTTAATATCTGCTTTTGAGCAGATCACAGTGTCAGAATGGTTGAGAGCATAACTTTAACATTGCCTTGTTTCCTTCCTGCATCAGTGTGAGATACCTATACCAGAATGTAGGAATTGCTTCAGATGGAGCAACAGGAGAAATGAAACAGTTTTGGCAGCATTGCTGTAGTGTCAGAGAGTTTTGTGTTTGAAAACCAGATTCCTCTGCTATTGGCAGTCTGGAATTCCAGGTAGCCTTGTAGGAAAAAAGAGAAGGTGGAGCTAAAGAAAACTCCTGTTGTGTAGAGATGTGATGCTATGAACAGGGTTCTCGTGCAGGTGGTGGCTTGCTCTTGTGTATGCATGGCTTTCACCTCCTCTTAGAGCAGCTCCAGTTAATGCTGATATAAAACTGCCTGTTAATTGGAGTACATGGAGATAATGGGAGGTATAATCTCTAAGTAAACTCTTAAAAGCTCTGGAAAAAGGGTATTTAAAAAAAAAAAAAAAATCATCTCTCCCCAAAACCTGAGTTTGCACTCTGCTTTGAAGATAGACTCATCAGTGTGCGGAGCAGACTTCTGCCTTGAGGCCATTTATAGTGCCGAAGCTTGTGAAGCTAAAACAGTTTGATGTGTAATTGCAGGAGGAAATGGAAAACCTGCTGAGCATGGCAGGATATAGTGCCTTATCACCCTTTATGTGCATCCAGTGCTTGCTGAAATTGCCAGCGGATCCGCAACATCGACAGAACGGTGACATTTTTCATGGGCCGCCGTGTTCTGAATCAACGCTGCAACACTGCGATTAGAGCAGGTAAAGTGCAGGCAACAATCAAAGAGTTGCATGTGACAGATCAGGTTTTAGTCATTCCCTGCTCCTTATTGCCTGCTGTCGTGTGTGATATGCAAAACAGCTTCTCCAGACGCATTACACCTTCACATTACCTGAAAATTGAATTTTATTTGGTGGCCTGCATATAATTTATAGCACTCTTCCAATGCACTTCAGTTCTCATTTAGCTAAAAGTGTGTTCTTTATTTCCTACTGGCAGGGAAACAGAAATAAAACTGAATATTCAGCACCACTTACAGTATATAAGAAACCAGGCTATTGGAGTTTTAAGCTGCTTGGATGTGTTATTGACAAGAACTGTCTATTCTGGAGTTAAGCACACGATGTATTTGATTCCCAGAGGTATCATCTCTCCATAGTAATTAATCAGGGAAAGGCACTGACTCTGAATAGCAGTACTTGAAGTTATGGGCTGCTGCTAGCACTCAAAGATTAAATGGAAATTGAACATACCATATGGAGGAGAAATGGGGGTCCAGGCTAAGGACTTGGGATCCAGCCTTGTAGGGTGGAGAGGAAAAAGGGGGTTTTTAATTATTCAAATAGAAGTACTACTGTTACTAAGCTCCTTACTACATGGGAAAATACTCTGTAAATAATTTTTTGCTTGTATTGTTGTGCATGTGAGGCTGTTGGAGTCAACTCCTGACTGTCCACCCATCCACTCTGAAGTAGAGAGTGCTGCTAGTGCAGTGTCTCTGTACCGACACCTTTCTGGAATGCAGAGAAACTGGCGGTGAAAATTCATTTGCTTTTTAAAACAAAGATTTGCAGCTAGGATTTAGGGTCTATGTTTATTTCTCTTCCACCTAAAAGCACAATGCAATGGGCTGTAAAAATCCTGGGAAGTTTACTCAGCAAGCAAAATGTTAACTGAATATCAGGATCTGTGGAGAAGCGTGGCCAAAAGTAAAAAGGAGCCATTAGAAGTGAGAGGTAGACAGGAGACTGTGCTGGAGAAGTTACAAAACTTGTGGCTGGCACAAAGTCGTGGATGAAAACTAAAATAGCCCTGCATCCCAAAGCACCAACATAGCCATGGCTTTTGGAGGGAGGGTTCAGATTTCAGCTGCAGCTGGGGGGTGATGCAGTTCATGCTGATTTATGCAGCCCTTGGAGAACATTTAAAGGTGCACCCATTCTCTTGGCATGTCTTCAGGTCAGGTTTAAACTGCTCCATGATAAATACAGCAATAATGGGGCTCTGGTGTTGTGCACCTGGAGTGCACTAGGGATATCCCACACTTAGAGTGCTCTTTGATGTGAATTTTGACTAAAGGAACCTATGTTTTGCCTGGTGCTTTATCAGCTCCCTTAGAGCCACTTTGCTCTTAATCATGCAGGTTCCTTCCCATGGTTTTCATTTTCTTCTTCCTCAAATCTGAGGAATTGGTATTTTCTTTTTTTTTTTTTTTTTTTTGGTCCATGTCCTTTGTTTATATCCTGTTTGAGCTTGATTTATAGAGCAGGTCATTTGTTGCAACCAAACATTTATTTCAGTCTTGTCCTTGCAGTTTGAGCTTTCAAATAAACTCAATTTAGTTTTATTCTTCAAGAAAAATTCCTCTCATCTAATAGGCTTTCAAATTTGATAGTTTGAAAAAATGGGAACAGCTTAAATGGTGTTTTCAGGCAAAACTTTTGCCATGTAGGACAGCTAATAGCAGGGTGAATTTCAAAGTCTAATTACAGATGTTATCAACTATGAAATTTATGCTGTTTATGGGGAATTTGCTGTATGTTTCAAATGAAAAAAAAAAAGCAGAAACAAACAACCATCTCTGAAAGCATTGAGTGGAATTCATTTGGTAGAGGAATCCTACTTCCAGTGGGGCATTCCATTAATTTCTCTCTCCTGTTAGAGGATGCAGATGAACCAGCTTTCCCTGTACCCTGCAGACTCCAAGGCTTCCAATTTTGGCAGTGTTTTGTGATTATATTTATTTAGCAAAGCTATTGCTCCCACAAGTGCAAGTATTGCTGTTCCTTGCATTCTTAATCTGACCTGCCTGGCAGGGCTGCTGGATTGATGCAGCCTTGATTTGTAACTTGTTCAAACCAAAGAATTCCTGTAGCTCAAGAATTCCTGTAGCTGTGTGGATTGCCGTGAGCAGCAGAGGCTGTGTAGCCTCTGGAGGGTGGCAGGAATTGCAGCTTTTCCAGAGTTCTCATGCATCTTCTGGGGTCTGTAGCATAAATGAAGAGTAATTAACAGCACTCTCTGTCAGGGCTGTATACACCAAGATCTCTATGAGTTCAGGATCTATACCTTTCTCACCTTGGAATATACCAGCTAAAAATTCCTCCAGAAAGTCTTCAATGTGAGCTTTATACCTTGTATTTAAGAGTACAAGACTTCACAGGCGATGCTTGGTGTCTTTGAGCCATAAAGCATGACTGTCTCTCACTTGTAATTATTTTGTGTGTCCTTTGCAGCACAGCTGTAAACTTAAATAAACTTTCCTTAGGAAATGAGTAGCAGAGCTATTTTATCTGCAGACTCTCTTTGGCATTGCTCTGGGTTGTTTTACAATAAAAGCCCTTTCTGGTGTACTGATGTGCTAAACACACTAACAGATTTATTTTCTGTTATCATGAGAACAAATGCAGTTACAGTGTAGGCTTGAATAACATCAACACATCTCTTCCCAAGGTAGAGATGAATTTTGTTCCTTTGCACAAACATAAACACGGCTTTGATGGAATAACAAGAATCAAAAACATTTTCCTCATATCCATCTGTGAGAAACTCCTTGCACTTTAGCTCGATAAAACACTTTGTAAACAAAAATTTAGTGAAATAGAAGTTGATGTTAAGAGAAGGAAAACAACAGCAATGCTGCTCTGGAGCTGTTCAAATCTTGATTACAGTCCTGTGAAAATGTGATAAATTATTTAAAAATTTCAGTTTCAAGCAAACAACTTGGTTTCTTCAAATGTAAATTTAAGGTTCACATCCTGCTCTGTAACACTTTTAATAAATGCACGTTAGCAGCTTTCAGCTTATTAAATAGCAAGCTTTGTTTAGATTGTTGTTTACAATAGAAGTACTGATTATCTTTACACTTACAGTTGCATTTTTGTCCTTTATTTCCTATTTATGTGAAGTAAAAAACTGTAGAACACAATCTGTCCATCAGAAAGTATGAGAATATGTATCCCTGTCACTAATGGTATGGAGTTTCCTTTACAACACTTGTGCTTTCTCCTAAATTTTAGTTTTATAGACTAGGGTTTGTTCTCCTTGAAAGTGCATTATAAATCAATAAGATGCATTTTACAGCAAAAGGAAAACATTACACGTGTTGAGCACTCTTTGGGAGAGCTTTATATTTTATTGAACCCTTGAAAAGTTGCAGAGTGGCTTGCTTGGAGTAAGAGGAACTTGGCTTTCCATTGATGCTGGCTTGTGATTATGGTTTATCACCTTCAGTGCAAATTTACTGCAGATCTGGGTCTGTGTGTTGCACTGACGTGGGGGGAATGTTTATTGGAGCCAGCTCTCCTCTGCAGCACCACAGCAAACACTGGCCTGAGAACTGATATATGGAAAGCAGAAATTGGCTTCTGCAGAGCTCTGCAGGGTGAAATCTTGACCTGGTGAAGGGGCTGGGAGCTCTGGGTTGGGCTCTGAGGAGCTCAAGGGATTTTTTGTTGTTGGGGAGCACAGCAAGTGCTCAGTGCTCACACCATGGCAGTGCCTGAGGCTCCTTCCAAAATCCTGCAGGTCTTGAGAAAGAAACCTTGAGGATGCCAGTGAAAACCCCCCAAAATAAAAAGGACCCAGGGAGCGTGCTCCTGTTTTTGGATGCATCTCCTCTCCCCCATGGAGAGCTGGGAGCTCCTCTCCCTGCTCTGTCTGCTGCTTTGGTTCTGTCCCCCAGGCTAGCCAAGGTCTGACTCTGGTTCTTGTTCAGTTGAGTAGGAAACAAAAAAGCTACTACTGTTCTTACTGGTTTTGTTACACAATGTGCATGGCCTGAAGGAGAGAAGAAATAAATAATTCAGGTGCTAGAAAAATTAAAACATCTAAATGAAGCCTAAGTCCCAAATCACTGCAAAATACTTTGGTTAGTTATTTCCTCTTCTCACTTGCCTGTGATGATTCTTTTTTTTTTTTTTTTTTTAGCCACCAGTAGGTCTGTCAAATCCAAGTGTTTATTTAAAGGAAATATTTACAACAGTGTTTTCTTTTAGGGGTCATATCTTCTAAAATTAGAAAAGAATCCCTTTTATCTGTGTGGTTAAAGACAGTTCAGCAGTGGTAGGATGTTTTATTTTGTTTCAGCCAGGTGACACATTGCCTTGTTGGCTGCCAAGGTTCAATCTTCGCTTGAATCATTGACCTTGCCCTCAGAAATGTCTGCTGTGTTAAAAACCTGTGCTGTTCTGTTTCCTTTTACTCTCTCATAAAAGGATGTGAGTGGAAAAGCAGGATCCAAGACTTCAGAACTGCAACTCTTCCTGGACACTAATGTCTCTGAAATATAATCAATTTATGTGTATTCCATGTTATTGGTTCATTCTGGCTCAAGGGGCAGTGGGGTCCTGATGCTGTGGTGTTGATGTCTGCATTGCAGTTGGTGGCAAACATTTTGGATGTGCACACGTTTGTATTTTTTGATGGGGAGCTGGAGTTTCTCCTTTCACGCAAATTATTGCCATTTTTACTTCTGTTTCATTCTATGTCTGTCTCAAAAGAGAGGGAAAATGCAGAATCCCTTAATGTGAAGCATATCCCTGCCTGTGTGGCTCTGGAGCCAACCAGCATCAGTGGGAAGATGCTCCTCTTCAGAGGGAGGAGGGTTGATAGGAGAGGAATTCTGCGACGTGTTGGAAGCAGTTCAGTAGCAAAGCAGTTCATTTGCACCTTGTCCTGGGAAAAAGCAAGCTCTTCTCACAAAATATTTGTGAACCTAGATAAATCAAGTTGTTTTTATGCAGAATCCTCCATAGGCAGGAGAAAGCAGCTTTTTATGGAAAAGCTAAACTTTGAGAAGCTCTGGTTGCTGTTTGAGTGCAGCCTTGTGTTTCAGGGGCAAACACTTGTCGGGCCTTAGTTGCAAATTTTTTGCCAATTTTTTTACCTGACTCAGAAGTGGATACAGGTTCATCCCTGTGCCATCCCCATTGCCTTAGAGTCTGTGTGAGCTCTGGGATGGTTGTTTGGTGGAAAATGGAGCCCATCAGCACTGGAACAGTCTGTGTGAGTCCTCTCACACACACAGTGTGCTCAGGGGTCTGCTGTGCAGTGCCACAAGTAACTGCATGTGAAACGAGACCTAAACAAAATCCAGGCTCACTGTGTTTCTCTCATTAGTTTCATTTCCAAGGATGCTTTGTTAGTGGAATAAATACTTCAAAAGGTTGCAAAGCTGGGTTCATCTCCAGTGCTCTCCTGGAAGCAGTGGTGCTGTTTTAAGGATCATCAGGCATAATCTGCTGTTTGGTGCTCAGACTTGCACAACTGTTACTCAGGGCTGGTTAAGGGATGACAGGCTGTCAGAGCTGGTTGGGAAGGAGCTTCAAGGAGCCATTGTTCTTTCAAATTAAAACATTTAAATCCAAAGCCAGGACTGCAGGCTTGTTTTAATTATTCCTTTTGTCTGGTGGAAATACTTTCCTACTGATGATCACACAGCTGTCACATATACATTACCTTTAGTCAGGATACATGACAGTGCTTTCCTATTAGCTGTCATTGTTTTACAAGGAAAACTAAAAACCACTAGGCAGATGTATTAATTTCAAAAGAAGATACTGCTGGTGAAGTTATTAAAATAAAAATATCTGAGGACTCGAATTCATCTGATTTATAGCAAGGATTTGCAGTGTTGTCTCATGGCAGCTCAGGTGACAGGATTTTTTTGGGCTGTGTTATGGAGATGTCAATGCTGTTTGATCCCACTCCCATCAGGTTGAGGAGCACTACTCAGAGTAGCTGGTCATGTGTTAGTCATTCCTCCTTTGTGAATCACTTCTGTCACAGATAAGTTTATTACTTCTCTGCTGCTCTCCTGTATTGCTATGATTAAAGGATTCTTCAGAAGAAAAAAT
Source organism: Euphonia xanthogaster (assembly GCA_034509185.1). Lineage (NCBI taxonomy): Eukaryota > Metazoa > Chordata > Aves > Passeriformes > Fringillidae > Euphonia > Euphonia xanthogaster. Next base: position 10,420,889 of record JAYDZK010000070.1, on the reverse strand, counting down.
TAGGTAGTGTTTTTTTTTGGCTTAACATCTGTTTAATTCTGCCTTCTGAGCTGCAGAGTTTACTTCTAAAACTTAAAAACCTGCCTGTTGATCCAGTTAGCCATGATTCACAATATCTTGCCTTTTTCTGGGTAGATTAAATAGGTGCTTTTATAATTGTTTCCCTAGGAGGTATTTCAGTAGGTAATCCTGGGGTCTGGGGCAGCAGGAATGTTGATTTTTCATGAATATTTCGTTATTTCTTATGAGACATTACACAAAATAGAAAATCAAGAGTTCTGTATGCAAAGGTAGGCTGCCATTTACTGTCCAGTCAGGTACAGTTAATTACATGTGCTTTTTTCATGTCTCATCTCCTAAAATATATAATGTCATTTTATTTTCATTTGTATTTGCTATGTTGGTTTGGAAATAAATGAATGCAGTATGTTTTCTGAGAGTTCCAGAGTATTTTAAAAAGGGCAAACCAAATTGATTTAATCAGAGATATTGTTAAAAGCTCCATTTTAATGGAATGTGCTGTGATTGCTGCTGTGAATAGCAACTTTCATTTTTGAAGTTGTTATTCAAAAAGAATATGCATGTCCTGAGAATGAGCTATAAAATGAAAATGAAAATAATAAGCCCAACAACAAACAAGTCATAGGAGGAAAATATTGTTGTATGGAGATGGTTTTATATAAGAACATTGGAGCATCTGAAACAGCTTTCCTGCTCCATAATTCATATGATAAAATCGTGAGGAAACACAAACCTTCAGACTCCTTTCAGTTTACTTAAAGTTAAGTGCAGGGGAGAGGAGATGATGGCTTTTCCTGGGAATCACCAAGCTCAAGCAGAAACCTTCTGATCCCTGGTAATTTGCTTTTCGCTGTGGATGTGACACGTGGAGTGGTTGTCACTAACAGCTTATTAGGAGGCCTGGCAGAGCTGTGGTGGGAGCTGTGTGCTGATGGATTGCTTTAGAGCAGAGCAGTGCTTGTGCCTCACCCTCTGCAGGAGGGAACGGGAATGTCCCCAGCCCTGCAGCTCCTGGCACGGAGCAGGTGTGTGCTGATGGGAGGGAAGCATGGGTTTAACAAAGGTCACGCTTGATGGCTACAGGTAGAGCCCATCAGACTGCAGGAAAAGGAAATAATTAAAGCTTTTAATATCCTATATCACAAGTTTCCACTTTAGCCTCATTATCCAGGACTATGACAGGGACCATTTTCCGCTTCCTTTCTTTTCCCCCATTACATTAACTGAGTTGGAGAACATGAGCAGCTCCTGATGGAACAACTGTTCTGTCCCACAGCATTTTCTTTTCAATTGTTTGGCCTAGGCTTTGTTTTCCCAGACCTGTCATTGTGAGTTGTATTTGTTAAACCTGAATTCCAGACCTTTTCTTTTGGTCTGTTTTTATGCACAACACTCTGCCTCGCTCCTCTGTGGGTGATATTTCTAAGGAATTCTGCTTTGAGCATGAGAGGCAGTCAGTAAGGACTCTTCCAGGGCTGTGTGCAAGAAGAGTCGTGCTTGTAATCCTAAAAATAACCCCAGTTCTTCATCCAGATGGAGCACCCAACCTTGCAATGCCTGTGAGTCAGCTCATGTGGTCAAGCTGGAGCCTGTGTTGACAGGGAAGGATTTTGGGAGTGGGAAGGTCCCAGTTCAGACTGACTTTTTTTTGTCCACAGCGGGGCCCATTGGGGTCTCCGAGCAGCAGCACAAGTGAGACCATCATCTTTTGAGCTTATGCAGACAAATGCAGGAGAGAGTGAACAGACAACTTCATGTGGACTGAGGTGGGATCACAGACAGCAAAGTATAAACACACGTCAAGATTCTTTTTCTTAAACGTGAACATTGGGTGGTTTGTGGGTGTAAAGTCGAAGTGAGCCAGGAAAAAACAAGGTTTGGAGTATGAAACCTCTTTACTGAGTATCTGGAGTAAGGGTGTGCAGCACAGGTGGCTGGCAGAGACCATGAGCAAATCCCTGCTGGGAACCCCAGCCCTTACTCAGCACGAACAACAAGGGAGTGACTTAATTTGTGTGGGTGGTGGTGCTTATCATGACTTCAAGTAGATTCTGATTTCTTTTCATAAAAATACAAAAGATTTAAAGAATAGTGCTCTTAGAGGGATAATGTGTGGCTTTGAGCATCTTCTGCCAACAGGAATGTGAGGTGCAGAAGTCAGATATTACAAGGGCTCTTCATTGGTAGGATCATTATTCTTTTTGTGTTGTTCAAGCAAAAAAAAATTGAAGAAACTACAGTGTAATGGTAAAGAATCCCTATTTTCTATTCAAGTGAAGGTTTGGAAATCATTGGTTATTTCTCTGGGTTTGATTTTCGTAACTGCTGAGATGGGAGCGTTAACAGGTGTTGCAGGGCAGAGCAAGCAGAGTGCATTTCCATTTCATGTCCTTACAAAGCATGTGCATTACAATTGGCATCTACTTCTTGCATACAGATGCATTATTTTTTTTTCTGGTGGAAACACTTGCATAAAAAGGGAAGATTTCTGTCATAATGCGTGTTCTGAATTGTCTAATACCAATAAACCTGCAAGTGTTGAATCTTTGGGCAGTGCTGGTGTGAATTTTAATATGATTTTTCTTCTGACACGTGTTTGGGTTTTGTTTTGCTGCTGGAATGCTGCTTGTGTTGGCACACTGAATCTGCATGGGATCTTAAGGTTCTGTCTTCTGTATGTGGAAATGTTGGTATATCTGCAAATGTTCATCAAATTCTGAGTCTGTATTAAGCAAGGAAATGAAGATATGCAAATGCAACTTTGAGGAATAGCCATGTCAATTTATAAAAAATGGCTAAATACCACAAAGAAATCAAGAAATACAGTCAATTTAGCTAAACCCCAAGGTGAGTATATTAAAACATGCAGTGCAATTAAAATGTCACTGTAACATAAAGAATATTAGTGATTTATATCTTACTCCTAGGGTAAGATTCTGACTTGGGAGGCAATCCAAGAAGCTCACTTAGAGACCTGACCTTTCACTGAAATACATCTCATGTTTTCCTCTGATCAGGACCCTTTGACATCAAAGAGGGCGGAATGATAAATTCACATTTTGCTATTTTCTTGTTACGTGTTGGTGCAATTCCTGGCTGCCTGTGTCATACTTCAGGTTCACACAGGCAGATGTGGTGAGGAAGGAGCTTCCTTAATCTAAAATATCTCACTTGTACATTGAAATCCCTCTGGAATTCCACCATTGATGTCTCCTCTGGCTGCCAGTTTTGCTGAGTTGTGCAAAGACTTTGTGATGTACACAAATGGTCGCTGGGGAGTACAGAAGATCTTCTGACCTGAGGCAAATAGAGTTTAATCCCTTGCCCTTGGAGGTTTCCCTTTTGGTTGGAGTGGCCCCTGTGTTCCATCAGAGCCTCCTGATCGTGGGGAGATGGGCTCACCTCAGCCTGGGTGCCAAGTGTCTTGGATGGAGCACTCCTGGAAACACCCAGGGTTGGGGTTTTCTTTTGCTGCTGTTTTACAGACTGAAGGAAGAAGTACCTAACTGTGCATAATCCTGTCCTTTCAAGATTCTTTACATTAACTGTGGCAGCTACTTTGGACACTGTTTACCAAGTCAGGATTTACACACACGTTCAGCTGTGTGCTCTGCCTGCTCCCATTAACCCACACAGGTAAATTGACAGTGTAACAAGAAGTGCCAGTGCCAGTTTTGAAGGCATTTGATACTTGCCTTTGTACATGCCAGCTTGTCCCCAAGCAGTCCGAGGCTGTAAATCCAAACTGCTTTTGCTGCACATTTTAGTGACTGGGTGCACAGGGGAGAGATAATGCACTTGAAAATATGTTCCTTTTTAATTGGGGTGGAGGAATAGGAACTTTTTATGTGCATCTATGATTTTGTAAAAGCTCCAAGCTTAGAGTAGTTAGGCTTGTAATACGCAGTGAGAATTGTTCATATGCCCATATATTGAGCTAAAATCTGAGTACCAAAACTATGAAACGAATTGCTTCAATTGCCAGTAAAAATGACTGGGTAGATATTGTATGACAAATTCTTTTGTTTTCAAGCAGGATGCCCTCCCTCAGATTGTGTACTGGATCAGTTCCCATCTTGGCTATCCCACTTCAGGCTCTGAAGGGAAAAAAAATCCCTAAATGAATTTCCCAGAGGCAGAGTATATATGCTGGTAACAACGATGGATCCTGCCCTAAACAATTAGTCATTACCACAGTTCACTTCTCTGTCCTCAGCTCAGCCTTTCTCACATCTTTCCAGAGGTTAACAGCATCTCCAGATCGTTTCCGTTGTCCCAAACAAGGTGTAAGCCACGGGGAGCTGTCTCCATGGGAAACATTTTTATTCAAATAATCACACAGCACTGCAGTACATGAAAGCAGGGGCTTGTGCCGGGCTGGGATGGCTGTGGTAATGACTGCTACATAATAGGGCCACCTGGTGATTTGTGTGCTGCATTGCTCGGTAGGAGCTGGAGCTCGGGAGCTGCTCTGGGCTCTGGCTGACAGGGAACACGCTGGGCAGGTGTGTTCAGCTCGTTTGCCTCGGCCCCAAGTGAAGTCATGCTGACCCAGCAGCACTCTGAATTTTCCTTACCTGCTGGCTGATGTAGTGGCTGTGAGGAGGAGGAGGAGGAGGGACAGTCATTCCACAGGAGAACTGTGCAGGGTGGATGGATGCTGGAAGCTTTGTGGAAATGAAGAGCCAGGACAATAGCTGGATGTGTTTTTCCCATGTAGCATTGATGGAGAGGTGGCTACACCTAATCTTGTTTTATAATTTCTGTTGGTTGTCCCTTGTATTCCTACATGCAGGGAAAGGTACAGGCATGAACACTGCTGCCTGTGAATAAATGCATTCAAATGGTATCATCTTTTTTATTATTTATTTATTACAAGCTGTATTCTGATAACTGTAGATCTGCATGCTATTCTTTCCAGAGTTCATAACTCTAAACATGTGTTTTAATTACTCTGCTTATCTCCCATCATCAGTTGGGTGCTTGCTGTTCGTGCAGCAAACCCCACCAACACTGCAGAGAGCAGAGCAGGCATAAAAAGAACCACATCAGAGCAACATTATCAAATTCTACCAGCTGAGAATCAAGCTCAGAAAGCAAACTCAAGGAGTCAGTGGCTTTTTAGTATTGGAAACCTGCTCTTATACCCAAACTAGCTTTGCTTTGTTTAAACCCCCCACCTTTCTGCCATTGCATCTGGTCAGATTATGCCAAATAGGTGAAGTTTTCTCAAAAATAGTAATAATATTTTTGCAGCCTTTCTGAGAAGTGAATTTTTTCCCCCTGCCTCTCTGCTGCTTGGTCCCTTGAAGATCTGATCAACAGGGAAAGTACCTTTGAACTATGGGACTATGCCTCTTCAGGAGTTTGAAATGGTAGCAAAGTATTTGCCTCCTACTAGGAATGAGCTTGGTTTAGATCCTGTACCTGTTCACATACATCTCATGTCAGCCTGGGCACATTCCCTAGCCTCATGGGTGTGCTCTAAGTGGGAGATGACTTTTCTTTCTTTAGGAATATGTCTAGGAGAAAAACGTGAGGTATTTGTGAGCATTCAGCAAGTTCAGTTGTGGGATCTGGGGATTGTCTTAGAATGCACACCTGTGGCAGTTCCCAAAGTTGTGCTTTCTGATCTCTGTGGCAATAATCCCTGAAGGAGTGAAATCTGCAGGATTTCCCAACTTGCAGGGACTTCTAGGCAATTGTTTTTAAAAGAAAAAAATAATGGAGTATTTTTCAGCATTCCCTTATGTCATAACCAGAGGATAAAATAGAGCATGCAAAATTCACCACAGCTGAATTAACAGGAGAGGAGGTTGTTATATTTAAGCTATGCATTTTTCTGTAATTAAGTGAGTTTCACGGAGAGAATGTTCCTTCTCGAGGAGAAATTCTCTTAATTGGCAGTTATGTGGGGTTAATGAACTACTTAGAGTACCGAGGGGGAAGAAAGTGGGGAAGGAGGGGGGGAGCAACCCCAAGTGTCAGAATGCTGTGTCAGAACTCTGCAAATCCCTTATCAGAGCTTTAGCCAAGCTCTGATGAAATGAGACTGGCCCTGGAGAAGGAATGGCCCTTCCTGACGGGAATGCTCTGAGAGCAGGGATGCTGCAGATCAGAGCCATTGCCTACGAAATGAAGGCTTGAGGCAGAGCCAGTCATATTAAGGAGGCCATAAGAACGAAAATCTTAAATAAATAAAAGGCGGGGGGTGCATATCTGGAAGGAGATGGTAGCTCTGATTATTTTCTTTTTTTTTTTTCAAGTGCTACTCTGGGGAAATTGGAACAATCTCAGTTTGTGTTATTTCTGCATTTGTGAGGTTGTTCACTTAACCTGTGCAGTGACCTGGAATACTCAATGCCACTGAGACAGAAAGAGTAACTGAGAGACTTGTGATTTCAAGGAGGAATTTTATTGAACAGCAGCAGATTTACTTTACACTTCAGTAGTAAGTGATAAGAGAGGAATTATTCAACATGCTTTCTTATTTCAGCCCTGGGAGGTGGTGTAAATTTTGAGGGCACAGAACATAGAGCCTCATATCATGAAAGTGAAAACTATTTTAAAATTAAGATGAGAAGTGCCATATTTCATAGATGTTGCTTAAGTTCCTCTAGCATTCCTCTGAACTTAAAGTTTTTAAGTCATGGTAATGCCTTTTGACAAGACATTTCAACAAGAGCAGAATGCTGAACTGATTAAGAGACTGAAACTGAAATTTACTTAGAAATTTCGGAGGGCGATGGTTTTGGCAATATACATAAACACTAGTTATGATGTGTCATTCTGTATTAGACCCCGGTTTTCCTATCTTTCCATAGGCAGATGTTGCTTTTTTCACTTTATAGGTTTGTTAAGGATTTTGGTCTGCCTTTTTCTCACCCTCAGGCTTCCCATCAACCCGACCACAAAATGCATGTCACATAAGATTCACCTTTTCCTATTAGATTAGATACTCCTGAATGGTCAGCTGGAAGCTTTTTTTCTCTCCCCCTCTGGTTTGTTTGGTCTTTGGGTTTGTGTTTTGAAGATGGGCTGGGAAGCTAAATAGATGTGATTATTGGAATTTGACTTCATAGCTGATAAGCATGAAGAAAACAAACAGAGCAGACTGTTACAGCAAGATAATCCCTCTGACAATTAAAACAAGGCTGATTTGGGAAAACACACACACCCAAAAGTGCCGTTTATGTGCTGGGTACTTCTCCACATGATATTCTGTGCCCGTGTAATTGATGATAGTGCTCAGTGTAGCTCTGTGCATGCAGGAGATAATTTATATTGAATCTTAACATTCAAATCAGCTTCCTGCAATTCAACATGGAGTTCATACCTGGAGTGCTTTTGGTTTTTCATTCAGAGATGAGCAGGATGAAAACCTTTTTTCTTAAGGAACTGTGACATGCTAAATAGACCTTTAGTAAGACACAAAAATATTTCTGTGATTTAACCAATTTACTTGTAAAAGGGAGGAAATTGGGAAACGTCCTTTTGGCAAATCTGCTTGAGTTTGTGTGCTGACACTGCTTTGAGAGCAGACACACACTTTGGGTTGCTCAGATGAACTTTGGGCTCAAATAGCCCCTTGGTTCACTGGGCTCCAGGCTGCCTCTGCAAGCAGTGTAACCTCTGGAGGAGGCGTGCCATCAGTCACACCAAAGGTGTGCCTCCTGGCCCTGAGGAGGTGGGAGCTTCCTGTTGGAACAGCCTGGATGTATTTCAGTGTTTCCTAAAGATTTGTTTACAGAAAGGAAGCTCTTTAAAGGTTGGTAGTTTTCCTCTTCTGGCTATTAAGTATGTTGCATATTTTTTGTCAGCACAATGTTCTCATACTAATGAGGCTTTTTATCTGCCATTGCCAGGTGTCTCTTTCTTTCACAGAGAATCCCATGAATGTCTTGCGTGCACATCTTTGTATACAAACTCAACTGAAGCTGAGAATGGCATTTGTTAAACACTCATCTTTTCTACCCACTGTTCTTTCCCCTTGCTGAAAAACTAAAGATACACATTCTTTGTTAGCCCAAAAAAATGAATAAAGTTTTGAATCCATATAAATATGTACAAATGCTCACGGTAGAAGTGAACAAATCTATAGGATGTAAATTTTTTCCTTAAAATTCTGTCTACCCTCTGTGGTTATTTCTTGGTTTTATCTGCAGAAGAATTAGCTAACTTCAGTGAAAAAGCTGCCAGGCTTTGGGTATGGTTTTTGGAGCTGAGGGATTCTAATTTGAACCTTATGGAGCAACACTGAACAACGTAGTAACATGCTGTGATTCAGTGCATATCAGTTCATAACTACCTCTGAGAAAGTGCTCCAAGTATGAATTAAACAATACTCTTAAAATGTTTTATTATATTTAGTTCTCTACAGTGTGTACCTCTGGCAAAGGTTAATTGGTTTGTGTAATGCTAGAAATTATAGTGCTTGATACATCTGCTAGTCTGAGTTAGCACAGGAGCTGCAAGATCCTTGCTAAGAATCTAATAGCTGATTTGAATGCCTCAACCCTCAGAAGAAGTGCAGAATAACTCTGAGTTTAATCAGGGTTCTCTCTAGAGCAGAACTGGACAGTGGATCCAAATTAGGTCGGTTGTTCCATGACACAGATTTTCATCCAGTGGAGACAGAGTTGCTACCAAAGTAGTTTTGCTAAGAACAAAGTGCCCAACTTCAAAAATTTGGGAACGCAGCAGAAAAGAATGGTGCTTGCATCCAGGTCATGCATTTTTACATTTTTCCCTATTTAATAAGCCAAAGCCTGGAGATGTAAAATTTGGTGCATGTATTAGGCAAGCCTTTGGAGTTACTGCAGGTTTTCAAAACACGAGGGGTTTGGGTTCAGTGTTTTTAATTTTTTTATTTTAACACTCCTTTACATCTAAAGGTTGTGCTTCCAAATCCCCACTGAAGACCGAGAGAAACTTTGATCATAGACATGGAACACTGGCAGGGTGTTTGCTGAGGGGGCAGAGTGGGTGTTCTCTTGTGAGGCACGGAAATGAATGCCCAAGAAAAACATTCAGGAGACACGCTTTTTTCTGCCCTGTTCAAATGGGGAAACCCAGCATGCTGGCCTCCAAGTTTTAATACCTTTAGATAAAATTTAATAATGTATATGTATGGAATACACTGGGCTGCTCTCCTGTCTGCTTATCTGATAGAGCTGAGATCTGAGTGCTGGCAGGTATCTCTGCTGGTCTGAGGACCCTTCTGAATTAGGGCAGTAATTCTGCTTTTTCTTCCAGAACAGTTACCAGCTGCTCACTGGGAGCTGCTCTGCTCTAGGGTTGAGGCCACAGTTGTGACCTGGTTACTTTCACCATCATGCTTTAACCTTACAGTTTAACACAGCTTTAATCTGCTGGGCCACTTCTCTCAGTTTAACACCTGGTTCTCCCAATGGCTCCTGTGGCCACTTTCAAATGGGATTTCTGAGCTGGGGGTAGCACTGGGAATAGGCCTGTGGGCAGTTCACTGAGAATGCTCAATTTTTACAGAAGTCTAAGTATTGTACACTTGTACAATACTTGTAGGTCAATATTGTATGTCTGCATTTTTTCTTCCCAAACTTCAAGGGCGCCCAGCTTGGGCTTGCCACCCACTGTAAGGGAGTTGATGTTCTCCTCAGAGATTCTTGTGCTTCTCTACCCAGCAGAAGGATTCTCTGAGAACTGAATGAAGGGACAGAGCAGCACAAGGTGCAGGGCTCATTCGAGTGCTGAGATAGCATCAGAGCACAGCTAAAGACTCCCAGCGCTGCCCAGGCATGAATGAAGCTATTAAAGGAAAAGTGTCCAAGTGTGACTGCCTTTGATCCAAGGGTGGTGAGATCTGGTGGAACTGACAGCTGTTTAATAGGAAGCAATCGTGTTTGATTCTACCTGGCTCTTTCTCGGCTTCTTTTATCTTAAGTAATTTAGAGAAGAATTATATGAGTAACGAGTATGTACTTAGCAGTGGTTAGCATAACCTCAAAGGCACGGGTTACTGCTTGTATCTACAAGCTCAGAAAGAAACTTGAGCTGTCACTGTACATTTTAGTACCACATAAAATTCCCTAATATGAGCCAGGAATTAAGACTTACTGTAATTTAGGCTTTGGTCCACTTTTGGAGCTCTGGTCTCAAAGGCCACATCTTCTCAATCAAGGACTGCCATGAGCATTGAATTGATTTTCTGCTCTGGAAGGGGTATTTATTCCTAATAACTTTTAGGCACAGAGTCACCTGCTGCATTTGATGTGATACACACACCTAGTTCTGACTGTCTGCAAATCTATACTTCAAGGCACCTCTAGGCAGTCCTTTTATAGTGAAAAGGACTTAACTGGGCAAAATGTGCTAATCTTTCCTGAACCAGAGAAATGACTTTATTATTCTCCCCATCCTCATGCCATCGTTATGATCTAGTGTTTTCCCTTCATAAATGAGAGCAGTAGCCTTGCCTCTGACCTCCATTAACGTGTATCATAAAAGCTGCCTTTGTAATGTGCTCCTCTGGAAGACCTCATTCCCCTGCAACCTGTTCCTTGGTGACAGTTCAGGGGAATGTTATGGATTCCCATGAAACTTGCCAAATGGATGTGATAACCCCGTTGTCAGAGGCTGCCTGAGCCATTATTAAGCACATATTGGATAGTCCATTTGTTATTATATAAGCTCTTAAAAATAACATTATAGTAGGAAAATAGTTGGGTGAAGTCAAATGCTGCTGGGTCCTGTTGTAATAGGTGAAACGTGCAACTCTCAGAGCTGGGATTTGGAGAAAAGGAAGCTTTGATCGTAAGCAGGACAGGATGAAAATGTTCAGCTGTTGGGGTGGGTTGTAGTAGGTACTGGTCCATCCCTGAGTAGCCTAAAGAGGAGGAAATCCAAACAGAAATGCTGCTTGTATGGAGCAACATCTCTTCATGGCTGAACATCTTTGAAGTGATGGACACAGCTTGTTTCTACTTCCAGCTGCATAATTTTCTAGCTATTTCCATATCATTTAGTGTTGCAGAATTTCATGGAGCAGTGAAACAAGAAGCAGGCAGGTACAGAACAGCACCTGACATAAAATACAGACAAAGGGTCTGGAGTGTACGTGCATTCAGAATAAGAATCTGAATTTTCTCTTCACCTGTAAGTTGTTGAAAGAGTTGCCAGAGCTAATAAGGTACTTCAAGGGTGTGTGCTTTGTGGAGAATTTCTTACTGTTGCCATTTTAGTTTCTCCATTAATATGGTGTCAGTTATTACCAAACTACATGTAACCTTGAGAAAATCACATCATAAGCTGTCCTCAAGTTTCCCTGATTTTTCCAATATGGGAAATATATTTTTTCTTTCACAGAAATGTTGTGAAATAACTTTATAGATCTATATATATATGTATAAACATACACACAGAGAAGAGTTAAAATGGTATAAAACACATGTTCTCTTGGCACAATTTATTTTGTGAAAACAGAAGGAAGCAGTGTGAGTAATGAATCAGGGTTTGTATTGACCTGACTGTCACTGTGATGACCTATTAAAATCTAGAATGTTTTATCATTCTCTGAAATTGGATTCAAAATCTATATCTAGCTGAGGATACAGTTATTAAATATTGTGCTGGTAATGCTCGTATATATGAACAACAAATGTGTTGGAGATCACTGAACCATGAAGTTGTTGAGGCTGGAAGTCACCTGTGGAAATCATGTGGTTTCTTCTTGTGTTTGGATGGAGTTTCCTGTGGTTCAGTTTGTGCCTGTCATGGTTTAACCTCATCCCCTGTGCTGGGATGAAGGAGAGAATGGGAAAGAAGACATGTGGGTAAAGACAGTTTAATAGGGAAAGTAAGGAATTCAGTAAGCTGTTCCCACAGGCAGGTGCTCAGGCATCCTTAGGAATGCAAGGCTCCATCGGCTGTGATGGTGGCTGGGCAAGTCTGGTGCCCTAATTGTGAACAGCCCCTCTCTCCTCCTTCCCCCAGCTCTGTGTGCTGAGCATGGGGGGTGTGGAGCACCCCTTGGGTCAGTCAGGCTCAGCTGTCCCCCTGAACTCCCTGTGCACCCCCAGCTGTGCTGGGCTTGGGGTGAGGAGCAGGGAGGATCCTGGTGGTGTGAGCCCTGCTCAGCACTGCCTGAAACACCCCTCTGTGATCAGCACTGTTCTCAGCCCTGCTCCAAACCACAGCCCATGGCTCATCTGGGAGAAAATAACTCTCCAAGCCCAAGCTAGCACCGTGTCCATCCCCTCCTGCCCTGGCACTGGGCAGGGAGCAGCCTTGGCCACGGGGATGCAGCCTGGGATGCTGAGAGATGCCTGGGACAGCGCTCGCCTCTCTTCAGCTGCATTCTGCTGTTTCCACCCTTCTAATCCATCCTTCCCTCCAGACAGTTCAGTCACAGACCAGTTCTGTTGGCTGGCCTGGGCTGTCAATATTAAGTATCAAGACAGTGGTAATAGTAACTTTTTTACTAAGCTCTGCATTTCTTGCAGATTTTCTATTGTGGCAGAAGTGCCAGGCATGGCAAATCCTGCTTCGGTAAGGCAGAATGAAGTTACTGTGGAGTAAATCTCATTTAATGCTTTGAAACGTAGGAGCACATTCCTATTTTGATACATATGGACAATAAATCAGGTCTCATGGAGCTGTTATCTGTCTAAGAATAGCAAAGTATAAAGAGAAACAAAATGAATTCGTACTGCATATAGATTTAAGTGTTAGCCCTTTCTGATATCCAGGATCTTTTTTTCTTTTACAGTGAAATGACTTCTCACAATTGCTCAATAATCAGTTATTATTCTAGAAGGTCAGTGATACTGCTTATAGCTCACTAAGTACAGACTTGATAGGTTCACTTCTGTTCCATAGGCCTGCTTTATGCCTTCACTCCGAAAATTTGGGGGCAAGAACAAGGTCTCCTTGGCTATCTAGAGTATGCTGGGCATGTTTTTTTAATTTTTATTGGTAAAACAAGCAACACTTTTTGCTTACCTGTGTCCATATATCTGTTGCTCATCTAAATAGGAAGTGTCTCCTTTATTAAAGCACTTGAAAGAACTTGTCTTGGTTGACTCCAAGCTCAGTAGCAGCCGTGGTGGACTCTGTGGCATCTGCTGCCCCAGGGTGGTGTCAGGCCCGTGTGCTGAGCTTGATTTTAGCACCATCTGGAACTTGGATTGTGCCTGTGATAGCCTTCAGCTGAGGTGCTGTTTTCATCCTCGGAAACAGGAATCGAGCTAGATGGTGATTTTTCAAAAGGAGCAAGCTAAATCTAAGTTTATATGTACCTAAGTTCCCATCATTTGAACTGGTTGGCTGCTTCACCAAGTGTTTGAAAGTCCCGCTAACAGAGGATGTTCAGCAGTTTGCAGTTACAAGCACTTGGCTGCCAGTGCCATGGTAACCAGGCCCATTTGGGTACCTTGCTTGGCAAGATCTTTGTAGGTCTTTTCTCTTGGGCTCTGCCTTACATAGTTAACGTAGAAAGCAGAACACAAAAGGAAAGATTTCACAAAATTAACATCTCCTGTTAACAGTAGGGTAGGGATGCGTTGTCCTCCATGGCATCATCTGCAGCTGACATTCAAGCAGTTCTAATTACTTTAATGACTCCCACAGGTCCCCTCTGTAACTGCTGGATGATGCCTGAGGACACTCTTCAGAGGTGGGAGAATAAAGCCAGGGAGCATCCAGATGAAGCTGCTCTTCTTACTGGCAAAAAAATTGTTCCTTTGAAGGTCTGTGGAGTTAACAGGCCAGGAACTTCCCTCTTTGCCAGTCTCTTTTCTCATCCTGCTTTTAGGGAAGCTTCTACCTCAGAATTACTTTAGATTCCAGAATTGATGCAAACTCTTTGCTGTCTTGTTTGTTCCTTTTGCATGCATAGATATAATTTTGTTTTTTAAACAACTCTAATTTGCTTAGGATAATTTTTTGTGGAGTTTGGCTGTGAAGTTTTCCTGTCAAACTCTGTAAAATGTCTTGATAGTTACCAGTCTCCATTTTTCATCCCATTTTTATGTGGTGAGCTACACACACCCGAGATAATTTGATTGTTGCATCTGGTGGGAAAAGATTGACATGTTTTCTTGGGATCACAGGCTCAGTTTTGACTTTTTCCCTTTTTGTAGTCTTAGACAGTGCTCACTTTCTTGATATGCACTTCCATAATGGACTTGTACATTATTATTGGTGTTCTTTGATACAAAAGAAATTCAATACCTCTGGGGCTATAAATATCATTGATTCACTCCAAATAGAGAAAGATACTGTAATATTTTTTAGATTATTAAGACTTTTCCATTTTCTCTCTGATGGGGAAGGGTTATGAATTTGGTAATCATTATGCCCTAGGTAACTGAAGTTATGCAATCAAACCCTCTCTTTAAAACATAATTACGATTGTTTCCAACATTTAATTCTTTCTCTCTTTCAAAATATTATTTTTAATGCCTTGAGTGTTGTTTTTTTTTGTTTACTGTTTCAAAGAATTGCTCCTGTGGCTTGTGTACAACAGAGGAGCCTTAGTAGCAGCATAGCAGATTATATTTCTTCCCTACCAAGCTTTAATGGAATTATTGAGCATTTCAAGATGTTGCAGTAGGAATCCAGGCTTGAAATAAATGTATGGATTTCTTTTTCCTTATTGAATGACTAGGATGAAAAATCTCAGTCCTTTCTGTATGGAATTCAGTTTCTTGGCCAGCTTGTTTAAAAAAAATTACAGAAATTTGGAGGAAAAAAGTTCTGTGAAGATGCTAGTTTGAATCTTATTAAAATAGCTGTCATTCATACAAGTGATGTGAAAATGTATGAAATCTTATAATTCTTCCTGGTGTTTATTCATCAGTCCCTAATTCATACAGAGATACACTTAAGGGAGAAGCTCTGTATATGCATGCACATAAATTCTGTGTAAACTTGAGTTCTGAATGTCAAAATTCCCTCATTTTAAAATTCACTCACACATTTAGGAATTGTGTTTGGGAGGGATGACCTGTGGTGCCCCTCCCTTGGTCTGTGCAGATATTAAAAAAGCCCAGGGAGAGTTCATACCTTCATCTCGGCTGCATCCAAGGCAAAACACAAAAGTTCTGCTGTGTTTTATTTCAGCTAATGCTTGCAGAGCTTGGAGCTGCAGAGAGCTCTCAGGACGGAGTTGGTGGGGCTGAAGTGCTTTCCACCACATCTGCAGTGCCTCCACAAGCAAATAATCCCCTGTCAGGGCAAACTCAGCCCTGGAGGAAGCAGAACCGGCCCTGGTGAGATGCGTGCTGTGAAGCCACCAGCCTTGCTTGCTTTGTGAAGTTCCAGCAAGTTTTCCTGTGGTGGGTGTGCAGCACAGGTTAAAGCACATTAAATGGTGTGTGGATGTTGGTGCTCAGGAGAAAAGCAGCTCTAAACTAAAACCCAGGGGGTGCCTGTGCTCTCCCATGGGAGCATTCCCACTGGGATTTAATGTGCTGCGACTCCTGCACGGTGACTGCACACCACCAGTGGATTTGCCTCAACTTTCCCTGCACACCACCACTGGATTTGCCTCAACTTTCCCACGTGTCCTTATGCTGTTGATGTGACTTTTGGTCCTGCTCTTGCTGCTGCCTGCAGAGAGGAAGCCACGGATTTCCATGGGCAGACCTTACTCTGCAGATCCTGCACTGTGTCGCCCTGACGTGTCAGTCATTTAATTAACCTTTCAAATTGTCTCCTCAGCCCCAGTTAGAAAGGGCAAAGTCCCATGGCCTGTTTTAATATTTAAAATGAGAAACTGATGTTCATCACTGACGCTTCATTTCCTGTAGAGTGATGTGGCTCAGAGCCCTTTTATCTGCTGGACCTGATGTGCATGATGATGCCTCTGCTGCATTAACACACACTTTTCAGCAGGACTGTTCCTAGTTTAGGCTGATTAGGTTAAAAGATGATCATCCAGAATATGATGATGATTCAACATTTATGGATTGTAGGCATCTCAGGCTAAATGTGTTCTCAGCAGGGTATTTAGGGCTAGGGAGGGACAGCAAAAATGCTCTGCTCTGTTGTATTTCTAATGGGTTTAGTAATGCTCAGTAGAATTGGTATCTTTGGTTTCTTGGTGCAGGCACTTGAAACAGAGTACCCTGTGCTATAAAGGCAATTAATTGTCTGTCTGATGTGCTGACTGTACATCAGAATCTGCTTTTTAATTATGAGTATGAACCTGGCTGCACAAAGGATCAATTCTTGATTTCCTAAGATACTTAATGTGTTATGAATAGGAAAAGAAGCCGCAGACAAATTGAGCATCTTAGTCCTGTTTTAAAGCAGCTGTCAAAGTTATGAAAATATTTATGTAGAAACTAGTGTTTTAGTTGTCTGATTACATAAAAAATGTGGACCTGTAGAAATTAATGGTAGAGAATGAGGTTTCCCCGCTCCCCCCAGGAGATGCAGCAGCTTTTAGGCTAGCAACTTCTAGACACTTTTTCCAATTAATCCAGTTGAAAACATGAGATACTGAGACATCTCAAAACAGGCATCTAATTTAGGAGTCTGTTGGGGACTGAAGTTGTTTAGATAGTCCAGAAAGTTTCCTGAGGACTCTGACTCATCACTCAGGCTCTGCAGTGGTGAAGTGGAAGCTTGGGTTCCTGTCTGTGCCTCTCAGCTTCACACCCCACAAAAAGCTGTGAGCGCTCTCCTGTGTGCCTGAGGCCACCTCCCCAGGCTTTGTGTCCCTAGGGGAATATAAATGATTCATAATAGCTTAGCTGATGGCTGGACAGAAACATTGTTCTAGAGCATGGAAGTGAAATTTGAAAAAAAAATAAAATTGGCTCGTGACAGTCTTTTATCAAACTGAAGGCTACACTGGGATTTTGCATGAAATTTTCAAGTGGTGCACTAAGAATTAAGTTAGGTTTGAGGATAGAGCAGCTTCAAAATTATTAATAAATATTGAGGGGGAAAATGTGATTTTCAAATGCTTAATGAACTAATTTTGAAGAAGGATTAAATATTTTGTTCTTTTTAGTTTTACTGTTTCTGTTGATATAAATCCATGGACAATTTGCCAGCACAGAATTAGAAGTTGATCAAGTTGGTTTAGCCTGGAACAACACGAGCCAACTGTGGAATAAACTCTGAAAGTACTGAAAAGTGCTCAGCAACATTCATGGCTATCCAGAAAAGAAAATGTATGTGTTTATCCAATTAAAACTCCAGGGATAAATAAGCACTTTAGACACAATCTAATTATCCAGCTGGAATCTGGCCAGGATTCAAAAAGTTCACAGCCCTTGAGTTAGAGGTGTCAACAGGGAACTGATGGTGAGGGTGAGAAGTTGAGTTCTGCATCCCTCATGTGGGGTGCTGGGCAGTTCTGACAGTGCCCACCACCATGAGCTGCTCCTTTATCCCTGCCCTTCATTAGCGTGCCCTGAAAAAGCGTGAAACATAATTAAAATAATCCTGAATTATCATTATTTTAAGTGCTGCTAATGGCGCTATTGGAGACAATGAGATGAAATACTATCTAATTTTTCTCATTAATATTGTCCTTTTAATTCCTCTTGCATCAAAGGCTTTTTCTGCATAAAATTGCTCTTGAGGAGGATGGGCTGCATTAAGAGGTATCGCAGAGTTTTGGGTTCTTCATCTTCAGGTCTTTAAGGAGGAAAGATTTATTTTATTTTTGAGCTTCTCTGTGGGGCAATCTTTGCAATATAAAGTCTGTTTTTAAGAAATAATAGCAGATATCTATGCTAATGTTACCATGTTTGTAAGTGTTTTTTCTCAGGCTGGTTTTTGCAGTTTTAGCTGTTACCCAAAGAGCAGCTGAGTTACAGAGGGAAAACTGGCAAGATTAATTTTTAATGTGGTAACTTTGACTAGAGTTTTATTCCTCAGCAGTGAGCACCTATAAACTCAGGGGATGTGTTTCTCAGTAACTAAGTTCCAAAATTTTGTTATTCCTCTCCCCCCAAAAAAGGGGGAATCGGTGTCATTCAAAGGATTTTTATTTTTGTGCCTTTTTCCCCCTCCTGCTGTTTGGTGTGGCTGACATGCACAAGTGTGTGTTTTTTGGGTCCACTTTTGAATTGCAGCATCAACAGCTGCAGGTGGGTCTGTGTGCTGTGGTCACCAAACACAGGTCAGAGGTGTGATTTCCAAGAGAACTGGCACATCCTTCACAAGCATTCTTATTTGTCAGCTGATGATGGCTCTAAGTTTGAGATGCAGAATCTAATGTGGTTTTTGTTGGCTGCCAAGGTGGTTTCCTGCCTGCTCCAGCCCTTTGGGTCCCTGTGGCTTTTGGTCCTCAATACAAAGCATTTAGTTGCTTGTTTTGCTCTTCCTGCTTCTGTGTGGGACTGGGGGGAAGCCAGAACACGTTCCTGTGTATCCAGAGCCCCATATTTAAGGGCTGTTTGCTCCAGGATCTGAGGTGCCAGTGAGGCACTGGTGAGATGAGATGAAATTGTGCTCACAGTCACTGCTTCAAGACAAAACTGCTCCCAAGGCTCACGTGCCATTCACCTCCCAGGGACATGAAACAACAACTGGAGTATCTGTGGTATTCTCAAACCCAGCCTTTGGTGCATCTCTGCCTAATGAACTGCAGTGGTGGTATAGCAGAGACTTTATAATGGTTGTCTAGACAGGATGATGCTTATCCATAGAGATAAGTTCTTTTTTACCAATTAGGGGGAGAAAAAAAAGGATTTATTTTGCTGAAGCAGTACCTAAGAGTAATCAGAGTAATGCCATTCTCTCGGTTGGCTGCTCAACTGTTAAGGTGATGTTGGGGATATTGGGAATGTTGAATGAGACCAAAGTACCAAGGGAGAGTTAGATAATTCAGCTTAATAACTGAGCATTTCCTGTTTGGGTGGCAGCAGGATTCCACATCTCTTCCAGGAGAAACAGCTAAATTAGGTTTTTATTAAGGGATTAGTCCATGCCTCTATTTACATGCTACAAAATTTTCTGTCACAGCAGCGACTGGTTCTCAGCAGACCCAGTTCTGGAGGCTCTGCCTGGCCTTTCCAGTCTCCTTGTGCTTCCCTTATGCTGGGAAGTGGAGTCTCCGGTATTTGCCATATATACCCAAGTTCCATCCATTTTGTCGTGCCTCAGGCAGAGGTGTTTTGGGATGTGCTGCAAATCGTGGTTGTGACTGAGGGGCAGACACCACGGGGATGGTGTCAGGAATAATTCAATGTCCTGACAACAGTGTGCAGGCAGCCAATTTCTGCAGACCCTGACAGTTTCTCCAAACTGGAGCGTGGTCATTTCTGGACTAAGGGAGTGGCTGCTTTCTCTCCACTCATTATCTCATTTATTAACGAGCTGCTGCAATTCTGCACTGTCCTTCCTATCCACAGGAGAGGGAAACCACTGTGTTCAATGTCAAACATCTGCCCAACAAACCTGTCCTTCACGAAGGGGATCCCTCCTTCACTTTCCCTCTGTGTGATTAATCCATCCCAGGGCTGCCTGCTTTGGAAGAAGCAGAAAATGAGCCTTTTCTTTTTCCTCTCTTAAGAAAAATAGTTAAATACTTAAATGCAGGCTATTTTTTTTATCTTCCTGTGAAATGCCTCAGGGCAAGGTTACAGTAATTGTGTGTTATGCTGCCCTGTTATACAGAGTCCCATTGTAATTTGGCTCCTTTTTGTAGCATCCCTCTCTGGAGAATCAGCTGGAGCTGCTCTTGCAGAGTGTCCCTCTGGTTGCAAAGGGGTCTGTTCTGTGTGCATGTTCCTTGGGAGGGTGTCTTCCAAGGTGTGGTGGTGAAAACTGCTGTGGGGTTTGTGACTGACAGGGTTTTTTCCTCCTTTTAAAAAATTTTTAAATGGACACTGAAAAATTAATAGCTCTTTAAGAAAAAAGTGATTTTTTTTGTAGGTTAGGTAGAACATTGTGGTCTCATAACTGGGGAGTAGTTTATTTTTCTCTGGAGGAGTACACGGTACATGGCACTGATTCCCTGTGATGCTTCAGTTTTCCACCCAGCCCTCCTATCCATATTTCTCTTCCCAACAGCTAATTCTGGTCAACCTGACCCATCTCTGACCAGAAGTCTTTATGTGATTCAGGGACAAATTAATCAGGCATTACATATAAAATGTCAGTTCTTAACATAGTAGCGAAATTCCCCTGAGTTAATTTTTTGTCTTACACAGAAGACAGGAGTGCATTGCTGCAGGAATGGGGCCTCTTTTTAGACTTTGCCATATTTTGGTACAGGTTGTCCTCTGGGAACTGAAGATCTTTCAGGACAGACAATAATCCCAAGTGTTTTTTTTTTGTAATGATTTCTGAGCCTTTACTGTTACCGAAGAGGAATTTAAGGAGTTAGAACAAGGTTGGTTTAGAATCTGTTTGTTTTCCCTCAAGTCACTGCCGGTTCAGGGAATGGCTTTGTGCTTTGTTTCCTGGCAGGAGCACATTTTCAATATAATCCAGCCTTCTCTGTATGTCCTCATTGTTTGGATTGTGCTCCACACCATTTCAGACATGAGAGCAGTTAATATGGATTGTTCCTCTTGACCCTGACCACATTTATCCCCACCAATTCATTTCATTCCAGTGGATGATTCCCTTTTGGCTGAGAATGAGGTGCCTGCAAGCTTTGCTTTCCCCCAGTGCTTTTATGACCTATTTCAGATGCCAGAACACCTTTATAGCCATGTCACACTGTTCTGTCCTTCCTGCCTGTGCTGGCTGCTTTAATGGAAGGACAGCTTGAAAAATGTGGGGTACAACCCAAAATTTTAGATTTTTCTCCAGTCAGTAGGGGTTAGTCTCCTTGTATTCAGCTCTCCTGACCTATTTTACCTCAGCAGCCACAAGCAGTCTAACTTTCTTGACGTGCATCACCCAATTCCTTGCAGTTGTTAAAACGCAGAGGTGGTGCGTTTCAAGATGTACCAGCAGCAACATTGCCTAGAAGCTCCCTCTTAGCAAAAATAAAAAATTCTGTGAACATTGGGGTGCATTAAAAATTTAAAATGCAACTAGTGTTTTCCATATTGTAGGCACATAAAGGTGTAATAGGAGCTTTTGCTTGGGGATTGTGTCTTTGATACCTGTGTATGTGTCTCGACTCCGAAAGCTTCCCTGTCTCTGCCTGTTAAACTTGGCCGAGCTGCTTTAGAAATCCACCCCACGCTGTGATAGCTCCAGCATCTCCAGGGTAATCTGGGATGCTGCATACAAATCCTTGTGCGAGTTTTCAGCCTGACAGGCTCGAGCTAGGCCAGGCATATCTGTGAGAGGCGTTCAGCACCATTTGTACTGCCACTGGACTGGAAACTCAGCTCAGATGTTTATCGGCGGCGTCTCCAGCCCCAGCCCGCTGTGTTCCACACAGCTTCTTCTCCTGATGGGCTTTTCTCAATAAAACTTCACGCCCAGCAGGTTCCCTGCTGTCTGAGGATGTGTTTGTTTCTTCGCCTCTGAGCCTGTGGTCAAGCTCTGTTGAAGAAGAACAAGTTTGACTGTGGGCTTGAGTCCTTTTTCACAGAACTGTAAAACTGCAGAAGAATGTTTATCGAGACGAGAATTTTTCTACAAAATACAGCAGCTTTTGACACTTGCTCTTGCCTCTGCTGAACTTTGAGTGTTACTTTGGTGTCTTGTCTCAGTTCTGACAGCCTGGGTTACCTTAGCAGGGAGCTGAGTCTGTGCTGGGAAGGTTGACCATCCTTCAGAGAGTGGTTTAATTTATAGAATCTCAGAATCCTGGAATGGTTTGGGCTGGAAGGAACCTTAAAAGACACCTACTTCCAACCCACCCCCTGCCATTCAGAGAGATCCACTCTGCCTTTTTTCTTGTCGTACTTGTTGTACTGCAGAGTGTTTCATTTTGGCTCTCCCTGGTAGGGGAGCACAGAATTTGGAGCTGATGCTCTGCAGAAATGCCAGGAGAAGTGGGGTCTGAAAAAAACTGGACCTGGTTGCTCCAAGCCCCATCCAGCCTGGATGGCCAGAGCCTGCCCTGCAGTGCAGGGTGCTGAGGAGGTGGACAGGGCTGGACAAGCTCAAGCCAGGCTCTGCAGTGAGAGTGGGCTTGCTCTGAGGACACAGCAGGACAAACTTCTGGGTGCAGACATGGGAGAAGAGAACAGCCACAGCCAACCAAAGCCTTAAAATGAATTAAACATCGAACCCTTCTCTGGATTTGCAAGTTTTCAGCTGATCCTGGTCTTGAAGTACACGTTTCCCAGCTCTGCAGAGTGTGTGAGGCTGTTCCCAAGGGACCCCAGGGCTGCTCCTAATGAATTACAGGCCTGCCAGGCCTCTGAATTTGTTTAATTTGTTTTTCTTTTATAAAGTGAATTTCCTTTGGTTTTATACAGTGGGTGGAATCAATTTTTTTTTCCAGCACGCAGAGCATAATTTTATAAATTCTCTAAGAGGATTGGAGTATCAAAGCTCTGGAGAAGTCTTGCATTTGAATTTTTGTGACTTCCTTGCAAACGGATCATTATTCATTTTCACCTTTACGGGTGCTGCTCCCTGTATGAAATGCAGAATAACCAGCTGCTAAGTGAGTTTCAAATGGAGCTTTTCATTTTCTTCTGAGGAAATAACATGAGCTGTGGTGGTAATAGATCATCTGTATAGGAGGCAAATATATTTTTTATGAGTGTGATATTTTGATGGCAAGTGCCAAAATCATATAAAAATAAGAATACATATTGCAGATAATTAGCTCTGAGGGTTTGGGGTTTATTTTATTTTATTGTACTAAGCTCTAACTTTTACATGAGCAGAGATGAAGAGCTGCTTGCTGTACATTGTCTGCTGGAGTTTCAGCCAAATGGGTCCAAGCTGAGTGTCAAAGTTCACAGGGTTTTAGAAGGATGGTGGATCTAGAACAGAGAAAATTTGCTGTCCAGCTGTGGAAAGCAAATCTCCCAAATGCAGCTGCCTTCAGTCTCAGGGTGGGTCGTGTCTCATCCCTTGTAGCTGGAATGAGAACAGACTTTTGCCCCAATGCTCATCCCAGCTGTGAACTCTTTGTGTCACTTCATCTCCTGTTCTGCTCTCCTGGAGGCACGGAGGGGATCCAGAGGGGAGTCCCTGGTGTGCAGCAGGAGCAGCAGTGAGGGTGTCACTGGGCAGAGGGGTCTGGTCAGGCTCTTGTTGCTGCCCTGAGTGCAGAGCTGTCATGTTCAGAGAAAAAAAAAGGCTGAAATAACACTTGTTACAGCCACTGCAAAATGTTAAAAGTTGCTTGGATGCAACACAGAGAGAAACACAATCTAAAGGATGCTACTTCACGCATGTGCCCCTCTCTAATTTGCTCACTGTAGTGTGTTTTATTTGCCAAATAATGAGAAATATTATTGCAGAAGCTGAAAATGAAAATTAAATTTCTGGTAGGATATACTGGAGTAATGAAGAAAAAGAGAATGTAAAAAGGATTCTTCCATGATAATTAAGAATTATAAAGTCATTACTTAAACTTGCTTTCTGAATTAGAGGGAGAATTAAACTGCTTGTTTCAGAGCAGAAATCCTTGTAGCATTCCTTCATTAAAATTCTACATTGTCAAACAGGATGAAAATGCATATACAATGACTAATTTTGTTCCAACCTTGCCTCTGCTTTGGGCCTTATCTCTCTTCACAACAAAGCTCACCTTGAAGGGACTGAAGTAATGATATATATTTGCTGAGCAGCTGGAAAAAGAAAGAAAGAAGCATCTACTTTTTGCAATCTGTGTTCTTTCCCCTCCAGATACTGAGGAGGAAAAGACCTGTGGGGTACTAAAGCTCTCATGTACCATAAAGTGGTATTATAATGAGAAGTATTACTTTTTATGGCATCCCTGCAGTATTAAGGAAAGGCATTTTTCTATAAATGTTAATCTTTAATCTTTATAAATTGCACTCTGTAAGACTAGAAGGTCTGTAAAGCATTTGTCCCGAAGGCTTAGAAGGATCAAAATAGCAATGCAGACTTTCTACTTTTTCCTTTTTTCCCCCTTTTTTCCCCTAAAACTTACAAGTATTACCTTGTTTGGAGGAGGAATGGGTGAGAGTGATGTAAGCCATTAGACTCTCCTTCCAGGTAGCCCTTAGGCTGGTGTTCAGCTTTATGTGCCCACATAAGTCCAGTTGAGTCACTGGGGCTGCAGTCTGTGCTAAAACCCTGTCTGGAGCAGGAGGATTAAGGACTGAGAGCCCCCACACTGAGCTCCTCTCCCACCCCAGGACACTTTTGGAGTGTGAAATGTCCTCTCTGCCTGGAGTTACAGGGAAGCTCTTTAAAGCCCAGAGTGGAGATGAGCAGGTTTGACAGATAATTGAACCTGGTTTAGGTATTTCCTGCCTACAAGTTTCTTCCCCCATTCTTCTTCCCAGTGAATTTTGTTTTGTTTTATGCTCTGCCATGTTGCACTCAGCCTTTGCTTCTCTTGGTGTTTCTGAGGGTGCTGATCTTTATTGCTCTGATGAGGCTTCCAGAGGTGAAGCTGGTGTTTGAGAATTATTGGGTTGCACCCTGAATTTCAACCTTAAATATTTAAGTTTTACTTTGGTATCCATTTGCCTCGTGTATGTGGATTTGTAAAAGTCTGGGCTTGGGGCTTGTTTTACCAGCTGGTGAGCAAGGGGTTGATTAAACCTAAATTGAAAGTATTAACAAATCCCTGCTGAAAGCTGTGATAAGCATCAGCAATTTCCAGTTTTGTTGAACTTTTTAAAATTGGTTAGCCATTCTGAAAAATACGCATTAATGGTATATTAATACTTGATATCTGTTTATCAATGAAACCTTGCTATAATAAAGAATTTATGAGATGTAATTTTAATCTATAATGAAAGTTTGTCCAGTGGAATCTCATCATTTAAAAAGCAAAACTTTTCCAGAAGTTTTAGACTCTGCCTAATGTGTTTTTTAATACCTTTTTTGTTGTTGTTGTTTTTCTCTAGGTAAGTGTCTCCATTCTGAAACTGCAGGAAAGTTCTCTGAATTTGGAAAAGTTGGATGCCTGCTGAGCAAGTAAAGTTCCTGTGCTTCGGTTTTTGGTAAAGTCTGTCACAGATTTTCAGTCCTTGCTGACATTTTTACCTCTGGATGTTGTCATGCTTAATGGGTGTTGCAGGTTCTTGAAGAGGAGGAAGGCTTGTGTACAAAACATTTTTAATTTAGATTCAAGTTTGAGACTGACTGAGGGTAAAGACTGAATGGAGTGAAATCAAGAACATCACCTTTTAAATGTTTTTTTCCTCTATTGTTGGCTAAAGTCCCATTAATTTAAACTGCCTGGGAGTGTGCAGACAGACTGAAAGAGTCTGGTGCTTGTTCATCTCAACTCATCTTGATGGTGCTACAGAAATGTTACTGGGTAAATATCCATGATTTTAGCCTTCCTAATAAAAACCATGGAGGGAGGATTAAGGGCTATCAGATGATTTTTTTTTTTTTGATTTTTTTCAGTTTGGTTTGGAAAGAACTTTCTTTTGGTTTTGGTGATGGGAGAGGTTGATTTGCCTGGAATTCAGCCCTCCCAAAATCAGCCAGCCAACAGTGTCTGGGTTAGCAAGTGGAGAAAAGTATCCTGGTGCAATGCTGTTAGATTTTGGGGGTTTTTTAAAGTGGAAACTGCTCCAAATCTGGAAGTTCAGTGAAGGTTTTTGCTGCATCCATCTCAAAGCCTTAAAGAGCTGGTGCTCTGGTTTCACTCCTGAACTCAGATCTCTCAGGTTTCAGAGCAAATCCAGCTGCACTCTTTTGTTTTCTGGCTTAATCTGAGGGGCTCAGCTACATCTTGTTTCAAGATTGAAATGATGAGGATGTGTGTGTGGGGGGGAGAAGGAAAAAGGTTTTTGTTCTGGCTTTCCACATGAGGTTAAGAGGTAAATGCACCACTCGATGCAGATTTAAATTGTAATTGTGGCTTTACGGTGTCTGTATTAGAATATTGACCTGAATTGATACTGCAAATATAATTACATTGATTCTTTCCTGATGGCTATAGACAGTGGCATTTCCCTTGATCTCTGAACAGAGTTAGTTATAAAACACATGCTCCACTTTTGTATTCACACGTTGCATTCTCATCACTTTTGTCTCCTGCTCCCCAAGGGCTTGATTTAGAAGAAGTGTCTGATTTAATGGAAAAAATGATGAAACAACATGGACAGCAGTTGGGAGCATTTCTAATGTAGCAGAAGGTGTTTCTTTTTGATTACGTTCCTCAGATTTTTCATTGCTTATATTTGAATATTTTGCTTAAGAAAAATATGATGCCAGGCTATTTTCACTTTTTAAATTATTTTAAGCTGTGTATCTGCCTTCATTGATCTCAGAAATTGCTATTACTGAAGTAGGAGTTACTGCTCTGATCTGATTTAACAAATTGTGCTCCAAACTTCCCATCAGGTTACCAGACTGGAGAGAGCCCTTATTTGAAAGGACAGAAAGGAGACACAGAACCTCAGATGCTGCAGTTTTTACTAGTGGCAAATATAGATGTCATAAAAATAAGGACTAAATATTAGGAAAATGGGGTTGGTATTACTACTTCTAATGTAGCCTGGTGGCTTCATTTCACAAATCGTGCAGAGAACGCCTCCAACTTCTGCCTTTCTTTCAAGTAGATATCAAGAAAGAAATGCTCTTGGATAAGCATTTAAAAAATGGATATTTTATTCAAAAATACTGTTCTTTTAAACAGTGAATTCTTTTGGCTTTCCTTGTTCTGTGTTGCCAAGTTGTGCTTGTATCTCTGGAAACAATTCCTGAGTTGTCTCTTAGCATTCTCAGAATCATCATCCTGAGGATATTGTGAAATGAGACCAAGTAATTGTAACTGAGATTGCTCAATGTGCTGTCAGTGCTAAGATTATAAGTGTGATTGTTCTGGCAGTCTGCTGTGATCAAGCCACCATGTTGTTTATCCTTATTTAGAGAGGAGCTTTTCTGGAATGTTATTTTAGTAGGCTACATTATAATGTCTTGTTTAAGGAGACAAATGCTTCTGACTGCTTAAACACAGAACAGTTTTGTTCATCACTCCTGATGCAGTACATCAAGAGAGTTTTCAGTCTGAACAAGAAAAATACCTGTACTGGCATTATATTAAAACATTTTCAGCATCTTCCCTTTGCAAGAGGTTCTGTTGACACACAGGAGGCAGAGCCAGTAAAGGTGGTGTTACTGTCAGGTGTGTGTATAATCCAGTTTATACATATAGAAGTAAAAAACAATGGAAATGTTGTTTTATTTCCTCCTGGCAAAATCTGGAATAACATTTTGCAGTGTCCCTGAATTAGCAGATAGCAGAGTAGAGCAGAGCTGTCTTGATTGTAATAACCATCTTTCAGAAAATGCAGCACTACATCAGCACTTCACACTGGTTTTGTAATTAGATTTGTTTTATTTTCAGTTCCTAACAGAAGCCAAATAAAGGTGGCTGGTGCTTTTGACCACAGCAAAGAAATTCCACCCAATCTTTGGAAATGTCAGGTAGTGTTGGGGCAGGTGGTGTTGGTAAGTGACAGGGTCAGGGAAAGGAGAGCCTGGGAAGATGGGGAGCACTCAGGGACAGGTTTTAGCAAGCTGGCTGGTACATGGTGCTGGAGTTTATTGCTTTTTTTCTGTTCCTGTGCATTATTCCAGAGCAGCACCGTGTTCTATCTGGGCACAGGCACTCTCTGGAGCCTGGCACTGCTGCTCACCCAGGGCACACATCCTGCTCTTACCACCCCGGCTGCTCTGTAAGTGGTTGAGCAGCACTTGAGGCTCTCTGAGGGTCTCACAATGCTGATCAAAGCAGTGACTGTCCCTTCTTGGACATCTGGGAATGTTCCCCATCCATGGGCAGTGCCTGGGAATGTTCCCCATCCATGGGCAGTGCCTGTGTTTCCGTGGGTCCCTCCTGGGTGTGGTGCCCGTGGCTGGGGGTGCTGCCAGGGCTTGCCTTGCTGTGGTTCAGCTGCATCCATCCTGCCATCCCGCCCTGGGAATGCTGTGGGAATCCACACACAGCATGTCCCAGCCCCCAGGAACAGTGGTGAGTCCCTCCAGGCTGGAGTGGCCCGTTTCTGTAGCTCCTGGGATGCCCTGTTGGAGTCCCATGGGGAGCAGGAGGGCAGGTGGCAGCTGGTGCAGCACTGAAGGTCTTGTAACTACATTTGTGGTTTAAGAGTGGCATAAATCAGCCAAAACTAAAACTCTTCAGTGCTGGCTGAACCTCGGAGGAGGCAGGAAGTGTGGTGAAACTCACCTGGTCCCTCACCTTGAGAGAAAGAGAAAACCATGTCTGGGCAGGCCCAGTTGATTTGTATTGGTTTGGGCAGAGGGGTTGGGGTGGACAGGCTGCTGTGCTTAATTAAGCATGTTAATTTTGTCCTCAGAGACACTGCAGGCACCCCCTTGCCTTGGTCTTGACCCTGCATTTGTCCTGGTTTTGCTGTTTTAAAGCACCAGCTGTGGGAATTACTACTAAGGAAGTGAAAGCACTTGGACAGTAGAGTATAGTAGTAGACAGATGAGTTATAATCTCAAATTAGGTGAGAAGAAATCAGCATCTTTCAGTATAAAGCCCTTAAATCAGAGGGAAAATGCAGTCTCAGACAGAGATAGAGCACTGGCTGGGTTGCAGCAGCATTTTCTGCACTGCTACTTTAAATACCTGGGGCAGTTAGTACTGGGGGTTTAATATTGCCTATGATGTTACTTTACTATGATTAGCTCTGTGATATATTCCATATATATATATAACCTCTAGGCTATTTCTTTGAAATGTATTTCGATTTTATAAGAATATTACTCTGACCATACTAAGAGGAAAATTACCAAGTTCAGGACTCCTTGCTGCTGAGTATCTTTAATGGCACATATAACACTGTGATGCCACAGTTTGCAAAATGTGCTTTAAACGTGCACCTCTCCCTAATTGAATAGACACTGTTGTGTTTCATGTCATGTAAAAATATTGCCCTTACACTTATGTCAATTCAGAGGGGCTCTTGTATAGGTGGCATTTTGAATTAGCTGATGGGAAAGCACCAGGAGCGTGCCTGGATGTTTAAAGAGTTGCATCTATATAAATCATGTGTCAAATACACTTTGCAGTGGCACTGGTGTGGGTGAGGTTAGAAGTTGATTTATCTGTGGGAAATATTCAGCCCTTTCAGCATTCCCAGAGTATGTTTCTCAGCAAGTTGTTACACTCAAAAATACCTGCATTAAAGGATATTAGAAAGGCAGCTAAACAGAGCGCACAAACCTTAAGAAATCCTTACATTGAGATTGTCTCTGCAACCTTTATTTGCATCTTATGTGCATCTGCATTGCAATGAAGCCTCTATATGATCTCATGCTATTTCTGCACAGGACCCTGGCCTCAGTGCACAGAAAGTAGGATGCTCAGTTAATGAGAGGCTATTCAATATTTTGTTTTCCTTTCATTAATCAATGTGTCCCCCATGCCTTATTTCTGCTTGTAATTCAAACCATGTTCTGGAGACAGAATCATTAATTTCCTTTTGGGCTCCTCTTTAGTGCCCATCATTTTAGTATTTGACTGGATCATAAACACCTGGGAGTTTCTTTTTTTGAATTAAAACTCTTTGTGAGGTAAGGGAGTTCCAGTTTCCCCCCATCTTGTAGAATTGAATTCACCAACAAGAGATTAAGGTCAAAACTACCCATTAATTTCAGGTGTCCGGTCTGAGATGACTTGGACCTCTTTTTTTCAGCTTACTTAGCAATGTACAGCACTTTACACAACCAGATTGCAGCTCCCACTGAGTCCATTTGCAGCTGTGAATATTTAGCCCCTGCACTTAAGATAATGAAATCACAGACAGGAGTGGAAAGATTGCCTTCCTCTGTCTCAGGCTGGCCCTGGTGAAGGTGAGGAAGGACTCCATTCTTAATTAGCTGTGTCCTGGAGACCATTTGATTGGACTCTGTGATCTTTAACCATCAGCTCCCTGCCTGTTTCATCCTTTTCACCTCTGTGAACATCCCTTCCCTTCTCCAGCCTCTGCCCTTCTTGGCAGTCTCATCCTCCTCACTTCTGACCCCCCTTCAGCCCTTCTTTACCTGACTTCTTGCCTTGCCCTGACCCATTCCTCCTTTCATGGCAGTGATCTGTGTTTTCCATGGAGCTCTGACCTGTTCTGTGTGGAACACTGAGCAGTGAAATACAGATCAGCATTTGCTGATGTTATGGGATGCAGCATCCCTGTTTTCAGAGGACGGGAAGAAGGGCATCTCTCGTGTTCAAAGCCCCTCTGTTAAATTCCCAGCTGTGCAGATGCCACATCTTTTCAAATAAAAGGTTGCCAGATTGTTTTAATGCATACAAATGTTTTACTCACCCTGATCTTGAACCCAGCTGACCTCCTTCAGCTAGAGCTTTCAACCTGGGGCAGGCACTTGGAAAGACACATCTTGGCCAGCCAGATACTGATTTGGTTAGAAACAGCTGGGAAATGGGATTTTACAAAAGAAACATTTAATTCTAGTGAAGTTGAAACACATCTGAAAGGTACCACATGCATGAGACATGAAGATTTGCATGATAAGAGCATTTAATTATTTATATTCCACCAGAAAAGGTACTCTGATAACCTGACAGCAGATAGTACACATTTAGTTTGTATGAATATTAAATATGATCATTGCCTTTTCTTTCTTGTGCCTGTGAAAGAGGCTGTGATGTTTGCTGTCAGAATGACAATATTGGTTGGGTTTCTCAAGGATTCTGGCTGATGAAGAGTTGTGTCTCCACCTTGAAATACAGCCTGGCACAGAATGCCAGTTTCCATTTCCCTTCCTAATGGAAAACATTCCTGTTTTGTAAATCCTGTCTTGCTTTTAAGTCAGAGAGACAGTCACACCTGGAGTAGATTAGAATTGATCATACACGATTCCTGCTCTGCTGTGAACCCTGGTGGCATCATTATTTCATGAGCTGCCACATTCTGAGATGCATTATTACCACTTTTTAAAGAACACCTGTAAGATCCATTTTTCTTTCATGTCTGACAATGCAACCCTACGAAGGATGAGAAAGGTAAACGAGGCAGCAACCATTGTGAAAAGGTAATTTTGCTAATTGCTGCTTGCTGCAGTGAGAACAGTTCTCTTGTTTTGCCGAAGGAAAGTGGTAAGTTTTTATCCTGAAAATGGGTTGAAACAGGATGGATTCTTGAAGTTTAGGGCTGGAATTCTTTTTTGATAACTTAATAAATATGCATAAATATCCTAATATATACCTATTGTATACTAATATAAATGTATATATAGTAGTGTATATGTACAAAATGGCATTTTAAATAAGGAAGAATACCAGAAGGCCCTTTTCCTGAGTGTGTGTAGTGTTTTACATCTCAAGGCTCATCTCTCTGCATAGTGAATGTAGGGGTTTTCCCCTCTCCACTGAGGGGCTCTGGAAGCTGTTTCATAAATGAGAGATAAAATGAGGACACGCAGTATTTCCATGTTCTCAGAATATCTTCTGTGGCTGTGGCTATTCCATGCTACTTGGGGACCTGTTCCAGTTTTAACAGTTTCCACAAGTACAACGGGCAGGAGGTATTAAGAAGAATTACAGATTTTTGCAAAGATTGACAAAATAAAGCTGATGGGATTTTTCTCTTTCCTTGAAGACTCGGTTGGGTAATAACACCTCTGTGTGGTGTCAGAGGTAACATTAATTTTAATCAAGTAGGGATAAGTCAACTTTTCCCTTTCTGTCTGTGATGCCAGCAGACCTGAGAAGTGGCAGAAAGACATTTCTCTTGTGTTTAGGGAAGAGGCTTTGCTGGTCCCTGCACGTGCCTGGGATGGTGGGAGTGCTCTGGAGGGGCAGCCTTGGGGTTGAGGGCAAGAAGTTGTGGGAACAGAAAAGGATGGATGAAAAACTGTTCTGGTGGAGTTTCAGGAAGGGAGGAAAAGAGGCAGGGAACCTCACAGGTACAGAGCCCCACCTCTCTGTTTATGTGCTGCCTGGCCAGCCAGGGGCATGCTGGCATCTGTGGGGGCTATGTTTCTCAATACTGGTGTTCAGCAAGACTTCCTTGGGTTTCTGGTCTGTAAATCAAAAGGAGGCAGAGTGGTGGTTACTGTAAAAATACTGTATTCCCTTCTCTGTAGTGAGCTGTAACTGGAAGGTGTGAGGAAGAAAATAATTCCATTTTCAATGTCATGATGGTCCATTATCATTGTTGCATAAAGTTAAATACAGAATGCACTGTTACAGCAGCAGCAACTGAACATTCAGTTAATCTAAGCTGAGTGTATTGAATCTAGAGCTAACTTTCAAATATTGCCCTTTAAATTATTATTAGCAGATGAATGTATTCATAAATACTATAAAAATACAAGAAACACCCAGTGGAAGATGCTGGAGAATGGCAGTCTCCCAGTGAAGCATCAAGTTGGATGCAAAACTTCACTTAAAGGTCTGATTGTGCAATGATGCCAGAGTGGTGTGAGGGTTTAGCCCTCTGAAGTGGGTGAATTCACCTATGGTGATGAATTTCTGTTTGAAATGAAATTCAAGCAACTTCTGAATAGCAGCCTATAAACTTCATCTCCCCTGTACTCACTGGGTTAATTGAGGTGGATCTCAGCTAGAAAAAGAAGTCTTCAGAAGGCTCCCCATGCCAGTGCTCTTAATAGTATTCACAAAGACAGAATCTATCACCTAAGGACATTGATACTACAATAAATTGGAAGGAACTATTTCCACATCTCTCATGTTTATTGTATATAATGAGTCTCTGGGATGTCTCCATGCTGCTGATAAGCAGCCTGCAGCAAAGTAGATACAGCTCGTTGTATCTTGATTTCAGACTGCAGCACTTGACTTGTGGGACTTGGGAACTCAGCAGCAAAACGAATAACGCCCTTCACAGGCCCTGACTTTGCTGGGTTTCATCCTCAGCCCAAAGCTGGATGATCCCAGGCTGTTTCCATGCTCAGACTTTTGCAAGGACACTCCTTACTGGCAGTGGAGACTTCTGTGTCACTGAATCATTTCCTTGGACATCCAGCTGAAAGCCAAGTCCAGCTTTAGTGCTCCTGGCCCACTGCAGGTTCTGCTCTGAAATTATTCTGACCATTCGCCACTGGGCTTCCAGTGACCTCTTTTTCCTCTCATTTTCTCCATATCATTCCTAAAACCTCCCACCAGGCTGCTGTGGCCACTTTGGTCATGTCTGTGTTTTGCAGGAGCACTGTGGGACTCCCTTGTTGGGATTGGTTTCTGTGCACTGGATGTCAGGATCAGGGCTGTAGAAATTAGGTTGAATCATGAAAATTGCCAGAGCTTTGTCCAAGCAGTCCAGATCCAATTGCTGTAACAGGCTTCATTTGGGACAGAGCAGAGAGGAATGAGAGGTTTAATACCAGGGCTCACCAAAATGTACATTACTCTGCTGTATTACTTCCATTATGACCCAGTTCTGCTATTGTGAGCCTTATAAAAGATAAAATAGGTCATCAGATGGAGATAAATCAATGAAAGTAAAATTGAATGTGTTCATAATAATTTTAAGATTTTTATATGGGCAAAAGATTAATTAAATAGACAAAAGTAATTTTCAAAGAGCCTTTTTAATACTAAGTCTCAGATAAAAGGGCAAGTGGAGAAATATCCTGCAACTCTTGTAAGGGTGGCCTAAAAGTGCTTGTTTGTAGTTGCTCAGTTGAGCAGGACAAGTGCAAAAGGTCAGGGGACTGCTGGGATCTGTGTTCTTGGTCTTGCTCTCAGTTTGGCCCCAAATTATGTGACTTTTCCTTGGCCCTGCTTCACCCAGGTGAGCAGGAGAGCTCCTCATCTCTGCAGCTGCTGGTGTCCCAACAGTGCTGGGCTGATTGCAAGGGCAAGTTTAGCAAGAAGGAGGAGAACACTGCAGGGCAAAAATGTGTTGGTGGTGATTCGCAGAACCCCAACCTGTGCATCATCCTCCTCCTCCTCCTCAGGACAGTTTTCCATGTACTGTTCATGAAGTCATTTGAACGTTTGCTTGTTCAAGTACCCAGTGGGCCAAAGGGCTGTTTATCCTCAGCTTGGACATCCTGCCTTGGAATCCAGCAGCCCTACTGCTGTGCTAAAAGGTAAACAGACACTTAATCTCCAACAATTCTCCCTGATGTGATGATATGAAATGGAAAATGTTGTGTACATAACCAGGAACGTGAAATTGAGGATTTTCTGACTGCTTAAAATGGTGTCTTTTTCTGGAGGGAGGAAAGCCAAGGTGAATGGTGTTAAAAACTGCTTTACAAGTGTTGATTTAAAATTTAAATTAATTCACCTTGGCCACTATTGCATCACTTTGCTTTTCCCTTTCTGCACGCATTTGGGCAGTCAACTTTCACTGCTGAAATTCAAAGCCAGGCTGCATTTGTCACAGTGTGAAATCAGCTGCATAGGCAGTGGAAGCAGAGAGAAAGCATAACTAATTGAATTTGGAGGTTTCACAGAATCGAGGCGGGGGTGGGAGGTGGTTCTTCCCTTGGTGCTCAGGCCCCACTCCTGTAGTAAACACCCAGGGAAGTCAGTGGGTGTCTGTGCAGGCACTGGCTGTGGGAGCTGCTGTCACAGCACCTTGTGGATGGTGGGTGGCTGAAAATCCAGCAGCTCCCATTCTCAGGAATGCTGGTTCTCTGCACTCCCCGAGTCACTGATCTGCACCCTTTGGCTGGCTGTCTCCATCTGAGCCTTGAACACTGCGCTGGTGTCGTGGAACAGAGTGAAAAATCCCATTTCCAGGGAGTGGGGGAACTGTTTCCTGCATAGCATGGAAAGGATGGGATGCATTCAGCTGTGTATGATGTGTGTGCAAATAAGGCTGAAGTAATAATGACTTTTCAGGAATAATAAGCTAAACACCCTTCACCCCAAGCTGCCACATTGATAGTGCCTGCTGTTGTTATTAGACATTAAGCTGTTTGTCCCCAGTTAGAGTTGACATAATATGAGATCTTACTGTTTTCTACTGCTTTGTGACTTCTGCTGATAAAAGAATTCTGACATGGTGCTGGCTATGATGAAAGAGGTCAAACTGTTCATGGTGTCTAAACAGAAGGCCCCTTACATGGCTTTGTGTTTTCATTGCAGACACATTATTAGAGCACGGCTGCAGCTGCAGCAGCGTGGCACTTAGCAAACCCAAAGTTTTAACATTATGTAGAAGCTGTTGCTCTGGAATCTGAACAGCAGTACTCCTGAAAAGCAGTTCCTGGGTTTGGGAACTGGTTTTGATGTCAGCCCTCTTCCCCTTCCCCTCAGGTGTGTGCAAGGTCATGCAGAAGTGCAGGAAATAGTATTAACTTCTCTCAGGAAGGTTGGAAAGTGAGTTCAGGCAGAAGGCAAGGATATACTTTATAGTCACAAGATGTTGTAAGGGAAAGTGCTGCTCTGTCACCTGCTGTTGCAGTCACAAAAGTTTAATTTGATCTTTTTTAATATCATACCCAGGTGTGTCTGCCTTGCAATGAAGTGGTTAGCATAAATCTGCCATGTGCATTGGTATTTCATTTTTATTGGCTTTTATTTAACTTGGTAAAAGGTAATCTGTTTTTATTAATTGAATCGCTCTCCTTTCTCCTTCTGGCAGGGGCAAAGCTTCCCTTGGAAATTGCATTTAAGGGGGGAAACAAAAATCAAAGAAACAAAAACCCAAACCACTGATATGATTGAAAGCCAGGAGCTTTCTGTGTTTTCCACCCTTGTCCTTGCTGCCTGTAGCAGCTTTCCTGGGCTCTCTGGGTGACAGCAGCTGCTGCTGTGGGCTGCTCCTGTCTCCCCAGGTAACCCCCAGCCTGCCATCTGCTGCCCTTTGGGCTGCCACCAGCTGCAAGGATGCTCCACAGCCCTTCAGAGCTCCACCTGCTTGGGATGGAGGTGCCTTTGAGCCTGTGGTTGTGCCTGGGTGTTTCCTTGAGCCTTGCTGAGTGCACTGCACAGGGCTGATGCCTGCCCCAGGTAGCTGGTGATAAATTTAGGAAGAAATGTCATTTAGAGGCTTTTGGATGATAATCTTTGGGTTTGTCCAGTGCCTCAGCTGAGCTATTATGAACCCTTCAGGAGTGGCTGCTACAGCTGATTGATTTTTTTTTCAGGGTAGCTGTGACTTCTGAAAGGGAGCAAGGAAGATTTGAATTCCAGCAGTGGCTTATTGTGCAGAGAGAAGTAAATATTGATACAGAATGCTTATTTACTGAGCAGGGTTAGTGTCAGCAAAATTAAGGTGTGTACTTTGCTCTTCATTGTAGAGAAGAAATAAAGAAATTGATGGAGTTCAGAGTGATGGATGTGGCAGTGTAATTCAGCCATTTCCTGGGTTTCTTTTCTTCCCCTCTGTTGAGAGCTGTGACTGGGCAGGGATTGGAAGAGATGTCTCTAAAACCTGCTGGGTTTTGTTGTTTTTTTTTTTTCCTTATGGGCCAAATGCCAAGTAGTACCAAGCTGATTCTGTTTCTAGAATGTGCAGCCTAAAGGGATGTGGATGTAATAATCCTTTTCCATCCCTCCTTCACCTGCCAGGAGCTTGGGTGGCATCACCCCTCCAGTGGGCTTCACAGGGGATAAAACTGGGGAGGATCCAAGTGCATCAAAGTCCACTGGCCTGTCTGAAATGCTGCCCTGCCTTGGTGATATTGTGGCCTTTTTTACCCCAGTCTGGATCACAGGGAGGGAAATGGGGCAGAGTTGGAGCAGAGCCCCTCCTGTTCCCAGTGCTGTGCCCTTGGTACCAGGAACACATCCCTGCTGGCAGTGGGGTCTGCACCATCCCACAGCCCCAAAAACAGCTACCCTGCAGCACAGGGGGGAAATGAAGACCAGGAATGTGCAACTTTTCTCCCAGCCAGCCAGCAATTGCTGCTGGATCAATGCTGTGTATTAGCAGGACTGTGCTACAAGGGGAGTTTCAGCAGCATTGCAGTGTAGGCACTTCCACTGGGAATTAGCACAGTCATAAATGTAGGAGAGCTTAAAAAAGGAGTAGCAGGGGAAAAGTATTGTATATCTGTTAATTATAAGCCATAGATTGTACTCGCAGCAGCGGTGTTGGGAATGAATAGCTTCTATTGTCCTATTTCCAGCAGCACTTTAGACTATGAAAACTGATTTTATTTTAAATGCTTATTTTATTTTCAGCACTGCTCCGCTCAGTTTGCTCAGGGAAGGTTCACCAGCTAGTAATCATGTATAAAACAAAGCTTCTGACTCAGTGCTGGTGGTAGTAACCGTGGTAGTTTTATGATGATAGCCAGTAATTAAGGTCAGGGTTTCATTGTGCTGAGCGCAGTGAGAACACATGCAAACAGACTGATAACCTCGAATTGCTTCCATTGTCAAGAGCTGAATGGTGCAATTGTCTTTTTAAAGAAAGACAGTCCACGTTGCTCAGGTTCTGACTTTCTCCGTGTAACAGAAAGAATCTCAGTAAGAATTCAGTACCAGTGGATGGGGTGGGAAGAACACCGGTGCAGGTGATGCTTGCCCTGAGAAGGATTTAATTATGCTAAAATAACACACCACTCTCCCCCTCCAAAAGAAAAATTCTGCCTACAGTCAGAATTTCAAAGACACTTCCTTTTCTAACAACTCAGCCTCCAAAATTGGGCTGGCAATTAATTGTATTTGTACATTTTGAGGCTTAAAGGCTGATATTAAGCATCTGCTCCATTACTGTTTAGCTACCCAAACAGCTTCATTGTAGAGCTGAACACTTTATTAGTGTTTGTTCAGAGTACGTGCAGAGGAGGTTAGATAGCCTAGAAATTTTAAATGCTAATTTGTCATCACAGATTGTTTATCTACTTTTTTTATTCATGATAGAAGAGCATTTTATAGAGGCATAAAAGGAGATATTTATCACACATGCCCCTTCTTGGCTGTAGCCCATAATCACTCTAGTAGAGTTGAATAACAAGAGCTGGTTAATTCACAAATTGAGGTATTGACAGAATTTTGTACAACTTTTTTTTTTTTTCTTAAATTTCTGTTACATCTTTAATATGATTTTAAATAGCTCTATCTTTCAAAATTTCCTAAAAGTAATTCCCTACCAAATTGCATGACTCCACTAAGAGGACTACTTTTCTGCAAAATTGAAATTACTTACATGCTTATTTCAGTGACTAACTGCAAAATTATCAAATGATGTGTTTTAATCCAATTACATTCTTACTGGAGTGAAACTTGCCTAACACTTCCCATGTATACAGCCAGGGCTTTGGTTTCTGGCATGAATCCTGTGTTAGGAGCTCAACAGCATTTAAAGACTTGTCAAGTTATCTGTTAATGCTTTTTTGAAGACTGAATGAGCTCTAAGGAAAAAAAAAATACTCTGATGGATTTCATATTACACTAAAGGAACTTATCAATACCAAAGTATTTCAAAATCATTCTAATACTCTTAACTTTTGTGGTATCCATGTGAAAATACACATGAGGGAGGTATGGACAGGGAGAAAAAAATGCATTGTGGTGGCAAGATTTCATATCTGTATTTAAAGTTTTATAGTGAAGGAGAAATAAAGGGTGAACCATTGATTTTTCAGTATTGTTTGAGAGATGTGCAGCTGTCCAGGGTGTATGGTTTCTGAAAATTTTGGGATGCTCTGTGAGCATGTCTGGTTATGAATCTGTGTGGACAAAAATCTGCCTCAGAAATATAGAATCTTATTATATCACTTTTTTAAAAAATAGCTTGGTGTATGCTTGTGCTTTGCCCTTATTTTCAGGGCTTTTTAAGGGTTCAAGGCTATTTTAAGAACCCTTGACCCTGTCCATTGGTAACTTTGGCAAATTCAAATAAATCATGCATGTGAGTATTTTGTGTGGTGTGTGCCAGGTAGTTTTTGGAAAGCTTCAGTAACAGTTGTCCAGTCATACTCAACAATGTGCTTTGCTGAAAAAACATCCTGTTTTTCCAGGCTTGTGTCTTGAAATTGTGGTTTTTAAGATCTTATGTAACCCTGCTTTGGTGCAGAAACTCAACATTTGGCGAAGGCTGGAGAAGGCAAAGGATCAATTCTTTCTCACAGGAGCTGCACCCAAGTTTTCTTAGTGTTTGGGAAAAAAAAGTGTGTTAGCATCCTCAGTAGAGATGGGTTGAACCATGGATTCTGTGGTGCACACAAATTCAGGAGAGATCTCATTTTTCTTGGATTTTGCTGTCACTTCCCTGGTGCCAGTGCACAGCTTTGTGTAACAGTGGTAAGGAAAAGTAACCCAGCAAAAAAATCCCCAAACTCTCCTGTCAAACCCATCTCTGCCCAGTTTAGGGAGGAGGATGTTGTGCAGATGTGACAGTGGCAGATGCTTTCCACACGCCCAGGTAACAATGTCACTCTCTTTTCCTTCCCCCATCATCACTGTAACCCCCTTGTAGAAGGCCCCCAGGTTTGTCAGGCATGATTTTTCCCTTCATGAAGCCCCACTGGCTGTCATCAATCACCTCTGTATTTTCTGTGAGCCTTAACATAGTTCCCAGTATCGGAAAGAATTATAATGAGGAAGAGCTAATTATGAAACAGGTAATAAAATAGCTTATTCAGGTGATGCTGTTTTATTACCATCTCATTATGATTAAATAATTCCTATTAAGTTCTGGATCAAAGAGAAATTTCTCACAGGAGAGTTTACGGAGTAGTTTAATGGAGTCTATTTATTGTGTAATCCCAGGGTGAGTATTGGCTTTTACACTGTCATATTAACTTATTGTGACAATTCTATGCAGCACTCCCCTACGAACACTGGTGAGTGTAAGGGTGAGATTTTTTCCTTTCCCTTTTTTATAATGCTGCTGTCCAACAGGCTGTAGAATGGTTACTTCACAGGAATATTTTGATCCTGAGCTTCTCTGGCTTTAAACAAACCAAACTGACAATAGGCTGTCTTAAAGCTGAGATTAAAGAAAAATATCTGGGCAGCTTTTCATGTTGTTTGTGCTGATATTTGGAAGGATAGGTTCTGCCTATCAAGGAGACAGAGCATTTGACTTTAAATAAAATCCCTGCAGAACTCTGTATTCACTTCCTTCCTATGCATGATGAGCTCTTGGCACTTTATTTTTCATTTTGTTTGAGGGTTGATGTGGTGTTGTGTTGGGTTTTGAGTGTGGGGCTTTCAGCTTGTGAGGTTTTAAGCTTGTGAAAGCTTCTTGTAGGCTGACATGTCACAATTCTGCTGTTTGACATGTTTAGGCAGCGTGGCTGTCTCTGGCAGTCTGGGGCTGGCACAGCCTGGCAAGGCTGGACACGAGCTGTGGTGGTGATGGCTGCTGAGAAAATGCCATGAGCAAAAGGAACAGTGAGAATGTGAAGAAGAGAAGTCAGTGCAAAGGCATAACCCAGTTCAGCAGGAATAGGAGCTTGCCTAGGTGTGTCATGCCACAT
The DNA here is from genome assembly GCA_034509185.1 of Euphonia xanthogaster. Taxonomy (NCBI): domain Eukaryota; kingdom Metazoa; phylum Chordata; class Aves; order Passeriformes; family Fringillidae; genus Euphonia; species Euphonia xanthogaster. The sequence goes on along the minus strand of JAYDZK010000070.1, from coordinate 10,380,506 downwards.
TCCAGGGATCTGTTCCCCTTGCCAGGAGCATGATTTACCTGGCAGCTCAATAACTTAGGGTCCCATGCAGTGCCAGTGTCATCATGGGGTGACACTGGTCCACTGCCTGCTGGACTTCACTCCTGCAACCAAGTAAGTTGAGTGGGAGTCTGGAAGGTCTCAAATCACCTTTCACAATCAAGGAGCAGCAAACTGATCTTCAGGATTCCCTCATCATAAATGGTGTTTTAACCCTTCAGTTCATGGAATAACATAAATGTTAGAACATGGCCCTTTTCACATGTAATATATTATTTTTTGTAGTAAATTCTGTAACATTTTAGTGTTAGAAAAAAGAAGCCTGAAAAATGAGTGATGTAGATTCCTGCAAGATAAAAGGCAGTTTCAGACATTCCCAAGAATTATGTATGTTGTGTCTCATTTTAAGTCACTGAAATGATTTTGAGGGGAACTGACTCACGATGTTTGAGTACTTCAGGCTGAAACACTGGGCCTGGAACCAATACCATGTGATGGATATGAACCATCTTCAAATGAAGAAGAGCTATTGAAACACTTGGCACAAACATTTCACAGTCATCTTGATTATTGGAAATGTTTACACACATTTTTAATGTAGAATTTCAAATGTATGTGCAATTTGCTCTGTTTGGTTCATAAACTGAGAAACAAATATGTTTTAATGGAAAAAAAAGTTCTAATGTATTTGCCTTGTAGATGAATTTGTTTGGGAATAGATCTTGCCTTGTTGTTTGTACTCCCTGCTTCTGGAGATCTGGTTTCCCTTATTCCCCGAGGAGGAAAGGAATTATTCATTCATTTCCTTTCATTTTTTTTTAATTGAAGATTGCAGCAAGGAGATTGTTTAACTGTATTCAATTTATTTTCAGAGCTAATTATTGTCTTTCATCCCCTGTATCACAATTACAGCTTGCTGGGTTGGGGCAGAGACAGGCAGGCAGAGGTTTTCACATGTGAGGTGATGTGGTGCTGTTTTTCACCCAGCAAACCCTCCAGCCACCTTTGCACACCTATGAGAGCACTTCTTTTGATGTGGCTGCATTAATTAGGGCCACAGGTCCAGGAGCCATGTGAGGACACAACGTGCCGCACCATCAGGAGATCCTGATGTGATCCCAAGTCCTGCACTGCTGCTGGATCAGCTCTGCCAGGACAGAGCCAGCTGGAATACAGTGCTGTGCTGCACAGTTAATCCTCTGAAAAGGGCACAGAGTTAGAACTGAAGCCAGGCAGAGTTTGCACAATGGAAACCTTTCCAAGCTGCGGTTGTGCTCCAGCTCTCGTTTGAGGAACTGCAGTGACACACTGACAGCTCTGCAGGTCAGCCTGTACCTCCAGAGCACAATTCAGCCACTGCTCAGCTCTCCTTGCCCACCTCAGCAGAGGCTCTGTTCCTGCAGAGGATGAGCTGCGTGCTGCCCATTTCCCCCTCTTGCCCCGGGCAGGTCCCTGAGCTGCTGGTAGGATTTAATGAGTCAGATGTGTGAGTGTGGCTGTGCTGTCCTGTCACTGCAGCTGCCTGGACAGATCTGGAGCAGTCAGACACAGCTCTTCAGCTGCTTCCTGGGCTCATTTCTGGATTAATAACTTGTGTGTTGTGTTATTTGATTTAGGGCTCTGGACATAGGCTCCAAGACCCACTCTAGCTCCTCCTGTTAGACATGCATCACTTGGACTCCAAGTTTGGTTCTGGGCTGGGACAGGTTTTGTGTGGATGTTGTTGTATTTTCCTGAGGATCTTATAATGGGGTAAGCCTCTCAAAAGACTTTATTGGGTGGAGATAAGGAAAAAGTGCCTTTCTTTTGTGTGTGCCTGTCCTGCAGTGAGCAGTGCTTGCTGGAGGGTCCTTTGGCCAGTGTTTTGCATCCAGTGAAAGGTTTGGAATATGTTGATTAATTAACTGTCATAATTTGGATGGAGCTTTGCTTCCTCCTGGAATCTTGATCCATTTTTACCAGGTGCAAGTGTTAGCCCAAAAATGCCAGGTGTGAGAAAGCAGCCTCTCTGTGAATGGAGACACGGGAAACTCTGGGGTTCACTGAATGTTGTGGGATCTGCTCTGGATACTCAAAAATGGGGCTTGATTAGTCAAAGCTGAGGGCCTCAAAATGTAAGCATCTTTGCAAATCTCCCTCTTCAGCTTCCTTTGCTGCAGCTTCAGAGCTGTAAAAGCATAATTGCACTTCTTTGCCTCTCAAGGGTGCTGAGAGAATAAGTATTTTCGTGATTCAGCAGATGGGAGCCTGCATTAGGGCAGCCAGTGGGAGTGGGATACCTGGCACCATAGGGAGGCAGCCTGGAGAGAGCTAAACCTCAGATTGTCAGGAGAAGGGATGAGGATGGACCTCCTGGTACCTGAGAGGAGGAGGACCAAAGAGCCCCCATGACTTGGCAGGAGCTCAGGCTAATACTGGTTGAATAGAGCTGGAAATTGGACGTGGTAACTTCCTTCCCCCAGCATCACTCAGGGAAGCACGATTTTTTTTAAAGGAGGATTTAGATAAAATTGCTTATTAGTAAAGTGAGGATTATCCAGGATTTTAAAGTTTGTTCTTATCTCTAGCGTTGTTCAAGTGTGCAAACTTGAGGATATTTCAGCCCTTCATCATGGATCTTGAGCTGTAATAAGCCACAGACAGTCTTAGTGGACTGAAACCTGTCTGTAGCTTGAGGGCTTTGCAGCTGTGGAAGATTCAGGATAGAGCTGGAAGGAAAAGGGCTACAGACTTTATAGAGAAGAGAGTACAATTATAAGCCAGAGCATCTTTCTTATTGTTCTTTGATTCTTTTTTTCCTTTCTTCTTTCAGCCATCAAATGGATTATTGCCATTTTAAAGTGCATGAGCTAAATGGGCCTTATTATCATTTGAACATTTTCTTCTCCCTTGAAGTGTCTTTCACTTAAACCATCAAATCCTGACAACTTCTCCCCACATCCACTTTTGCCATCATCAGTCACTGAGTGTGTGTGACATCCAAAAGGCCTCCTGGCTGTGTGAGCACGAGGAAGGCTCTCTGCTTCTGCTGGTGTTGCTTGGCCTTGCAGTCCCTTGGAGCCCTGCCCCACGCTGAAATAAAGGTGGGGTGAAGTGGAGGTGCCCTCGTGCCCTTCCTGAGTGATTTTGTGCTGCTTGTGTCACATGGAGCTGTGAATCTGTCAGGGCAGAGTTTCTGCTGCCCATCCCTGGAGATGTCAGAGTTGGGCACTGCTGGAAGTCATCCCTCAATGGATTTGGGGTTTTGGGGTCAGTTCCTTTGCTGCAGGGTTTGTGGGGCAATGCAGCATTTGTGGTGTCCCATCAGGAAATTCAGCTGACAATCCCTTTCTGCCTACAAGTTTGGCTGCATGACTAACATGAATAATTGATTTTACAAGATGGCAAACAAAGCACATTCTCTGTTTGGATTAACATGCTTTTAGAGTTTTTTCCCCATCTCTTGTTTTTCCTCATGTGAAATGGGGTGGGGAGAGAGGCCAAAACCAACAAAACTTGCCAAAAATATTGTCAGGGTAGGACAAAGGAAATTTGTGTCAGACAAGCCCTTCCATCAGAGCTCATCCAGGACAGTCATTTCAGACACTTGTGGGAGAAGTGGTGAGATGCTAAACGGGAGGAGCAGAGCTGTGCAAGGATGTTGTGCTTGAAGGATCTCTTTGTCCTCTGTGTCACCTACAAGCACAGAGTTCAGAATCTCCAAGTCGCTGACTTGCCTTTGCCTTGTCCTTGAGTAAGTCTGGAGCTCAGCTCTCTCCTGTCCTGGGAGATCATCCTGATTTCCACATCCCTGAGGATCGGGGAGGAGCAGAAGGTGCTGGCAGCTTCTCGTGCTCTGCTCAGATAAAATAATCAAATACACTCCCTCTGGGGTCCGGGTGTGTTATATTTGGACACATCTCAGTGGGTTGAACACTTCTCCCTAGAGCTGTTCCGCCCTGCCCTGGATGCTGAGAGGAGTTCAGGTGTGTTTAAGGGGCACTTTTCCCATTTTTCCAGCCCTTTTCTGCACCTGCCCTGGCGCCCTGCGCAGCTCACAGCTCCCGTCTGGCGGGCGAGCGCAGGAGCTCACAGCTCTCCCTAAAATGATGGGATGTTATTTCAGCTTTGGCAGCAAAGCAAGCTAGAAAGTTAGGACAGGAAATACCAGGACAAGAAAAAACAGGGCTATGTGTCTTTTTTAAGGCTTCAGCTCCTACTGGCACAGCTGCTGTGGCAGGGAAAGCTGCGCTGCTCCCGGCTGCCCATCTTGTGCCTGGAGGGAAGAGTGTGGTGTGCCAGTGGCCTGTAGTGCTCATCCTCCTCCCTGCCACCCTCTCACCTCACACTTGTGCTGCCTGCCTCTCTCCCTGCCTTGGAGAACAGCAGGGTTGGTGGCACAGCCACTGCTGTGCTGCTGGCGCCCTTCCACACTCAGGATTTCTGTGTTGTTCCTTCCATTGCTGAGGGCAGATCTTGTGGGGCAGGGAAAAAAGAAATCTCCGCTTTTCAAGGTAGAAAAATAAGGGTGAATTTCTTTCTTTCATGCGGCATAACCCAAGCAAGTGAGCGTTGCACTGCCACTGTCAGCTGCTGTTCAGCTATGGCTGCTCAGTACGTGACACTTCTAAAATGAGGAATTTTTTTAGAAGGCTGATTTGAATTCCGTGTCTCTGCTTCCAAGAGTAAGCTTGAGTTTTTGTGCTTTTTTACCTTTTAAAGCTAGCACAGACTTTGATTGATATAAATCCAGTCTGCTTCATTTAATGAGATGCACAGAAGAATGAAGGCTGCTTTTTAAAAATTTTGGTTTGCTTTGTGTTTCAGCATTGTCATCCTGTTTCTACTTCCAGCTGATAATATTGATTTTTTTTTTTAGAAGTTTATATTTCATGTTACATGCAAGTGCATTGGCATTCCACTAATGTAATATTAATGGATTATCTGTGGATTAGAAATATTATTTAGATTGTTATTCAAGGAAATGGTAGTAGTGGGAATGAAGGGCCTGTTGTCTCTCTTGGCAGAATTAACAGTGCATCTCTAAAGAACACTACAGCAGGAAAAGAAAGGGAAATGCATAAGCTGATCAGGAAATAAAATAGATAGGGAGATGGATAGTCTGCTGATGTCACAGGGACAAAGCTTAGCCTCAACATAAATGAGAATTCAAATAATTTTTGAGTTTATGAACACAATCCAGTTTTGTAGAGGCAGCTACATAGAATTTTAGGTTGGGTTATTTAATTTTAACAAGCAGCATTGATGCTGCTTCTGCTATTCCTACTGCTATTAAATCTTGCATTTTACCCTTTACTTCCTTCTCTTATGGGATCCATTCATAAAAACAGGGTATCTACAAAATGCTGTGTTCTCTGACTGTGGCCTCCAATATTGTTTTATATTAATGAAGTTAGATTAAGCCATGTGTTCATTTCTTTCTGCTGTGCCCTTGTGTCCTGGACACTGAGCAGGATCCTGAAGTTGTGATATTCTCCCCCCTTGCTCCAAATCCCAATTTTTCAGTTCTGCCCAGCAGTAGCAATGTTACATAGACACATGCCTAAATTTGATGGTGTAAAGGCTGGAATTCCTCAAAGCTTAAACTTAATCATGTTTTTGTCACTATTTCTGCCCAGCTCAATGTTTTGGCATGTGCTTTTGTCCCATTAATGCCAGTGGGGTTTGCATGTGCTTCAAAATCCTTTGCATGGGCATTAAGCTATCAGTGAAACAGTGATTCAGGGCAAAACCAGTGCCTGGTTAAAAACCACAAACAAATAGGAAAACCTGTGAGTCCTTACAGGCTTATCATCACCAAGATTGGAGTGAATTTCTCTTTGTCCCTGTATTAGTTCTTTAGCTGGTTTATAAATTGGGAGCATGCTGTAATTCAGCAGGGGAGGTGCTGACCATCAGCAGGCACTTGAGTTAGGAGCAGATGTTGCTGTGCTGATGGGAGAGTTTGCCTTTGGTCCTGCCTGTCAGCACTGGGAATGAGGGGCCTCTCTCCAGGCACAGCCCACCAACAAAATGCAAGTGCTGCCCAGAGAGGGTCACCAGCCTGCACAGCAGTGTCCAGCAGCAGAACTTTGCTGAACATTCAAAATAGGAAACAATAAATAAAACATTCCCTGGGTGAGGGTGGTCCCATATCTTTCATATTCCTTGGAGGTAACAGTTGCTATGGCAACTCCTCATTTACTTCCCTTTTTTATTTTTTCCTCCATATATTGATAATTATATTAAGCAGCACATAAAGGCTGCTGGCTGGTGCAGAGCTCTGCTGCTGGGAGCTCTGCACTGTTCCGTTTGAAAAGTCACCCTTTCCCATGTTTGTGGCTCTGTGCTGTCCCCTCATCAGGGACTGGCTGGTCAGGGAGCCCAGAGCTATCACAGCTTTTCAATAATGGTGTGTCTGGCGTTGTGTTCATGCAGCCCTTCCCAGAGGCTGCCCCAGCACCTGCTTGCTTCTCTTCAATGCTCACTCCAGGACTAAGAGATGATTTTGGAGGTGTTCTTGGAGCTGTGCCCTCCATACCCCTGCTCGCTGCCTTTCCATCTGCTGGGCTGGTGGATCCTGCACAGCCTCCCTGGGAATCAGAGCTCGGAGGAAAACATGAAGCTTTGACAGGAATCTGAGACAGGTGGAGCTGTCTGATGTGGAAACTCAGTGTATGTTCCTACATCTGCATCCCCAGGTTTGAAGGGCTGTGCCTCAGTGTTGTATCTTAGTGCTTGCTCCTTCTGGGGGCATCCCTGTGAAGGCATGAAAGAAAAATTCTGCCCTGAGCCCCTCAGGACACAACCCTTCTCCCAGTTTTGGGGCTGCACTGGCAGCAGAGGTTTTATCTCCCATTTGGGAGCCGTTTGCTCTTGGTTAACATTCTGTGCATTGACTTAGACCACACTTTGCACTTGTCCCTGCCTCCTGTGTGGGTGCAAGTACCCGTTACCACAGTATGATGGCGTGTAAAATTGCTGTATATATTCTCAGCTTCGTGGCCAAGTCAGCAACCTTAATTGCTTTGGCAGCTTTCCAGCAGCACTGGGATTGAATGGCTCTGGCATTAGCACACCGACTTGCAGTTGCATGAAGTCGTAGTCAAACAGGATATTCAGTTTAATGCTCTTTGCCAATCTCTTGAAAATTTTGTCTCAGTGCATCACCTGCCACGACCAACCTCTCTTCCAAAAGGAGGAGCGGGGAGTGGGAGTGTAGGGAGAGGATTTGGCCGTTTTGTTTGCACAAGATAACTTGTTAATTGTGTACCTGAATACCTTTACGCTTGCAAAAGTTGTGGTTTCAAACTGGAAGCCTGTCAAAGGGATTATAAAAAGGGGCGGTGTGTGTGTGAATTTTCACCTGCTCATCAGAAGCAGCAAATTACTAGAGGACTACTTATAATCTGTTTGCTTTGTGGGCTTTTTAGTATCGGGTTGACAGATATAAAAGTGGATGTTTTGGGTTGTAAAGTTTCTAGTGGTGAGTTTTAATGGTGCTAGTTTCATCATTTTGGGATTCTTTTGTTACTTTCTCAGCCGTGATACATTACCCCTGTGACCGTGCAAACACAGAACTGTTATCTTTAATTTTTGTGATAAAAATAAATTGTAAAACATTTGTGATTTGTTGCTGCAGAGAAAGACGGCTGGGATATTGTAGTGAATGGCCTACTTACAGCTATATGGCAGAATAATGCTAGACTGAAATAATTTCTTAAACATTCTGTCATTGCATTTAATCTTGGAAGTGTAAATTGGCCTTTTGTAATGTTTATTTCAGTTGAACTACAGAAATGCTACTTTTTTACTCTAATCCTGCCCCATTAGAGACACACACACACACAAGCCCATTTGTCGTAGGGTGCAGTACTAATTTTTTACAACTGCTTGAATTATGCTAAGTGCTCTTATGCAGTCTGAGAAACAGCAGCAGAGGTCCTGACCTTGCTTCTTTCCTCGATCAGCAAAGTTGAAATTAAAATATCAAGAGGAACAATTTCTGCAGCCAAATTGTAAAAGTTAATAGAGTTGAATCTACTTTTGCATTCATGTTCCTGTTAAATCAGCTCTATTCATGTTATGTTTCTGAAGCACATGAAAAAAATAAAGCCACTACTTTTTTGCTATCTTTGATGTAACAGATAAAAGAAAACAGAAAAGCTTTAAATTGAATTTACTAAGTGCATATTTAATTTGCATTTAATGCACCAGGTATTGCATGTTAATCAAACTGAAGATTGCTATTAAAATACGCATTTAAGAATTAGCTGCTGTGTGTTCCTGACAGTTGTTGCTCCATGTGTTTAGAAGAGCTTTACCATACAGGCTGGGGGACAAATCCCACGCTGGTTTCTGTCCCAGCCAAGTTTGGTTTGGTAACAGCATGGTTGAATTTCCTCCTTTGCCATAATCCAGCAGAGTTCCTTTTAATTAACATCAGGGATGGCCCACAGGCTGGGTCGTCTCAAAGTGGGCATGAAGGGGCTTTAGTATTTTATTTGTTTGGACTGTGGAGGTGCCTGTGTCCTCTGGAGTCCTTGCACAGGGGATTTAGGTGCCCTGAGCAGGTCCCAGCTCAGGCTGAGCCCCTCCTGCCCAACCACCCACGGGGATGAGCTCAGCACCACTTCAGAGCATCCCAAGGCATGGTCTGCTTGTTTTAATGGTGTTGGTTGTGCTGACAGAGCACAGAGGAGGGCTGTGTAAGACTCCTCTCCATCCCGTGTAGGATACTCTGTGACCAGATGCAAAAAGCATGCAAAGCTGTCAGCCTTGAGTAGAGGACAGTAAATTTTGGGTCATGTATAACCAACATTATCTTTTACCTCACGCAATTGGGCTGAAATTATTCTGGGCTATAGTGTGTCAGGCTGCTGCTGATAGTTGGAGAAGGATATTCCTAGAAAGACATGATTTAAGAAGATTTGGTAATCTGATAATATGTATTTTTAAGGATATTTGTGGGAAGGGGAAATTGCACTTGTCACCATCTGGATCAATACTTTCAACAAGTCATAATAAATGCTACTTACTGCTACTTAGGAGAGCATAATTAGTATTCAGTAAACCAATATTAAAATGTCTGCTATGCTTTAAACTGTTTGACTGTATTAGCATTTAAATACCCTATTGTGTATTTGCTATTTCTTCTCTTCTTATAAAACTGTATTCTCCAGAGTTCAAAATGATTAATTTCCTTTAGAATATGTACAATGCAAGGATTTAACAATTCCTTGTATTTAATAATTGCTCAGTAGCCAGGCTTATTATTTCACATAAGCACTTGGGTACAGAGTCATCCAATATTAGGTCAATCATGCTAATAGGGAAATCTGCATAAAACGTTGTTCCCTGTGCTCCAGGAGCACAGGGGGAGCCTGGGTGCAGGGTGGGAAGGGCTGCACCACGCAGGCACCGTGAGCATCCCTCTCACATTTCAGCCTTCATTTTCTGCCTACCAGAACAACTGACAGCTGGATCAGGGCCTTGACGTGTCTTCAGAGAGTTTTGCCCTCCTTGGCATTTGCAGACAGTTGTACAGCTCTGTCTGACAAGCAAAACCTTTTTTTTTTTTCCTATTTTCTTTTTTTTCCCCAGCAAACTGACTCTCCCTCCACTTGCTCTTGCTTACAAGCAGCAATTCCCTCCTGTGCCCAAGGGGCATCAAACACCCCTTGGATTTAACTCTGGGGATTTTAACTCTGGCTCCAGGTTTAGCCCCTGCAATAAGATGAAGGGGCTGCCCTCCACCATAATACTGTAAAAAATTGTGGGAAGTCCCACATAACGCCTGGAAATTATATTCCCTCTTTGTCTACCCCCCATATAATCTCACCTTTTTTTCCTTCTGCAACTGTGAATAAGTTATTAAATACATGGCAGCTGAGCTGGTAAAGTGATTTACATCCTGCTTGCAGGTCTAGCCTTGAATATGATTAGTGTGCCTGTCTGAAAGATGGAACTGAAAAGGAAAGTTCTTGGAAAAAATGTGATGAGGCAACTCTTTTGTTAGCAGAGGTTGTTGAGAAAATCTGCTAATGAAAATGAACGTTGAGTTTGGTTGGCTTGAGGGTGGATTATTGTACCTACAGGCTATTTTAGGAAGCAGCTTTCTCATCTCCATGTGGCTTTCCATGAGATGGAGATCAGGCAGTTGGAGCTGCCTTGGCCACAGGGACCAAACATCTCTTGGTGCTGGAGCAGCTGTGAAGGGAGGGAGCAGGAGCCAGGCAGGGCTGGCAGTTTATCCTGACCAATCTCTCTGCTCACGTGAAGAAGTGATTGACCAAAACAGCCTCTTTTGCCATGCAGTGATTGACCAAAACAGCCTCTTCTGCCATGCAGTGATTGACCAAAACAGCCTCTTCTGCCATGCAGTGATTGACCAAAACAGCCTCTTCTGCCTTGCAGGCTTTGCTCTGGTTGAGGTTTGGAGATGGGGGTGTTTCCTCCAAGGAGACTTGTTTCCAGACTTCAAGAAAAGTGATTTGGTTTTTTTAGCAAGATACAATTAGTAATTTTTAAGAACAGTGTCCAAGCTCAGCAGTTTTTAAAATACACTAAAATCCATCTTTTCTTTGATCCAGACATACAAGCAATTGAAAAGAGAATTAGGGATGGGATTTAGAAGGAATGGTCGGGCTTAATAAAGCCACAAATTTATTAAGGTCTCCTGCCTAGCATTTTTTAAAGGATGATATGTGTGAATTAGGTGCTCCTGCTGTACCATGACACAGGTTGGGCTCTCTTCCATGTGTGTCCTTGAATCCTTCACCCTTTCTGCCAGAGGGAGAGGACACTGGGGGGGACAGCACCGCTCCTCTTCTTGCAGACTTTTCCTTTGACCTGGTATCAGCAAAGACTCCCAGGCATAAATGATTTTGCATTAATGTTCTCCTGAATGACTCAATAATGAACCCGTGGGTCTGCACCTTTCTGAGGCAGTATCATTCCTGGGCAGTTTTGTGGAAAGCAGAACTCTGTGTGAGTCTGAGCAGGACTCACCCTCACAGGACAGAACTGGTGTGTCCTGAGGATGTTGTCCAGAGTGGACATCAGAGAATCAGGGTCTCAAAACACCCTGGTGAACATCAGCAGTCCTGGGGGTTGTAAATGAGATGGAAATGCTGATCAAATCTCCTGCCCTGCCACAGGATATTCGCTGCTCCTGCGCGTCCGTGTGTCAGGGGTGTGAGACTCCCTGCTCAGGTAAGCCTCTGAACCTGACTTTGTGGACTGAAAGTGTAGCTAAAAACCACCCACAGCCTTGCAGTAATACTTTGTTTTTCATAAATTCAGGCTTCCCAGGCTGTGTCAGTGTGTGCTGCTCAGATGGATGGGCTGGGCAAGCCTGCTCTCTGCTGCAGGGGCAGTAGTGGTAAGTGCTTAAAGAAGCACCGTGCATCCTTCTTTATCAAGGGGATTGCATCTCCAATAAGGGCAGCAACAATAGGAGTTGGGCTGATATTTGATTTGAATGAGAGGGATTTCTTAGATCCCTTGGCCTAGCTGGGAGATGAGAGATAAGCCTTATGGAAGAATCACACACGGTCTCTGAAATACCCAGCAAAACTCCCATCCCTCTCCCTGTAGGCTACTTAGCTGAGAAACTCAGCCCTGCATCTTGTGTAGATAAAATTGCTGTCAAATCCTTCTGAACTCTCTGTGCTTTCTGAAAACATGTCACCGAGGCAGAGATTTAAATCCAGCTTTTAAACTTCAGCAGGACTGGTAAAAACACACTTTCTAACACATTAATTGGTGAAGTACAATTAATTTCCTGTAGAAGTGCGTATTATCTTCTCAATGATGCCACATGAAACACCATAATTAGTATTGTTATGGTGAATTCTGAATTCTTAATGCCTTGGTGCCTACTTTAGTGCTGTCATTTGGGTCATTTGCATCTCTGGCAGGAAGTTAGGGTTCTAGTCCTGCCACTTCAGCTTCACTTTCTTTTGCTTTTCCTTTTTTCTTTACTTTTACAGTAACAACTGTTGGTTGAGGATGTCCTGGAATTGGGTTTAACATTGTCCCTTAGGAAAGGGAGGGTACCTGCTTGTGGTAATGGAATTCTTAAAGGCAGTGAGACCACCAGGCCACTGTCTGCTTTCCATGTTTATCTGAATTGTTAAGATGGAGGCAAGAAATTACTGTTATGAGTACAATACTTTGTATTGATGATGGTCTTTGTAATACTTCACACTGTTGCAAAATCCCAGTATCTGATGACTTCTATACCTGACATTGCCAGTTCTGGTAGTTTTTTAAAGATATTTTGGAAGTAGTGAACTGAAAAAAGTTAAATTTTTATTTGCCTGTTAAGGACACAGCGATGAAAAATGCAGAAAACATTCACCCTGATAATGTATTTATTAAGTAACAAATATTGAGTTTGATGTCAGGGCAGAAATCCATCTTTCAGCCAAAAGACTGGAACTAGCCATGGCTTTTCTGTTTTGCTGCAGCAGCAAGCAGATTTATCAGCTTAAAAATCAAGCTCCTGTACAGAGTTAGATCTCAGTGTTCTTAAAATCTGTGCCTTGAGACTCAAAGTCCTCATTACTGTTCTGGTCTTTGGTACCAACAAATCAGCAAATAAGGCAAGGCCAATATATTTTAATTATGTATTCCTCATCATGACAATGTTCTCTGTTCTCCTGTGGTCAAATGTGGCACAAAGCAGGAAAATCACATTGTGTGATGTGCTCATGCACTGTTAACCCTGAGCAGGGTCTCTAATTGCAGGCAGTAATTAGTATCAGGTTTTTATAGATCTGTTGAGTATATATGTGGATATGTGAAAAGGAGAATATAATGTTGACCAAATACACATCAGTTTTAAAAGAAATATTTCTCAGCCTTTATAGTTCACCACATTGCCTGTTAGGATTGTCTGCTGCAACAATAATTTGGCCTTCAGGTGAATTAATTTTCCATATTTAATGGACAAAAAACCAAACAGACAAACCAGAGCGAACTCCCAGATTTGGTTATTTCTATCCACTTTGTCTGGCCCTCAGGAGGTGACCCTGCTATGGATATTAATCCCTGGCTTTGAGATTGCAGCTCCTAATGGGGGAACCAGTTCCATGCTCTCAACAGATGGCAAATGTTTTCATCTCCTTTTTTTTTTTTTTTTTTTTGCTAAGTAGGTTTTAGCCGTAACAGGTTTTTTATGTTATTTCTACCAAATTTCCTTGGATGCAAATACTGTGTTTTTATTTCATTTTGGTTCTTACTTGGCTGTAAAATTCATCTTAAATAATATGGGTTATGCTTGTTTTAATTTTCCACTATAATTTTAACACAGCAGCTTAAAATATATTTATGATGCAATCCAGTGTTGGAAAATGAGCTGTAATGTACATTATAGTTGGTTTCCTACAATGTAAAAATATCTTTGCAGTTACATTCTGAAGGAATAACTGTCCTTAGGGGCTAAAAAAGCACACACAGTTTACTTTGTTTCTTAAAGTTAATCATCGGAGCTCAAATGTAAACTTAAAAAGCAATAAACACTGAGATAAAATGTAAGGAGTATTTTGTGGTTTTAAAGCCGTGAAAGATACTGCAAAACATTTTACGGCAGAGAGAACTTTGTATTTCCTTGTGTGGAAATAAACCCTGAAAAATGATGGCCAGACTCTTGTGCTGGCCCCACATAAAACTGCAGTGGCAGAACACCAGGCAGTGAATGGCAGCATTTGGGCTGAGCAGCCAGCCAAGGAGCAATGTGCTGAATCCCTAATTTTTATCCAAGTGGCTTCCTCCTTTAGCTCTTTCTCCTATGTCTTATCCTCGTTTTGTTGAGAATGTGGATTTCGCCGTTGTGGCTTTTTCTTTATTCAATTTTGTTTATATTTTAAGTGTATTTTGCAAATAGAGAGGAAACAGCAGAAAGATGGAGCAGGGCAGGGATTTCACTTTAGTTTTTTTTACCCTGTGTGTGCATTTCCTGGCCCATTGGTAGAAATCCGCCCATGCAGCACTTCCAGTGTTGGGCCTCCTCCTCTGACTTGTTTCCTGCATGATTTGTGACTCATTCCTTGGTGTGAATAATTTGAATTCTGCTTCTTGCCTAGAGAATTTGGGTAATGTGCCTTCAGAATGAGATCAATTCTTCAATGGGGAAATACCAGCTAAAAGAAATGGCCTTTTGGTCAAGACCTGCAAATTGTGTGTCACAAAATACTTTATTCTTGGAAAGTTCTGCACAGATCAGCTGTAACAAGAGTCAAACAGGATACCCAGGTTGGCTAAAGTGTATTTAAAATAGCATATGAGGAAAGGAAGGGAATAATCTTTCTCCCTAGATGAGCCCAGCAAGCAGGATGGCATTGTTAGTGTGGTGAAAGGGATATTTCCCATTATTAACTGCATTTGTATGATATGAAATGTCTGCGACTAAAAGCAATTTACATGTAACTTAAGGAATAATCGATATTGATTTGGAATGAAGAATGTTATGATCTTGTTTCTGAAAGATTCATGCAACTTGCAATTTTATGAAAACTTGATTCTATTACACCTTCCCTGCAGCAACAGACCATAAAGATTCATTATACATTGAAAGCAATATTTGGGTGAAAAAATATGTTAGGCAGATTTTCAACTATCTTTTCTCTACCTGCTTTTGATTTCCCCTCTCAGATGTACAAAAATGAAGTGTTTCCAAGAGGGGCCACAAGCTTAGACACTGGTAGTATAATAATACCTAACACTTAACATTTTACACCTTTGTAGCACTACAGAGAAGAATGAATTCATTCTCCAAACACCTCTGAAAGAAGAACTCCTTGAGTATTGCATGTGACATTAATGAACAATCGTATTTGTATCTTATTTTTCATTTTCCAGGAATAGTTGTTCAAACAAGTTCTTGCTTACAAGGTGGCTCATGAGTAAGAAAAACATTTGTAAATACTCAGACAAAATACTCTGTATGCTCAAGAGTTTGCATCAGTAGAATTTGATTGCTTTGAAATCTCTTTTGGTGATTAGGGAACAAAAGCAAATCCTGTTGTAAAAGGTTACTAGCACACAGCTCAAGGTGTAAATGATAGATATTCCAAGTAGTAACTGTGGCAAGTAGAATGTCATGGGACCTTTGGCTGCTATATGGTAGTGCAGGGACCCAGACTTTTTTCTAGTTGCTGTAACTTGTGCTTTAGAACCTACATTTTTATGAACTGCACTAAAAACCTTCCCCTGACACACAAATAATGATGTGGTTTGGCTTGAAAAACTCACCTTCAGAGTGGGGAAAGAGAAGTGTGTAACGATTCATCTTTCATTTCTGCAGCCAGCTAGAGGTGCAGGTTCTGGCAGAGGGAAGCTTTGTGTCTTGCAGGTCTGGGGGTTCTTGATCAGGATGAGCTGAACCATCGGTGCTGCTCGAGTTGAGTGTTGTTGCAGGGTAACCACAGCAAGGAAAGGCAGCACAGGGATGTTACAAAAAGCTGCAGAATTTGGAACTTCGCTCCACCCAGTCTGTAATTAGTGGTGCTGGTAGAAAGGCAATGTTTGGGGCTTCTCCCATAAACCAAAGTCACTGCTTAGGACCGTCTGAGGAAGCAAAGAGAAATAATTCCTTTAATGTCCCAGTGACTCTGAGTGAGCAGCCCAGCCCTGCTTCAATTAGCACACAGCAACAGGGCTTTCATTTCTCACCCTTTGAGTGCACACACCTTCTTTTAGTACTCTGTGTTTGTCCAAGAAGGTTTTTGATGTCTCCTTTCTTTTTCCTTCTTGATCAGTTTCAAATTTTCTATGTCTGGCACTTGGTGGGAGTTCCCTGTGCAGTAGCAGTGAGCAGACCTCCCATCCAAAATCCATTCAGCCTTCTCCAATCAGGTTATTACAAGAAAACTCTTCCTTGGGAGTTTGTGTGTTGAACAATTCATTTGAACATGCATAGCAGGGCTGTTGCTTCCTCTGTGTGCTTCTGTACATACCTATTTTGGGGCAAAGCTGCACAGAAATATGGCAGCTTTACTGCACAGCAATCCCCTGGCTGCAGCTGGGGTTTGGGCTATTTGTTGTTGCCTCTGAAGTAGTGGGAGTTTCTGTGTAATTATTGGGACACAAAACATGACATTAGCAATTGCCACGTAATGTGACAGCTGGTCTGGGTCACCTGCACCAACAGTGAGTGGGTGGGAACAGAAGTGGTGTGCAGGAGGCATTGCCCATGTGGTGAGGAGGATGAGGGTTATTTAATAACCGATGCAAGAAGTGAGAGCCTCGAGTGAATGTGGAAAATTTCCAGTATCGCCAGGATTGCAGGGAACAAGACATTTGTACAGAGCCAAAGTTGAGAATGTGCTTGGGAGCTGAGCTTGTTCTCAAGTCGTCAGACCACGTGTGTGCTGCTCCTGCTAGTGCAGCCTGTTGTCTAATAAAGTGCATTGGTATTTTTCCAAAGAAATCCTGCTGACCACTTGCTGTAGATTGTGCTGTGCAATTGCTTGAAACCACAGTGTTCAATACTTGAAAACATTTGAAGTCCTAAATGTAGTTAGAGGTGTTTGTTTGCAGCGGACAAGGATTTGGCAGCACACATCAGGAAAGGTTTTTATCGGATGATGCTGTTTGGCTGGTTCAGGACTTGGAGGCAGAAGTGTTATCATGGACTCAGAATTCAAACCAGCCACTGCTGTGGTAATAGATTAGATTATAATGTTAAAATGCAGCTCCTCTGTGTTGCCCCCTGGTTTTGGGAACATACCTGAATATTTTTACCTAATAGAGATGCTGAAGGGTATCCATGCTTAGGTGATAAGAGGATGGGGTTCAGAACCCAAACCTGAGAGATACATTATCCACACAGAAACTTCACTGCAAAGACAGGACCTGTGTTGCCATCATGGCAATTCCAAACAGATTTCCAGCTGTCACCATAAAAAAGATCTCAAGGCGGGTTAGATGTAAATTCTGGGTTTTTTTTGGTTTCTAATGTGCTTCTCTGATATAACTTCCCAATTCTCCTCTTTTAGAAGTCCGTTGCATTAAATTCCTGAAGAGTCTTATCTTTTACATTCAAATGATGTATTGGCTTGGAAGTAAATGCATGAATGTCAAAACAAATCAATGAAATAAAAGAATAATAGGAATGAATCAGGCAATCGTCACGATAAATGGGAAACAATGAAACCATGGTCATTCCAATTCAACATCCATAAATTCATAGTGAGGCTCTGTGTGTAAGTTAACCATGCATGTAAGTGTTCTTAGGGTTGAGATCTGACTTAATTTTGTCACAGAAGTGCATAATTAAATGCATACAAAAATTAAAGTGCATGTGACAAAATAGATTAAAATGGAACAAAGTAAGCAAGACTTTAGTGTCCCCAAACTGATATTGTTGTGTAATTTGAGAACAGTTAGGAACCTATTTTTGTATGTATAGTACTGTATCCAAGCAACATTCTTTTAGGATGCTGTAATCAGGGAAAATAAGATTGTCTTCTTCAGAAGTGTAAAATGGTTGATATATTTTCCTTTATTTTTCAACTCCCTGAAACAAGGTGACTGCTGACAGTCGCTTGCTGGTATGGTGCAGATGGTTTTGAAGACACTAAAACAGGGGTCAGGAGACTGTGGTTCTCACTCTCTTAGTGACTTTCCAGGTTACCTTCAGTGACTTACTTCCATCTATTTTTTTCCCCCTCTCTTCTCCTTTGTTCTGTATAGACACGGGTTTGGAGGGCATGGCTCCCTGAGGTTGGTTTGTATGGTATGTACTCTATGCTTGGCTCTTGTCCTTAGAATAGTTCTTGCTGTACTTCAGTAGTATCAGAAATGCTGTTTAAAATTCCTCTAGTACCAGAGCAAAGCTCAGCTTTGTTTCTTCATCACCTGTCCCAGGGAAAAGTGATTTTGCCCTAGAATCTTACAGCATAACATTATCCTTGTCTTCCTCCTGTGGTAGCAAAACCCTACTGAAATTGGGAAAACACCAGGTCAAAAACAATTGGTCAAAAACAATACAGACACAGTGCTTGGCAAGAATTGCTTCTTATGTTTTAGTAAAACTAAGCACCATTTAGAGAGTCCACAACTGTAAAGCTGGGGCTCATTTCTGGTTTTAAGTCTGTGTGAATTCCATGGTAATCAAGTCAATGCCAAAACTTACCTTTGAGCCACATCAGGAGGAAGAAAATAGATGCTGTGCATAGCAGTAGTCCCAGAAACCTGGCCCTGAAATACCAGCTTGTGTTCTACAACCCCACCAGCTTTTGGACGTTGTTAATCCTTCCACTCTCTTTTCCCTGTTTTTGGGGAGGGAGGAGTAAAAATAAACCTATGAAAAGAGGTGGCTGTTGTCAAGCTGATCTCAGGTTTGAAAAATGTGAGTTGCTGATGATTGGGCAGAGGCAGGATGGTGTGGGCTTTAATCATTCTCTCCCACCACCTCTGTGTGCCCTCCATTTCCTGCAGAAGTCTATACAGAATGACCTGAAGGCAAAAGTGATATTGTAACACCAGGCAGTGAAGTCTCAGGGATATAAATTATATATCAGGTGAGCGCTGGCTGTACTGCAGGGAGACCTGGACATGTCCAGGAGCATTGCTGAGCGTGTCACCTGTCTGTAGTGGTCAGCAAACTGCTGTCCCCAGGGTGGCTGCAGTAGGCAGCCCCTGGATGAGGGTTTTTGGCAGCCCACTGACCCCCAGCTCCAGCACTAATCTCTGCTCAGGAACCATCTGCTCAGTGCAGCCCAAGTGAGTAAGCACTTTTCTAACTGTCAGGGATGACCTGGAGAAACTCATGGGGGAAATAAAACCATCAGGCACTGATTGGAATACTGATAGCCATCATTTGGAGTGGTGCTGCAGGAAACCAAATTATGCCTGTGCTCCCTGCCTCACTGCTCAGCAATATTGTCAATTTGAAGTTAAATCTTCTTGATCAATCCAGGCTCAATTTTGCCACCTTTTGTTGTATTGAATTATGTTTCCTAATGGGAACAGTCTCCTGTAATCCAGTGGCATGCATCACTTGGTAAGAAAGTGCAGTTACAGGAGTGGGGGTTTAAAAACTGTTTGTGTGTTTTCTTGCCTAACTTGGAGACAGCTCTGATCTGAGTTATTCTGCATGTCTGGAGTTGTTTCTTTAGACTGCAAGGAGTGGTGGTAGTCACACCTGTGCAGCACAGGCAGAGGAAGCTGGGTCACTTCCATTGTACATGCAGGAGACATTTAGATTTTGCTTTAATTTGCCATGGATGCAAAGCACAGAGGCTTCTGTAGTTGCTCTTCTTGGAGCAGGGAACAGACTTTTTGGCAGTCATGTGTAAACCCATGGAAGCCAAACACCTGAAACAGGGATCCTTTGTCAGTCAGCATCTGCCAGTGTACACAATTTCCTAAACATCTGTTCAGTCATTACCATATTAAATCTGCAGTACCACAAGTGTCTGCATGTTAAACCACAGATCTGTGATTGAGATGCCTTAATTGAGTTGTAAATGTTATTTTATTACCTAGGTCACAGGACACTGGGAGGAATAAAGTTGTTTGTGGAAATTCAGAGCCAAATACTACAATCCTCTCTTGGTGTTTGCTCTGGCTGGCTCCTTCTGGGGTTCAAAATCAGCAGCAGAATGTTTGATCTCATGTGGCAAGGGTTGATGACAGTCTATTGACACCCCTAATGCACTGTCACAGTGGTACCAGCCAACATGGACATGGCTCTTGCTGTCTATGGGACTGCTTTCCCTCACCTTCCCTCTGCCATCCCAGGAAAGAAAGTTTAAGAAGAAATTCCTTTATGTACGTAAAATTTATTTTTCTCTCATCTAATTCTAGGCATGATTCTTGGAAATTAAGTTGCTTCATGGATTTATAAGGTTGACTTATAACCATATAATTTTACTGTGTCTTGTTGATGCAGTGATTACTGGCTGCAGGTGGAATAGTTTCTCTTTCCTGTTAAAAAGAGTCTCCTTGCAACTTGTGCAATCGCTTGTACCTTGACGTTTATTCCAAGATGTACTTGATACCTATATATATATATATATATATGGATCCTCTTATCCTGAGTAGTCCTGTAAATCCTGAAAGGGCACGAAAACCGCTTTGAAATGGGAGAAGAGCTGAAGGGTGGACCATGTTTTTCTGGCTATTTGATGGCCAGTGAGGGAATGCGTGGAGAAGGGAGGTGCATCTGACAGAACAGAATGATGAGGAGAGATGCAGTGAGCTGAAGTGGGGAGGTGTCTGAGGGCACTCAGCTCAAGATGAAAGGGGGTATGTGATGGGATAAGCAAGAACTAAATTGGAGCTGGGAAGGGTTTTCATGCAGGACCCCTCTGTTTTCCAGTTCTGGTGCTGTCTGGTGGCCCTGGTCCATGATTCAGCTTCTGTGTGGGACTGACCCTGCCTGGGCTCTGCTCTCATCCTGCCTGGGCTGTGCTCAGTCCTGCCTGGGCTGTGCTCTCCTCCTGCCTGGGCTCTGCTCTCGTCCTGCCTGGGCTGTGCTCAGTCCTGCCTGGGCTGTGCTCTCAAGATCGGAAGAGCGTC